>VXBL01004722.1:233551-308522 GCA_013400195.1 Aramus guarauna | reverse complement strand
GGGCGGGCGGAGGAAAAGGAAGCGGCCCCGGTGCTCCCCGCCCGCCGCCGTGCGTCGCCGCAGCTGGGGCGCGGTGGGAGCAGAGCTCGGGCGCGGGGCGCTCCGCACCGCTCCGCATCGCTCCGCGCCGCCCCGCACGGANGCTGCTTTCTGCTCCTTGGGGATGGCGAAGGGAGGTGGTCCAAGGTGAGTGTGATGAAAAGTGGCGCAGCCGGTGCTCTCAGGGTTAAAAACTCACTAACCGGGCCAGGGGAGTTGGTAAAATAACTTCTGTGGCTTGCAGCCCCTCTGACGGCTCCAGGAGAGGGACAGGGTGATATCTTTCACAGGTTTGGCAACAAGAGCAGTTGAGCGCACAAGTTTTCGTGCCTTTTCAAAGAGCACATGGTTCTCATTCAGGCTCTTTCTTCGCTGTCTACAAGCGTGCATAATTAATAACCCTCCGGGGTGCAGTGTAGGGCCGTGTTAATTTATCTATTCAGTGCTCGGTGGGTGCGCAGGCAGCTGGCTGGGGCTGTGCCCGCTGTGCCATCACACTCCCAAAGCTCTGCCATCGCCTCCGTCTGCAGCGTGTTCGCAGCCAGTTCACCCCGAGCCAGAGCTGCTGTCGCTGGCAGTGGCAGTGATGTGGGGGCAGCACCGCTGGCACGCGTGGAGCGGCGTCATCACCATCCTGCTGCCAGCGCCACGGTCGCGTGCATGGGTTTCAGTGTACACCTGCCAGAGAGGGGTGCATGTGCCACATGTAAGGGTGCTGGGGGGCAACGTGGCTGCCCCACACCGCTGGCAGTGTGCACAGGATGGATGGCATGAGTGGGGACCCCTAGTGCACCCCCAAATGAGTAGGGGTGCAAGTGTGTGCACACTGGTGTGAGAAAGTGTGCGTGCATCTTTGTGTGCAGGAGGAGTGGGGCTTCAGGGGTGTGTGCAGGGCTGTGTGCCTGGCATGTGCATACAGGTGTGAGGTATGGGCTTTGGGGGGTGCATGCAGGCATGAAGGTGTGTGTGTGAGCAGATATGAGATGTGTAAGTTCACGAGGTGTGTGCACACTGGTGTGAGAGGGTATGTGTGCGTTGCCTGTGGTCTGAGAGGTCGAGATGTGCACCCAGAAGCACACAAGAAAGAAGGAGATGCGTAGGCATTTGCACAAAGGTGCAAGGTGATGTGCATCCGCACGCATGCAGGTGGGATGTTCAGGGGTGCACGCAGGCGTGCAGGGCGTGTGTTCACATGAATATGCACACAGGTGTGGGGGTGCTCAAGCATACGCGGGGCAGGCGTGATGCACACGCATGCACACAGGTGTGGAACACAGTCGCACCCAGCTGCAGGGGNGCGCGGGGCGCTCCGCACCGCTCCGCATCGCTCCGCGCCGCCCCGCACGGACCTGCCCGCAGCCCCGGAGATGAAGAGAGTTTGCACGCTGCCCCTCTGGCTCTGGCTCGGCATTGTCTCGGAGGCAGGTGAGAGCTGCGGGCTGCCCTGCCCGGCCGGGGCTGCCGGCTGCCCGCTCTGCCGCCCGCCCCGCACCTGCGGGCGCGTTGGGGATGGGGGCTGCCCCGGCGGGACGGGACCCGGCGCTGCCACCCGCATGTTCCCCAGACCCCGCAGGGAGCCGCGCTGCCTGCCGCCGCGTCCCTCATCCCGGACGGGATGTGCCGTGCCCCGGCGCTGCCCGCCCCGGGCTCCCCCATCCCCGATGGGGACCGGCGCTGCCCGCCCTTGGGTCCCCCAGCCCCGACGGGGACGTGCCGCGGTGCCCTCCCCGGTGTCCCCGACGGCTGTGACAGCGTCCCCGCAGCGAGAGGACGGGACGGGGAGGACCCTCCTGCTGTCCCCGCGGGGTCCAGGGCCGCGGGGATGAGGCCGTGGGTTAGCCCACGCCGTGCCCGTGCCACGGGTGTATTCGCTGCAGGCGGGGAGAAACCGCATTGGACCCTTGCAGGAGGGATTTCACTGCGTGGGGAAGTGTCTGGCCGGGAGGGCAGGCTTGAGGCCGGCTCCCATCTCTGTTTATTTATTTTTTCATGCACAGTCATTAATTTGTGAGCACCGGGCAGCGTGTTGGGGAGGAAGGCGCGAGGAGGCAGTGGTCCATGCTATGCCGTCCAGCCTGCCTCTCCGAGCCGGTCGCTGACAGCTCAGGTCCACCTGGGAAGTCACCCAAGGCAGATCCTGGTGAAATGCTTCTCCTTCCCATAGCATTTCTGGGGCAAAAGGCTGTTGGGTAGCGAGTCAAACACCCTAGCCGCGGCTTCGGTCAGGTGGATGTGGGACCCTGGCAGAGTTGGGGCTGCAACACCCTTCCAGACAGCAGAGACCATGAGTCAGTCTGCTGCTGCCACGGCAGAGCTGGGTGGGCACTGTCAGGGCAGCGGGGATGGGGCACCAGCCCCACCAGCTTCCCCCGGGGAAGCTCCTGTTTGCACGAGTAAAGCATTTATAGCCCAGATAAGAGCAAAACCAGCAGAAAGTTAGTAATGCTGGAAGCTTGCAATGTGGGGAGATGAATTTTAGGAGCATAAATAGAATTTTCTGTAGCCTCATCTCAGTGACTCACTGTCACCGGCGGCATTTGCTGCTGTTGTTGAAGTGCGCTCACGGGAGGGCTGCAGGTCTGTCCGCGGAGGTGCGGTTCAGACAGCATCGCCAGCAGTGGCACTGTGAGCCTGCTCTGCCCAAAATGCTGCTGACGGCTCTGGTGCCACAGGGCTGAAGGACCCACCAGGCTGCCAGAGCCCCAGGGCTGCTCCAGGAGGCAAGGCAGAAAGGGACTTGCTGCTGGTAGCATCGCGGTGGGAGCTGCAGCTGTTTGAAGCTCTCTTGTTAGCAATTTGTAGAGCATCATGTAGCTCTTCTCAGGTTCTTTCATCTCCCGGAGGTGTGGGGAGCGGTGCCTGGGAGGCTGTGGCCAGAGCGGCTGCGTGATGTGTGGGCCTCGTCAGCGCAGGGCTGCGCAGAGCTTTGAAGCTCTCCGGTGCCGCCTGGCTAGTGCAGCGACGAAGGGCAATGTGGAGCTCAAGTGGGGGGCCGAACCCTGGGGATTTGCTGCCTTTTCTACCCGAGACCAATTTGTCGGTGCGTAAAGGATCCACAAATTCCTCATTAACCGTAATCCCAACTGGATGCAAATGTTTGCTCCCCTTGGAAGCAGCGATGGGGGTGTGAGGCTGTTCCACCTGGGAGGGTGAAATACTCATCTCAAGATCATGAAATGTCTGTTCTGGCTCTGTGTCCTGCTTGTCCCTGCACCCTGGTACCTGGTTAAATGGGCCAGTGCTAGGAGGGGATGCTGTGTGTGAGAGCACGCGGGCTCTCCCTATGTCCCAGCTCTGCAGTGCTCCCAAGGATGGAGTGGAGATGGGAAGCTGCCTTTTGCAGGTGGTGGGATGGGGGGAGCGGGTAGAGGTTCAGCTCCAGCATCCCAGGGCATCTCAGGGTAACCCTCTGTGGATGGCGATGACGGCGTGTGTTCCCTGGGCTGCGATGTGGTCAGAGCAGTGCTGACCACCCCACAGCCCGTCGGGGACTCCAGCTTGCTGCTTTCAAGCGCAGATGCCCTTTGCGTGAGGGAAGGGCTCGTGCTTGTGTAGGAGCCGAGCCGATTACATTGGCCGCCGCTGCTTGCCCTCCTCTAAGATCACGCAGACCTCCCCGGCCGGGTGCTGAGGCAGCCCTGCGCTGACCGTGCCAGCAGCAACATTCGCCTTTGCAGCTGGGATTTGAAGCAGTTGGTTTATTGCAAGTAATAAACATGGGTCGTTTCAGCAACACCCTTTCATGCAAAAGCCCACGAGTGCAGAACAAACCCCATTCTGGCTTAACCCGGTCGCTTGTTAGTGATGAAGCAGAGCCAGGGCCTCCAAAGAGGAGGTAAGTGTTGGGAGGGATGCGGCCCGTGGTCCCCGGGGGCTGCCAGGGAGAGAACAGCCACGGCACTCGTGCCCCGCGGTCTGCTCAGGGACGATTTTGGATGAATGGGCTGCAACTACCACCCTGGGATTTGGTTTGGGCATGCGAGCCCGCGGCTCGCTGCCGGCACAAACAGCCACGAGGGTGTGTGTTGCTGAGCTCAATTTGATGTCCCACTGGGGGGACGCTCCCCCAGCAGCACGATGTCCCCAGCCGGTGCAGGCGGAGTAGAAGGGGGCTTCCTCTGGCGTGTCCCATCCCGCTCCACTGCCTCTCTCCTGTGGGCTTGCTCCATGCAGCGTTGTTGTCCCCAGTGTGTCTCTTGGCCCCAGGCTGGTGCAGTGTTTTCCAGGGCAGGCGTGGGAAGGGCAGGTGCTCCTGGCCGGCCAGGAGGGAACAGGCTGTTCCCAGCGTCCCACGGCAGTTCCTGGGGAGGGAAAGGGAGAGCGGGATCCCACGGGAACGGCAGCAGGAGGGGGCTGTGGCCAGGCAGTGCTTTCTCCAGTGCTGTACGGGACATCTACGGCGCTCAGGAGGTCACTTTGCAGAGCAGCTGCCGAGCAGAAGGGGGCTCTTGATGGTTCCTCTGGTCTGCCCAGCTCTCAGCAGCTTTGAGGGACAACACGAGCCCTGGACGTAGCACCCATCTCACCCACCTTCCACCCAACCGCTCAAGCTGGCACAGCGGAGGCGTTTCTAAATGAACATGGCACCTTTGCATGCAGCCTGCTGGACTCAAACAGCCCCAAGCAAGGAGGGTCACATGGGGGGTTCCCTCACCCCCAGTTTAGGGGGGCTGTGTATTTAAACCCAGTGGAAGGAGAAAGCTGCAGTAAGCTGGGGGTGATGGGGATCCCGGGGTGCCTGCAGGTGTGGGGGGAAGCAGAAAGCCCTGTGACGGCCGGACCCCGCAGGCTGCACTGCCCGTGGAGGGTGGGGAGCTGGTGCGGAGGAGCCGCAGTTGTGGTGGTTTCCGTATGAGGAATGACTAAACGTCGCAGGGCTTTTCCGCTGGGAAAGACTGGCTGGGGCATTGCGACAGAGGGCTGCAAAATCATGGCTTGCCTGGACAAGGCAGTTCCTGGCGGGCTCCGGTGCTGGGAGGATGAGAAGCACAGTGGGAGGCCAGTGGCTTGTTGCACACCCCTGTGCAGCGGTGGAGCTCATTGCCATGGGGCCTTGTGCGCGTTAGACGTTTGCCTGGGTCCAAAGGCAGTCATGCAAGGAAAAATAAATGGGTTTGCAAGGAAAAAAATCCACAGGTGGTTACTCAAAGGTCCCCTTTCCCACCCCAGACCGTGAGCCAGAGGTGCCCAGCACCATGTTTTACCTTGACCTGCCGCAAGCAGCTCCTGAAAACTTCCACCTGGGCACGGGGCAGCAGGGAGCCCTGAGAGGGTCCCACGCCAGCTGGGTGCCACGGGGGGGACCGTGACGCCTGGTGCGTGCCAGTGTCTGCTGGGGAGACCAGCACTGAGCCTTGCCCCGGGCCAAAGCTGGAATTATCTTTTGTCCTTCATTAGGAAAAGAAATACTGCTGCAGCTGCACTGGCATCTAGTGACTGGTTAAATTAATTCCAGGGTTTTTATTGCCTCTGGCTATCCCAGACCTTTGTTTCTTGTTTCACGTTGTTAAAAGAGAGGGTTAGCCGGGTCCCAGGGGGGCTTTTTCTCTCTGGGCAAAACAGTTCTGATGTTTTCGGCACAGAGTATTATTGCCCATCTGTGGTGGCTCATTGTTAACACAAAATAGTGGAAGTGGAGATGGCCTGTGGTCAAGTCGGCGAGGAGGCACGAGCCCTCGAGCCCAGCGTGACCGCTCGTTTTGTTGAGAGGCTGCGGGCAAATCGCTCCATCTCTAGGTGCAAGTTCAGCAGGAGGAGGGTGAAAACCTGGCCCCGCGGCAGCCGGTGGTGAAACTCCCACTGAGTTTTATAAGCTGAGGATATTAAGTGGGGAGTCTCTCCTGGAGTCGTTTCCCTGCTGAGGTAGCAGAAACAGGTTTCAGCCAGTGACTTGTATTTCACCTTACAACTTCTCCCACGTGTGAATTGTTTTTCTTGCTGTGTTTCTGCCCCCTCCTTCCAGGGTGAGGATCTCCAGCGCAGGCTTTGCTGGCCAAACCTGGAGGTGCCGTGGGACAGACGTCATGTGCTAATGAGGGAGGATCAGTTTAGGGGGTCAGGAAAGACTCCAAACTGGGGAAACACAGAGAACGGGGTGGTGGGGAAAGGCAAGGGATACTTTGAGCAAGTGCTGTGGTCTCCCCTTCTCTGAGTAGGCGGCTGCTGCTCCCCTGCCCTGCTGCTGTGCAGTGACAGGCAGCAAGGACCCCAGGGCTATCCCCAGGAAGGGCCATGAGAAAGGGCTGAGTGGATTGCAGACCGTCCTGGTCCCTGTTACTGATGGGCAGAGCCCTTGAGTGAGCAGAGAGAAAGAGGAGACGAGATTTTACCTGCCTGCAGCAGCCAGTCCAGAGCCGGTTACAACTCTCAGCAGAGCCTGGAAAACCCCAGTTTGGTTGCTGAGAGATAAGTGAGAGAATAAGCTCAATCCTGGTCCCGGTCTCGGCGCATGCAAAGAGGGAAGCAATCAGCGTAGCTCAGTGATGCTTTTGGGACCTGTTGCTGCCATGCAAGGTGTAGCCACCCACGAATGCGCGGGCACGGAGGGGTTAAGCCTTCTCCTGGCTGTGCCTCCAGTTGGCTGGGCAAACGCCAGCCGGTTGCGCCGAGTCTGCCCGCCTTGGTCTGCGGTGCTAGCGCCGGTGACACAGCACCATCCCACCACGGCCACGCTGCACAGCATGGCGAGGCCACCCGCCTGGGCAGGCCCCGGGGACCAGGGCATCCCCCTGGGGAAGGGTTAACTGAAGGCAAGTGGTGCTGATGCCAGGCTGGGTGTCCAGGTTCTCCCTTGGCGGAGGTCAGCGGTGGTTCATGGGAAAGGAAAAATTGGCAGCTGGGCCGGATGTCCCTGCATTTCCCCTCTTCCTGCAGCAGCCTGAACGACGTTCCTTATTTAGCTTTCCTGACGGACAGGAGGAATCTGATGGCGGAAACTGTCACTGCCTGATAACAGCTCAGGGACCCCTTTATGATGGGCGGCACGGCAGGGAACAGGGCAGCGCTCCTCCTCGCCGGGAGGGGAGAGCCGGGCAGCCGGGACTGCCCTTTGCACCGGGTTTTCGGGGACGGCCGCGGGCAGGGAGGGAAGGGCTGCCAGTGCCCTTCCCTTTGTGCTGGTTTGTGTACAAACTCCCTCAGTGCTATTGAAAAGACTCTCAAGGCCGAGAAGTGATGGCGTATATATATTTTATTGGCGTTTTTTTTTCTTAGTTTTGGTGAGTCATCTGAGCTGGTGGAAAGGGCCATGGATGGGGAGAGGGGAGGCATGGAGCAAAGCCACCCTGGCGAGGTCTGAGACCAGGTGAGGCTTTCCGCTGACTGGCAATGAGGACGTGAAGGGCAGCCAGGGCTGAGATGCTTCAGCAGGAGCTGGGAGTGATGACCAGCACTGGGAGTGAGCTGAGCACACGCCTCAGTACTGGGACCGGCTCCCATGCAAGGATGCTCTGACCAAGCTGATAAACACTATAAAGGGGATGTTACTGCATGTTTTATTGTCCCCAGCTTTCTCTTCATAGAAGATGGCATCTTGCTAGTGTCTGAGCCACTCTCTCATGTGTGCCCATGGTGACCAGCCCCAAAACCACAAAAGGTCCTGAAATACAGCCTGTATTTCAATGTATCCATTGATTTTAATCTTGCATCTGTGGAGGCCACCAGGCTGCTCCAATACCAATAAGAGCATTGTTTCCATGGCAATTAATGTAATTAAAAAGGGCAGAATGTACAGCAAGACTGTATTTTTTAAAGAGCAAGGCAGCCCTTGCCGCTGGACTGGACATTGGTGTCTCAGTCTGTGCAATGCATAGATTGGCATCGCTGTGCTCCGCGTTGGGATGCAGGGCACGGCGAGCTGGCTAAGCTGGGCTGGGTGGCACGGGGCTCGCTCAGACCTGTGCAAAGGCTACGCTATAGCCCCGCAGCCCTGAGATCACAAGTCCTGTGCTGCTCAAAGAGTTTTGTGTTCCCTGGGGAGCTCCACAGTGCATGTCTGACCATTTCAGTTTCACCTGAGCAATATTAAAAATCTCGCTGCAAGACTGAAGACCTCAGCAGGAACTCGCAGGAGTTGTTGCTGTGCTCTCTGAGCAATCCGCTATATGACCATGTCACCTACCTGAGCATCTGTGACTTACAGGATTGAGGTTTAGATCATGGAGCTATGCTGGTACCTCAAGACCAAATGCTTCTCATTTCAGCTAAGTTCAAATTCTTTTTGTGTTTGCTTTCTGTCATCAAGCGTCATAGGCAGGGAGATTGGTGGAAAAGGAATTACTGTACCAGTCCATTTGTGTTCATATATTGCTCTGTCAGTGCCACAGGTGTGCGCAAGGGTGGTAGACATGGGAAGGAAGCAGGAGCTCCTGCTCCAAATCCCAGTGCACGTTTTGGCTGGCTGTGCTGGGGATGAGGTACCCATGGGAGATAACAGGACTTTGCATCCTCCTGGCTATTCTGAGGCAGAAGCAGCAGCAAAATTCATACAGCAAGTTATTTGTTTAAAATCATACATGTTTCTTAAGGTGTCATTTCCTAGTGTGATGCATAGTGACTATCACGGCGAGATGAGTTGACTTCCTGCTGTATCTTCCTGGGCAGGAATCATCTCACCCAGTCCTCGCCACATAAAAGTTTAGTGTATAGCCTAAGGCACTTGCTCTACAGTCAGTGGCAGGGAAAAAGGCTTTTCTGGAGGCACTCCATCCCATCCTCAAAGAGGTGTTGAAGGAATCGCCTTTGGGGAGGCGATGGCTGAGACTGTTCCGAGCCTGCGTGGTATCCGCACGCGTGCGTGTCTCCAGGACCAGCGCTGCCCCTGTGCCAGGCTGCATTTCACCCTCTTCCTCACCGGCCACCCCGGCTCCCTCCACCTCAGCAGCTCGCAGCTGCACGAGAGGACAGGCATGGTCTGGCGGAGGGTAAAACGGAAGAGCAGGATCAACCAAACAACTGATGGCCCCTCTCCTCTGGAGAGGAGGTAGTGGGATCATGTGGAGTGAGCAGTAGACAAAGGAAGGAAGTTTTTATTACTGGGCCAAATCCTGAAGTCCTTCAGTAGTATTTAGGCCGATGCCTCAATGACTTCAGTGGAGACTGGGCTGAGTAAAGAGAGAAGAAAGGGCTTCAGGATCTGGCCCCGGGGTAATTGTGTCACGTGGAAAGCTTATAAAGAATTTGCAAGCTCATGATGACTTTCCTGAGCAGCCGGTGCTAGCCAGTGAGCAGCACCCATGGCAGCCAGGCCTCCCACCTGGGTCACCATCCCCTTCCTCTCTGGGGACGCAAAGCATCCATCCTCGAGTGGGTTCACTATTTCGGCCACTGGCAGAGCTTAACAGGGCTCGGCAGACCCCGTGGGGCCCAGCCAGGTGCCCCGGGTTGGGTAGTGACTCCACAGGTTTGTGAAGGTCCGTCTGTGTGTTCACGAGACCCACAGAGCGTTTTGGGTCCTCCATCAGCTTTCTGAGTTACAGAGGCACGTGGGCTCTTCATGCAGCGGGGAAGTCTGTAAAAGGTTTACTGGTTTCATGTGTTCTCCCCATAAAGCTACAAAAAGTGTAGGGCTGAATAGTGGAGCCTGGAAAACCCTCCATTGGTTTCCCCGCATGTGGGAGGTCCTGCATCAGCTGGGGGAAGCATGTACATGCCTGTGCAGACTCATGCATGTGTGCTGACAGTGAGGTTCGGTTCCAGGCTTGGCTCTCTGTGACTTGTTTTCCCCATTTCTGAAATACTGGCGTCTGCTGAGATGGATGTTCCATACAGTGACCTAAAAAAAATAAATACTGACAAAAGTGAGGGTCAAGTCAATAGTTTCCATGGACGACAGTAAATCTTTATATTTATTGAGGCAAGAAGGTTGGGCACGAATTGTGGTTTATGCTCAGATTTGGAAACTGCCAGGTCAGAGTGACGGCAGCAAGCAAAATTGCATCCAGGAGAGGTGACGGCATCCAGTGCCCATAGCAATCCATCACTCCACGCATTGGGTTGTCCCAGCCTTAGCAGAGTCCCCAGTGAGGCGTAATTTGGTCTAAGTGGCCGCCATCCCTTCATCATGCTGTAGTGCTCAGCCCTCGGGAAGCAAAGGGCAGAAGTTTAATGGCATGTCCCGAAAGCGTGGTGGCCAGCTGTGATGCAGGACGCTCCCACGGGAGGTGCACGCATTCACACCAAGAAACTCCTATGCCGCTGGGCGGGCAGCACGTGGTCCTTGTGCTGGGATGAAACACGGGGGGAAGCAATCACCTTGCCTGTAAGCAGTTACCCAGGGATGCCTTTGTAAAGCAATTTAGCTAATGTAGTGTGCATCTGGGCCTGATGACTCCTCATTCGGTTTGTTGGTTGTTGCCAAACTATCAGATTCTGTAATTGCTGGCTGTGGCAGTACCACCGGTGCTGGGACGGGATCGGGGCGTACTCTGTTCTTCATCTCCTCTCTGCACCATGATGTGCCAGTGCGCTAGTGAAGGGGAAACCGCAGCACACCCTGTACTGCCTTGTTCTGGGCAGACAGGCTCAGACCGCAGTGTGTGTCCCCTTGGGTGAGAGTGTTGTGATGGCATTGTCCCACTTGGTGGGGATTTGCTTGCTTATGTGCTATAAGGACTAACAGAGGCAAGCAGAAGGCATAGGTGGTAGTTCAATGTCCCCAGTTTGAACACCTGAGGATGGGTTTTGATGTCCCCCAAACCTCCAGTGTTGTAGGGAGGCAGGACCCTGTCCAACGACATCGCTCGCACCAGAATTGCACCCAGGCCAAGACGTGATGCCTGCTGCCATGGTGCCTGCATTGCCCAGTGTTGCCCCTCCACAACGCTCGGCATTTCACAATATTTATGGCCGCTCCTCACCCTCGGCTTCTTAGACAAATAAAGCTTAACACAGCCCGAGGCAGTTAATCCCTGGCTCTCCAGCCTCCCAGCAATAACAAGGCCTGGGTGGCATTTCAAAGAATGCACTGAGGGAGAGGGGGAGCGCCGGGATCTATCTTTTATATGGTGGTGGAAATACAAGCCTGCCTTCATTGAAGATAAGCGGCGTTGGCCGGGCTAAGCTCCTGCTCAGAGGTTATAGCGGTGATGGAAGGCAGGAGACTCCGCGCGGCATTGGCCCCGCAGTAACCTTTGCCAGAAGAAAAACACTTCTTAATACAATAGTAGATTTAAAAAAAAAAAAAAAAAAGAAAAATAAACAGGGCCCCCTGTGAACTTAGGAAACCTGTGCTGGCGTGCAGAGAGATGCGCATGGTGAAATGGCCTCAATGGCACCTGGAAGGGTTCTGGTCCCCGGACCCACATTGCTGGGAATGGGAAAGGGCCCATGTCCATCCTCAGCCCCTTGGTCCAGTGTGGTGCCGAAACAGCCCCACTGCCAAACAGCTTGTCCTGCCTTCGCGGTCCAAGCCAATGTGTCCTCCCTTTGTTCGCGCCTTGGCTTTCCCGTGGGGCTGGGAAGGCCATCCCCAGCCTCACCCCACAGCTCTGAGCACCAAGTACCTTGCAGTGACCACATAGGAACAGCCGAGGAAGTGGCGTGTTGTCTCTTTAGCACAATTTCCCCGTTAGTACTTGTGCTCCTTCAGTGGAAGTCATTAGCATATGTAAACGCTTCCTTCCCATTGCGTCGGCTTGCGTGCTCTCCCCGCTGAGCTGCGTGGCAAAGGGAAGCACCTTTGAACGGGAAAACAACAGTGAACCTCTGAGTATTAACAAGAGAGTAACTGGGTGTTTATGAAACTTGGTAACCCTCTTGTAAGCTATTTTTAAAAAGCAGCATAAGGTGTTTTAGCTTACTGGCCTTCAAATAGCACCAAAGTCCAATACTGCCATTTAGGCTGGGTGTTTCATCATAGGAATTGTGCTATGATATACAAAGTGTGACATTTCCAACTCAGCCTTTCTTGGAAGGGAACTAAATGAATTTCATAGCTGCATGAAGGGTGCTATATGGAGGTGGAGAGAGAAATCTGTGCAGATGTTAAACACCCAGCTAATCTCAAGTGATGCGAATGCCCTAATACACTTTGGCTCTTGGAGATGATGATCATCATCTCCTGCTGCAGCGGGTTCTGGCTTGCGGTCGCAGCTCTGTGCCAAGAGAAACCAAGCGCACGCATTTGTCACTTGCCATCAATGCCCCGGGCAGCCCCGCGGGGCCGGCTTTCTCCACAGTGCCCCAAGTCTCTCCATCTTCAAGTCTCTTTGCCCAGCAGGGAGCAGATGGGATCATTGACCCAGGGGTGAGGAGCAACCCAGCAAAGCCCTGCATGGGGGGAGGGTTTTGCTGCGTTCTCTAGAGCTCGTCCCTCTTGGGGATCCTGCAGAGAGCAGAGTAAGATTTTTATTAACCACATCAGGGAAGGCTCCGGCATTGGCCAGCTTCCGCTGCTTTCAAGGATGGCAGAAAGCCGAGCTGTGCAGTATTTTCCAGGAGGATTGAAATTTCTTATCTCCTACATTGCTGTAGGTGCATTTACCCCAGGGAATTGCACCTCCTGTCCTGCTCACGTGGATGCCAGGAGGGCTCTTAGATCTGCAGCAAGCACTCGGAGCTCTTCCAGCAACCCTCTCTGCTTGTCACGTCCGACCTCGTACCTGAGGTTTCCTTCCTCTGCCGCCACCTCTGATGATTAATTCTCCTTTGAAGAGCGTGTGCCTGTGATCTTCCTGCCTCCCCTTGTGCCCACCCCGTCAGAGGCAGCAGAAAGGGTCATGCAGATGCGCGTGTGCGCACGTGCGGGTGTGCATGCGAGAAGCTGTGCCGTGCAGGAGGGTCTGTGTTCTCCCGCTCCCTAGGCAGTAGCGGTCTGTTGTGCCTGTGACAACTCTTCCCTTTGCTTTTTTATTATTATTATTTTTAGATTATACTTGATGCTTGAAGACCCTGCTTTGATGACCAGGAAGTTTAAATTCCTCCTGCATTTTGCTTGTGCTTCCTACATTCTGGACCCATCCTTATTTCATGTAGCTTTTTCATGTCATGTTGGCTCTGGGATAAATCAGTTTTCTTTATTCTCAGTTATCCTTCATAAGAAGGAAAAATAATTCCTCCTTTCTCACTTCAGTATTTTTTTTCCCAGGCCAAAGCAGCCCAGCTCCTGCTGCCCTACCCTCTGTGGCTCAGGCAGGGATGGAGGTACAAATAGGCTGCATGATGGGCTTGTGGGGTGCCTGGAGCAGATGGGGAATTGAATCCAGGTTTTCCAAGGCCAAAATAATCATCTAATTGCAAAACTGTTTTCCCCACTTACCCTGTTCATCAGCTTCTCTTGCACTCAGCAGCTGGAGATCAACTTGAGGACGGGTTGTGCTGCAGAGAACAGGCACTGCCAGCTCCAGGGTAGCTGTTTGGTTTGAGGACTCTGAGTTGATTTCAGTTCCCAGCTAAGTAGCAAACATCTGGATGCAAACTCCAGGGACACGAAGATAGAGGAGCAGGTTTTTTTTGCTTGGCACGGTGTCCCCCAGTCCAGCTGCATGGCTTGCAGACCCTTGAAAAAGCCTGGCATTGTCAGCCTGGCTGCAGCAGCCTGGGTGGGAGGCAGGCAGGGTCCATAGGCTTTGCTCACGTGGGGGAAACCTGCCCTGAGTGGGGCACAGGGATTTTTTTTCAGCCTGTCCATAAGCCAACAGTCTTGGGAAGAGCTAAACTTCAAAGGCTAGCAATTAAGCCCACACACATCAAGGAGAAAGCAAACCTGTGACTTGCTTTTTTTCCTTTCCAAACGCTGCTGCCCTTTTCTCTCCATGCTCAGTGCTGACCCTCGGGCTCTATCTGACTTCCCAGTCAGCCGCCTCTGCCTCCTCACCTCCCAGCGAGAGTCAGATGCTGAGACCTTTGCTTAGCTAGAACTCCATCTTCCCCCAATGGCACGTCTGTGCCTTGCTTCGACAGGAGCTTCACCGAGCACAGCCTCTGGGAATGGCTCATGGTGGAGCTGTAGTTAATGATGTCCAAAGCGAGGGTCTCCTTTCTGCTGCTTCTCAGGCATTTCCCTTCCTCTGTGTCCATGCAGTGCAGCTCCTGTGCTGCAGGTGGAAGCCCCTGCGTAGGTGCAGGGGCCGGACCTGTCTCTGCCTGGGCTGTTACTGACCTTGGCGTGGGCAGCTGGGGCTCCGGGAAAGGGGATGATGCCCTGGCATGTGCAGGGGGTCCTGCCCTGATGCACCCACTCTGTTTGGGCAATGAGCGCTTTAGGGACTCCTAGACCTGGATGTCTCACCTGGATCACTGTGTGTAAGAGCTG
Organism: Aramus guarauna; assembly: GCA_013400195.1. Classification (NCBI taxonomy): domain Eukaryota; kingdom Metazoa; phylum Chordata; class Aves; order Gruiformes; family Aramidae; genus Aramus; species Aramus guarauna. Next base: position 294,232 of record VXBL01004722.1, on the reverse strand, counting down.
GTGGTGACTTGTCTTCAGGAATTTATGCATCTCTCTGGGAATCTCTCTGTGGGTATCCTGCAGTGGCAAAATTCACAGTTTAGCTGAGCTGCTTGAAAAGGTACTTTGTTGTTTGCCTCACAACGTCATTAGGTACAGCATAAGCAGCAGTGAATAACAGTTTCCTTTAGTGGTTTACCTTGTGTCATTGCGTAGGCTCTCATTTCTTCTCAGTGGCCCAAAGATCTCTTTAGCATCCCATGGGTTTGTACCCACTGCTGCCAGATGTACTTCAGCCCAGTAAAGCTCCTGGGGTTATACCTGGATAGACGCAGCGTGGAATTAAACTCTGAATCCTTCAATGGTCAGGCAACTCCTGACCAGTCACAAATGGGTTAACTGGAGGTAGCAGCAGTACAAGCTTTTGCAGAGCCACCTGCCCCAGAGATCTCAGACCCCCAGGGCCCACAGGGGGGATGTCCCTGGCCCATCGTGGCAACCCATTTGTGCTGGCAACACCTGTGTGCCAGGTACCGGATTTGGACCAACACTCATGTCACACGAGCTGTGGACCATCCATTGCATCCTTTCAGGTTAGAGATGTAATGAATGGTGCTAATTTCTGTTACTGGTCCCCTAAAGCCATACGATCCCTCTGCTCTTTCTGCGTCACATTAATCACGTCCTGCGGGGGCAGAGAATGTAAGCAGGGCAAGATTTTGAAAGAAGTAAATTAAAACGGGAAGAGAAGCAACCTGACAGTCTTTAAGATGTGGGAGGATAATTTTAATTGAGTTTTGCAAGGGTTTAGCCATGCAGTTAATAGGGGCCACTGGAAGAGGGGTGGCTGTGTATGCTAAGCAGGGCGGCTCGCCCCGGGCTCCTGCAGAGCCACGACGGTGGCCGAGTGGGAGCTGCCACTGGCATTCTGGCAGGTCTGAGGATTTCTGCCCTTTGGGGAATGAATCCTGTGGACAGAATAGGTCCCGTTCCTGTCTGAAGGTGCTGGGGTCCCCTCCCTGCGCATCCCGCTGAGCTGGAGCTACCGTCCGAAATGTCAGGGAGAGGAAGCAATCCTTGGCTTGTTAGTTTCTACAAGGAAATAAAAAGCACAGATGGCTTGAGCATCCTCTATCTCAAAGGCAGGAAAAGGATTCTCCGGGCAGGAGCAGGCAGCCAACAAACCCAGAGCAATTCAGGGAATGGGGGACCAAACAAAGCGGCGTCTGGCCAGCCCCTGGCCACCAGCAGAAAGGGTGGGCCGGCGGCCCGCCGAGGGGAAACGAGCTCTCTGATGTGCAGGAGCATCCCTCACCCAAGCGAGAGCAGCAAACAGCCGGCTCCCCCGGGGCCTGGGGAGGCTGCTGACAGCAGAGATCCTGGAGGAGGTCTGCAGGGTGGCCCCGGCTGACCTGCTGCCCCAGGCCGGACATGTGGCTACCTGACAGAGGCTAACTTTGGCTCAGGACGTAGCCTCTTGGGGAGGATGGAGTAGGGAGCGAGCGCGGGGGGGTGTAGGGAGAGGAAAGACGGCAGGAGACAGAAATGCAAACATGGCCTGACAGTGTGGGGCAGGGGGAGGGGAGGAGGAAAAAGCAGGGTAAACCTGGCAGGATGGAGCAGGAAACCAGGCTGGAGCGAGGCAGGGCGATGGTGAGATAGTGCTTCCTGCGGAGGGAGAAAGGCAGACAGATAAACGCCCCCAGACAGGCGCTCATTGACCCCTCTTCGGGATGCTTTGGGATGGCATGGTGGCAGGTCCCAAGGGCATGGGTGGCTGTGCCCGGTGCAGACCAGAGTCCCGAAAGCAGGTGGCAGGACGGTCAGGCGTGGGGTGTAGCTGTGCTCTGCTGTCTTGGGGCAGCTGGCTTGCAAAATACCCTGATCTAAATCCCTACCTGGAGGCACCAAGGGACTTGGGCTGGAGGACATAAGGGTCACTTTGCTCCTCAGGACAACCCAGCTGTCTCAAAAGTGGTTCCTGCTTTCAGACTCCTCCATTTGTGTCCCCTGATGCGTCTGCTGGCTTGCGAGTCCAAAAGCCAAAAGAGCCCAGAGAGCTCCTGACTTTCTTTGCTTCATTCCCCGTCAGTGTGGGTGGTTATGAGATTTTTGTGCCTTGCCAGAAAAGAACCAGTTAATTAAAATTTTTGAGCACTGAGAGGCTAAATGGCCCTGTTGGGGTGCATGCATTGAGGACAGAGCAGCCTTTTGGACTGAGGCTGTGGGGCTGTTTGGGTGGACCCACGGGCGCTGGATGCACGGCCGTGGTGCCAGGGAGTGCCAGAGGCTGGGGGAGCAGGGCAGAACACCCGGCCTCGCAATGCTGCTGGTCTGGCAGTGACTTCTTCTGCTTGTGTTGGAACCATGCTGCCGTCGTGTGATGTGCTGCTCGTGTCTCTGCCCACCTCATCCCACTCCCCGCTTGGCTGGCAGGCAGGGGAATGCTTTGGCTGGGAGCACCCCTGGCTGCAGGTGCTGAGCTGGAGGAGACCCGTAATTTTTGCACTCCCCAAATGCCCTGTCTGTTTGGACACACATCCTTCCCCCTCACCTGGCATCGCTGCAGACCCGTGGTGCTTGGGGTGTCTCTGAGGCTGGTGCCAAGAAAAAAAGCATTTCCGCCAGGTCTGGTGGCCCGTTTCTCAGCCCTCATATTGGTCCCTGCTTGAGGGGCTCCTGCCTCCATACACCAACTTACCCACAGCTGTCTCGAGGCAAAGTTAATGTCTCGTGCTTTTGGTGTGGGACAGGAGGGATCAGACACCCAATAGTGATGATCACCTCTGTGTTTGTGAGTATTGACTGAGTGCCTATAATTACTAGTCCCTTTGTGTCCCCTAAAAGGGGACAGCCTTCCCTGGTTGGAGCAAGGGAACATCTGATGCTTTGGGAATATCCACAGAATGGTGAGGAGACAGATCCACCACACTTTGATCTGGTGACATTTCAGGGCTTTGAGGTCCATGGCTGAACATCTCTAGACCAGAGGAGTGTTGTCTCGCCAGTGGCATTGCCCCAAGGGGAAAGGTGTTGCCCCAGGCCTGGATGAGCTCTTGGTGCCTGGGGGTCAGTCGTGTGGCTGGGACAGCGATGCTGCCGTAGCACAACGCAGGGCACGGAGGGAATGATCCTGCACAGAGGAGCACAGCCCCTGTGTTTAACCCCTCCTGGGACGCGTCTGAAGTGATGGTCAACCCTAGGTTGCAGAATGAACATCTTGAACCCCATAAAAGAAGAGACCTGCTTCCTTTCCTCTTGTGTAAATACATAGTTTTGTGGGGATTTCTAGTTTTCTATCATTATAATTTAAAATGTATTTATTGCTTACACCTCAGCCTGTTTCCATCTTGCCCACAGAGCCCTTTAGCACACCACCTCTCCATTTTTCCCCCAGCCTCACCGTAGGCATGGGTGGCTGTCACCTTGCCCTCACAGCCCCTGGGCACAGGCTGCTGGGCAGAACCTGCTCCATTTTGGTGTGAATTCCTGCCGTGGTTTGGGGCTCGTCTTGCCCGCTCTGAGGCTGGAGAGAAAACACCTGGTGTTTCATCCCCACATTGGCCAGAGCCTGCCATTCATTTCTCAGCCTCGTGCGATATCTCACCTCTCTGCAAAACAAGCCTTCCTCCGTGCTGGCGAGCACCAGGAGGAGGAAGAGGAGGAGCTGACAGCCCTACATCCAAATTCCCCCTGCTGCTCTGCCAGCTGCCTGCTCCTTGCGTGACGTGACGCTCACGCTTTGCCGCTCCAACCCACAGCTGGACATTTGCCCCGTGCGTGAGGAGGAATCGCTCCTTGGGGGAACTTCAGCCCCGTAGGTGGGAAGTTGGCTCAGCTCTGCCTCCGGCACGTGGGTTTCCCGTGTGTCTGTGGGCAGGTGCTGGTCCTCCAGCAGCAGGCACCAGGGCAGTCAGTTATAGCAGCATGGGGCAGGTGGGGAAGAGGTAACTGGAGCAGAGGGGGAAAACAGCACCTGCAGTGCTGGGGTTAGTTCCTGCAGGCAAGGGGAAATGGTGCACATGCATTTTTGCCAGCAAATGCTCCTAATTCGGACAAGCAAAGCCTGGAAAGCTGAAGGAGACATCTGCAGAAAGGGCAGAGCAAGTTTTCTCCTCCCTCTCCCCCCACCGAGTCAGCTATTGCCACTCTTCTGCATCAAAAAGGGTCATTCAGTCCCTGTTTTCCCAATTGCCAGCAAGGTACCAGAATTTTATTGTTGCCTTTCCAGGAGCAGGTCTTTGCTCACATAGTAATTGTGGTGTGTGATTGCATGTCTAAGTGCATGCCTTGCCCTGCTTGCAAGGGCTGAGCCCCACCACCTAGATTTGCAGCCTGCAGGGGCAGCTCAGGGCAGCCAAGGCTTCGGGCTGGTGGAAAAACCCAAGGGAAACAAGAGGTGCTTTGCAAAAGGAGCCACATCAAGCTATCTGGTAGCACTGGGCACTAAGCAATCCCAGGGCATTCAGGGTGCTGTTGAGTCCCAGCCAGGGACAACCCAGAGCAGCTGGCTGAGCCCAGAGAGTCAGAAGAGGCTTGCCCATGGTATTTTGTGTTGCAGATGCAGGATGTGAGTAAATTCCGGGGCTCCATCCTGGAGCCTTGGTCTGGGGATTTGGTTGCTCAATACAAATCTGCCAGAAATCCCTTCTGTAGGTCTCAAGTTTCTGCCTTGCTTTGTTGGGATGCTCATTGACTGGGAATTTTTGCCTGAATACAGCAAAGTCTTTTGGGGGACAGTAGCAGGATCAGGGAAGCTTTGTTGGGGGAGAGGACACTCTTTTTTTTCCCTTTCCAGCCTATCTTTGGCCCCAGTACAGCACTGGGGTGGGCAGGCTGGGTTGAGTAGGGTATGCAAGGTGCAGGGAGACAAGCAGGAGCATGCAGCCTTATCTGGACCAGCTTTGCTCCATACATGTTATTTTGCAGCTCTGGTCACAAAATCCCAAAGCAGTAAGTTTGGTGGCAGGAGCACGAGCTGTGCCGGTTAGCTCGGGACATGCGGCAGCTGTGGCCACAGCGATCCAGTCCAGCGCCGGGGAAGGAAGTCAGCAAGAAGGACAGAGTGTGAACAAAATCCCTCTCCGGAAAGGCGCCCTGTTAATCAGTCAGCGGGGCCGACTCAGCAGAGAGGGAGGGAAGGGGAAGCGGAGAGGGGCTGAGGTGGTGTGTGGGGGCTCAAAGGGAGGATCCGGTGCAGGGCTTCCTGCGACTGGAAGCAGAGGGAGAGCCAGAGCCATGTCGTGCCATACCGTGCTGTGCCATGCCTGCACCTCCGCCTATGAGCAGCCTTTGCACAGGTTTCCAAAGCCATCGCTCGCTGCAGCGGTGCTACCTCTGGCGCAGGCTTTGCTCTGCAGTGATTTAGCAGTCTGTAGCCATCACGAGGGAAAACCAGGCCCCTGGCAAGGCTTTCTCACAATGTGCTCAAGGTCAGGCACAAAGCTGGAACCTGCAGGCTGCTCGGTCTCTGCGAGACATCCTGGAGTAGGTAGCACTGTCCGGGGCGAGCATGGCTTCCCCACCAGGCAGGGAGACCCCTGGGATGCAGGAACCCAGCAGGCAGCCCCGCCGTGCTGAGAGCAGCAGTGATTTCGGGGTGCAGAAAGAGGTGGAGGGGGCTGGAGAAAATGAAGGAGCTGCCGGCGATAAGCAGAAGGCCCTTGGTGCAGCCTGGCTCCTTTCAGAACTACGCGCTGAGAGATCAAGGCTAGGAAAACCGCTGGGAAACGCACTTCTCTGAAAATAGACAAGGTGTGAGTGGTTGTGGGATCCTGCTTCTTCTCCCTGCATCCCATCAATCCCCCTCTGTTTATTTTAATATCCCGCTGCCAACTTGCTTGGAAACCATCTTGAAAAAACAAAGCTCGCCGGGGCTGCCGCATGCCTTTTTAATTACATTAATGCTCTCCCCGTGCAAGGGCGCGATTTGGTGTGCAAGACAGAGCGGGGTCTGCTCGGAGGGCCGAGGAGATAAAGCATTGATGGGGTTGGAGGTGGGGAAGGAGGAACTCAGAGGAGAGGACACGCTTCATGCTCTGGAGACATCTCCCTCACACCCTGGGATTTGCCAGAGACACAAACCATCTGTATGTCGGTTAACAGAGATTTAATGGCCAAACCCAGCACCAAGTTCAGTGCCGGGGAGAGCGAGACACAGGAGAGAACCATAGCAAGGCACGTGCTCCCTCGGGGAGGGAAAGGGCAGAGGCTGCAATGGGGTGAATCTGGCTGACAAGCACAGAGAGGGATGGAGAATTTTTTAGGGGAAAGTTGATGGCCTTGAAGATGCTTTTGCAGGCTGGGAATGGCTCTGTGCAACCTTTTGCCCGTCCTGGATGCTATGGGTGGCTGCGGGCAGCAGGACCCCGAGGTGCCAGCCCCGGAATGGGGCGTCAGGGTGAGCAGTAGATCCCCAGCGTGATCCAGTGCCTGATGCGGGGAGTCCCTGAAGTTCCCGGCAGTCTGGGACCGGCGAGGAGGCTGGATGGCTGTGAGAGCCAGCCCGGTGCTGTCTGCCAGCAGCGGGAGCGTCCCCAGCCCTGCACCGCAGTGCTTTCGGAGGGAGCAGTGGTTCCTTTTCCTGTTGTACTCGCGGAGGGCCACGGACAGGATGCATCTGCAGGAATCCCACAGCCTCAACCTGCACAGATCGTACTTTTTCTTTCTTCCCCTCCACCCCCTGGCGTTGTTTGCTAACAGGTCACCAGGCGGCACGTGAAGGGAGAAAGAGGGCTATTTCTGCAGCCATCCTGCTCCCTCCGAGCCCGGCGGTGGGGCAGATGTAGTGCACAGCATCACCTGAGAGCCTCCTGCCACCTTGGATCACATTTAGTGGTTCAAGCAAGGGGGACTGCTCCGGTTTTGAGAGGAAATTTGGTGCCTGTCGCAGCCAGCCCCGGGGATTGCTGTGCCAGGGTTTTGAGGATTAGCTTTCTGCTCGTTGCCCGGGGCACCAGCAGGATGAGAGGGTTTGCAGTCCCCAGCCAGCCCTGGGGTGGGCCGTATCTTTCACTTTTGGGCTGAGCACCGTGGCCATGGCAGGCACCCCCAGCCGCTTGCCGGGGCGATGGACTGGCAGGCTGTGGCCATCTGGAGAGCGGTGTTTGTGCTGGGATAAGTGTGTCCAGCATTAATAGGAAATGCAGCTTAGTGGTCAGATTCCTCTCCTCCCCCCCCTTTTTTTTTTTTTAATAAACCTCGTTACATTTTGAAGGGATTTTACAAAAAATGCAGTCGTTTATTTTCACAGCCCCAGGGCAGATTTTTGTGTGTGACATCTGACGTGCCCTCCCTTGGGGAAGAGGAGGTTGGGGTGCACGAGGCAGGGTGTCCTCCATGGGGGACGAGCACCACCTGGTCCCAGGGGCCACGGTGACGCCGACCCGCGTGCTGAATGATGAATGATGGCTGCTGCTGCTGTTGTCGTCGTCGTCGTTGAGAGAGGGGTGTCTGTAGGACGGGCCTTGGGGAGCGGGACCCCCCGTGCAGGCGGAGATGGGCTGGGGCAGCCCCTGGGCTGACGCAGCCTCACGCAGGCGAGGGAAGAGGAGGTGGGAGGTGGTGGGGGGAGATGGCCGGCGCCCCGCCGTTGCCATGGGGGCAGCCACGGGGACACCACCTCAGAGCCGTGCGCAGGCGGGAAGGAAGTGGAGAACAATCGGGGAGAACAAGGCCGGCGGCCCTGGCCTGGCTGTGCCGGCGGTGCCGCTCAGCACGTCCCTCTACTGCCGCATCCCCCTCGGCGGCCTCTCCTGGTGGCAGTGGACGGTGGGCACCCCGGCTTCTCCACGGGCCTGGCTCCTCGTGCCGTCCCTCAGAGGTCTTGTGTCGGAGGGGCTGGCAGCCATTTGGTGTCTTCTGCATTGGCAACATGAAGTCTGTACGGGCAGGTTTCCCCAGAGAAACATTCATCGCGTGGCTCTGCCACAGGGATTCCAAGGCCTGCAGTCCTCAGGCGATGGTTTTGGAGGAGAGGTGGCATATGGCGTTCCTGTTGCTTGTGGAACCTGTGGAAATACCATGTCCTCGAGACCTCTCCCCCTCTCTGCCAGATCTCTCCGAAACGGATAAATGGGTTTGAACGTTGCAAGGGAAGAAAAGAGACACGCACAGAACGCGGTTGCAAAAACCTCACGTTTCTGTAGAAAATCAAGCTAGCAACATATTTTTACATTCTTTTCTTCCTTAACATTTAGCATCTACCTGAGTCACAGCTTCACATTTTGCAACTTTTTTTTTTTTCTTTTTTCTTCTATTTCTGGTTAGTTTGCTTGCTTGTTTTTGCAGTCACCGAGGCTTTTCTTTTGAATTATCTTGTGTCTCCAGAAGCTGGAGTTTTAAGATAAAGATCATGAAATAATGACAGTCAGCAACACCATGCTAATGAAAAACAACTGGTACGTCTCTGAGGGTAACCGGTACTTCGAGATGTTTTGCCCATGAGGAGCTCGCTTAGGGTGCGTCTGGCATGCCGGAGATGCAAGCACACGAGAAGTGAGACCCTCCCAGACAAAAGCTGGGAGAAGTGTGTGATAACGTGTTTAACTGCCCATCCTTGAGCCTGGATATTTTCACTCCTGGGATGCCTGTCCAGCTGCGATGCAGGGAAAGGGGGCTGCTGTAATCCCCACAGGTTTGGTCCTGTTTGGGTGACTGCTTGTCCCAGGAATGCCTGGCGGGAGAAGGGCATTCAGTGAATGCCTGCTGGCTCCTGAGAGCATCTCCATACAAACACAAGAGTTTTGCATTTGTGGTATCTGGGCACCCCTGACTTGTCCCCCTGATGACAGAAAACTACATGGGTATAGAAAAATCTCGTGCCATACTCCCTCCAGTTATCAGATAAGATCATTTCAGAGCAGTAGTCCAAGTGAGCTCAATCTCAGTCACCTGGTGAGGAATGGCCACACCTGTATTCCCTGATTTCTGATCTTCCATTCTTTTTCCGACCCTCATCTGTGCTAGCCTGCCTGTCTGAGCCTGGGGGCTGTCTGGCCCCAGTCCTAGAGCTGTTGTTGAAGAGCAGCAGCTCACTAGAGCCAGGAGGGCTGCAAATTAATCACTTGCGTCCCAGTGAAGCAGCGTTAAATTATTTTGTAGGAGCAGAGTTCTACGAGATCTTTCCTTCAAGAGGCTTTGCCCCTCTCCAGGCTCATGATGCCGAACTAGCTGCTGACCACAGCAGTGGGACCAGACTAGCAGATGTCTGCATCATCCCCTCTCCTTTCTCTCCACAGATCTGGTGAGCAGCTATTCTATGACCCCCCCTACTCTTAGCATCACCGAGGAGGAACACGTCATCAACGCCAAGGATATGCTGACCATCACCTGCAGGTAAGGCACTTGGCTCTGCCTAGACTAGGCAGGTAAGTGTTGGAGGACCAGGCAAGGACGGCCCACCAGGGAGATCTTGGCTGCAGCACACCTTCAAATTAGCACAGCTGACTAGAAATCTTCCACAGTGTAAATTCATCTAATTAATTAATTGAAAAAGAAGCTGAGACATCTCAGAGGAGATGGTGATAACCTCTGTTGTAGTCTTGCAGGCAGAAAGAAGACAGAGAAACATTTGCGTGATCTGATAGCTTCCTTGTAAGCTCTTTAGGGAAACTGGCCTTCCTAACTCTCCTTGTGTTTCTCTGACAGTGCTTATTCTCACCTCATCAGGGGCTGCTAGGGTTGTAGCTCTGGTTTCTAAATCTGGCAAGTCATTTTGGGGGATGTTGAGAAAAATCCATGGGAGAAGGCAAGGCTGCACTTAGTAGTGGCTGGGAGGGGCTTCCAGTTTTTCTAGGAAGCTGGGATTTAATGCTCTACCTTGTGCACATGGGGGTGAAGAGAAGCCTCAGCCAGGGAAGGTGAGTAACTCTGTGAGAGGAACTGGAGAATCTCTGGTTGGTTTGGAGACTCTGGCTCTGAGAAGGTGATGTGCCTGAACTGATTTGTCCCATGCTGGGGCACTTGGCTGTATGTGTTCTCTGCACTACCCCCTATCTGGGAAAGAAAAGGAAAAAAAAAAGTGGGAGAATTACCAAGGTCAATTTTCCTGACAAAGCTGGAGTTTCCCTTCCACAGCTGAAAGCAGATCCGTGCTTGGGATCTGAGTGCTAGGGCCCGATGGGGGCATAAATTCAGCGTGGGCCTCAAATGGGTGGTTCTCGGTGTTATATATAACCGTGGAGCAATTACTGCAAACACTTGGCTGGCATTGTGTTCATGTCTTGTCACAAACATATTTAACTTTTCCTGGAACACATGGCATTGCTTTTACTTTGTGAATCAGTTCATACCCAGGCGACAGGGACAGAGGAGAGGTTGTTGATGGCCACAGTAAACTGATTTCACTCAGTCTGAGAAGCTAAGTGGTTGTGGGTTTGTTCATACGGTAACCCGAGGAGCCATAGTATGTGCTAGGTTGTAGGGTATGTGTGAGTTGGAGGACTGTGGTCAGCCATATAGCTGCTGTGGGGGGCGTAGAGTATCAGTCTCTGCGGTGGTAGTTGTCTCCACAACTCCAGAGGGATGTGGGAGCTGTCACTCTCTGTTAAAACCTTGGAAGAGAGGAGACTCAGTGAGATTATTCCAAATGAGCTTATACTCAGACTAGACCCTTTCTCAGCAGTGGTCCAAGGAGGGACACAGAATGTGGTTTCAAGACTGTTCCTTGCAGATTGAGCCAAGGCTAAAGGACATACTGAAGTTAGAGGTGTGGTTAAAGAAAGTGTCCTTTGCAGTCAAGCATGAACATACCTGCTTAGCACCGTGAAGCAGAAAGCCTTTCTTTTCAGGTAACTCTCCTGGACTGGGAAGGACAAGATTGCCCTTTCCTTGTGCATTTGTTAGGTATTGACTAATACAAAGGAAAATCACATGAAGTGGGAAAAAAAATTTCTTATTTCCAGTGCAGACTCTGCATGGCCTGGCCTTGCAAAGAGCATCATACAAGCTATAGAGTCTCTCCAAGTGGCAGCAAGCTCCATGTTTCTTGCTGCAGTGCCAAAGCTTGTCTTTCAGGCTCACTAGGCAGCATCCATATACAGTGTGCTGGTGTGGGCACAGCTGAGATAAGGAACATCCCTACTCCTGGCTCCCAGGCGCTGTGCAGGACTGAACTGGCCAGCTGAAGAGCAGCAGGGCCATCCGCAAACAGTACTAAAACCCGCGCACTCTCTGCCCATGTTGCTCCCTGGCTGCTCCCTTCCTCTGCATCCTGCTATCCCAGATGTGCCCCCCAGGGGCTGTGCCCTGTCCTTCGCACCACCCACAGGTAGATAAGTCTCAGCAAGTCCTGCAAGGCTCAGAGGTTCCCCTTCTTCCTCTGAGCTCTCAAGTTTGTGTTTGTCTAATGAGGAGAGGATTTTGACTGTGGGACACCAGTATTTCACTTGAATGAAAAGTTAATCTTTCCTGGTCCCTGGATCTCTAATTACACCCAGCTGCTTCTCCAACATCTTCTCTGGACCGTGGCCCACCCTGGGAAGACCTGGCTTGTGTTAATGGGAGCTGAAGGGAAAAACACGCAGACCACCAAGAGAACAGGCAAAGAAGAGGGTGATGGGGCAGGGTAGGGCAGAAACAAATATGAAATCAAATCCAGGATCCAGGGATTCCCTGCTGAGCATTGTGTTGGAGGTGGCTTCAGTTTGACCCTGGTCTTCCCTTGAGAACAATGTCCTCTGGCTGCTCTTCGAGCTGCCCGGGAGCCAGGAGTATGGGCCTGCTTGAAGCAGTACTGCAGCAGAAAGCTGAGCTCAAAACCCTCCCGTGACACTCCCTGGAGACCTTTCAAGCTTCACCCACTGAGCGTGAGAGTCCCGCAGCCGGCTGCACTCTCAGGCTCCCTTGCAGCAGCCTGGATCTCACGTACTCGCAGCTCTGCAGCTCACCTGCTGCTCTGCAGCCTGCCCAGCCTCATCGGTGACTAGAGTCCATGCCAGGCCATAGAATAAGTGATGCCTCTGGAGCTGGGCATGCTTAACAGAGACACAAAGACACAGCACACTTGCAAGGAGCCACCAGATGCTGCAAATGGCATCGCATACGGGCACGTTCCCCTGCCACCCAGCACAACGCACCCGCAAGAGGTCCAGACAGAGCAAGGGACCAGTGTAGGAGCATTCCCCAAAATATAGATCATGTCAGGCCTGGCTGAGAGCCCCACTGATGTTTTGATCTAAGCATGTGGCAGAGCAGCGCAAAAGGGCTGGTGCCTGCATGGACAGTGCATCTTTTATTAGCTCCCATCCCAAGAAGGAAGGAAAGAATATTGTGAATCTCTGCATTCATGCCCTCGGCAGCCTGCACTGGGGAAAAGCAGAGAGCTTGTGCTGTTCCGGCTCATGAATATTGGAGCAAAGCCCACAGGAGCCGGCTGTACAACAGCAGAAACCTCCAGAGGGATCAACTCGATCCTGCTTGTGCCGTGCCATCCCATCCCATCCCGCAGGTACTGGACACTCAGGTGTCACCCAGCCGTTGTATTTAGAAAAAGAAGGGCAAGGATGCCCTTGCTGCCCAGTGACTTGTTAATAGAGGATTCGCAGGTGCTTGCAGATGTACAAACCCTCCTCTGGCAGAGGAAGTATTTGACCCCGGAACCCTCTTGGCTGCCACAGAGGAAATGAGTCCTGTGGCAGGGCTGAAGGAGCCCGAGGACAAGGCAATGCCCCACCATGGCTGCTCCAGAGCAGTGTCTGGGGACACACAACACCTGCTGCTCTTTCCTATACGTGAGTGACTGCTGTGAACATCCTCTGTGGTGCTGGGGGGGAGTCTGTCTTATCCCAGCTAAGCCACAAAGCCACAGCCAGCTTTGCCCGTCATACCATGCTTAGGAGCTTCAAAGAGGATTGAAGAAAATGGTGCCAATTGCAATGTCTCTCTTGAAGAGCATCTGTCCTGAAAAGATTTAGGAAAACAGCTGTGGAGAAGTCTGCAGTGCAACTGTTTCCAGCTGGCATCAGCAGGCTCCATCGCCCAGAGGCACATTATCACAGAGCTGAAAGAAAACAACTTGGGAACAAATCTTTGAAGGTGACAGATAGGAGGGAGGGAACCATTCAAAACTGCTGCCTGGACTCTTCCCCAAATGCAGAGAGTAGATTCGAAAGTAAACCCAAGTGAGCCTGCCCTCCCCTCATCCCTCCTTTCTTCTGCTCCTCTTAACACCCCACGATGCTGGCTGGGACTCATACTAATGCCTACACCTTCTGTGTCCCCCCACAATCTGGTTGAGCAACACATGATGTAAGGAATGCCTTACTTCAGAGCTGCACGCAGGCTGGTCGGCAGGTCTGTTTGTACTGGCCCATCCGTGTTTATATAAATATGTGTCACTCAGCTACTGCTAGCCTTGATGGTTAATAAAACAAGTGGATCTGATAATGCGTGAAAATCCCAGTGGGTAAACAAACAGAAAGCGGAAACACTGGAGACTTGTGCAATTACCCTGTTCCACGTGGAGCGCCAAAAATGCCTGAGCAAAAGCAAAGAGCTTTGGGGCTCCTTTGTGCAATCGGGGTCTGAAGCTCTCGCCTCTGGGTTGAGAGCAGGGCCAGCCCCATGGTCTGCGCCTGGTGCAGCGGTGCCATGGGTGCAGCAGCAATGGGCATGGCAGAGGCTGCTGAGTGTTACTGGTTTCATGATCAGATTTACTATTATTTTCCCTGTGCATGCATAGGATGGGAAAAACTCAAAATTCAACAGTCTTATTTTTATTCAAGTGTTTGTGAGACTGATCCTTTGGAAAAGCCTGTGTGGGATTCATGGCCACAAGTCATCGGAGCTGTACTTCCAGTCTGGCCTCAGGCACTGGTGGCATTTTTAGTGACTGCTGGGTCAGAGGAGCTGTGTGGCTGTCCCAAAGGGCATGTCACTACCTCCAGAGCCCTTGTGCCTGAGAGCACAGCACACAGCCTCTGAACTCATCCATGGCGAGCTGGGCAGCAGGAGCTGGAAGAGAGCAAAGTCTGCAGGAAGACAAATCAGCTGCTGAAGACAAACACAAAGAGGCAGGTCTTTCCCTCACACTTGGACAGAAATCCTGTCCTCATTGCGTCTGAGCCATTGTGCCCTCCAATGGCACCTTATCTCGCTTCCTCCTTGCTGTCCCTTGCTGTCTAGATGCAGCTATCGGTGACGGTCACGGTCTGGCTGTGCTTAAAAGAATCTGCCCACAGAGCTGCCCTGGCAGAGGAGCTGCGTGTGCCCACATGCCTATTCCCAACTTGCGTAATAGATGAACCCAGTTTCAAATGGTGCTGACAAAAAGCCATTTTTACCCCCACAGCTGTCTCTTGCAATGTCTTTTTTTTTTTTTTTCCCATTTCTTTTTTTTTTTTTTACACGTTCTTAAGTCACTTTCAGATATACTGGCAAACTTTCAAGTGAGGACTAGGCCTTCCTCTGAAAGGGGCTCTGATTTCACAGAAGGAAACTTCCAGCGTGGAATAAAAGCTTGTTTTGTTTGTAGTAAACAAGTGCAGTTATGGTGGCGTGCGCGTGCGTACATATGCATATGCAAGCCTCCTGCTCTGGAGATCCTCTGCTATATATAAATACACACGTGCACGCTCTGTCTGGGGGTTTCTTGCAGTTCCTGGCCTTTTCTGTTTGTCTCTGGGCTGCTGGTGAGCAGGCTCTGCGGCCGTGCCCTGGGATGGGTGTCTGTAGCTCAGTGTCTCTGCAGAGGTGGGAAGGGGCAGCAGCCCCGGGCCAGGCAGGGGAGTGTGCTGGGGGCTCGAAGGGGCTGCAGGGTGCTGTGCGGAGCAAGGGAACCCCCTCCCTCAGCAGCGGGGAAGGAAATGCAGCTGGCAGCTGGACAGAAGGTGATCAGCTGAGTCTACCCTTGTTTTCTCCTTACCTTCTTTTATCCCTGCTTTTCTCTTTCTCATTTTCTTTCCAGTCTGCTTTCCTTCCCTCATTCTTCCCACTCCATTCATCACACCACAAGCCCCAGCCAGCAGCTGCACTGAGCCAAGGGAACTCATCACATCCATGTGTTTTGTTAATAGCTCTGGACCCTTTTAATAATGAAAGGGAATAGAGAATAAATGGAGCCTTTCCCTATGTGGCTCCCTGTCCTGGCATCAATACCAGCAGGACAAAGTCATGGGAGGGGGAGACCTGCTTGTGAGTGGGCTGATATATTACAGCCTAGTGTGGCCGGAGCCGTGGCCCAGGGAAGGGAATGAGCTTGTGCTTGCCCAGCAGTTAGTGAAGCTGCTTGCCATCTTCTCATGTCTGTTTTTTTCCTTGGAGGATGGCCATTCCTCCATGGCACAGCCTGAGGGCGGTGGCTGGCTGGGCCACGTGCAGAGGTGCACAGTCACCCGGGGCGGTTAAATCCCCACCACGTTCACCCTGCTCAGCCCAAAGCTAACTCTCCTCTTTGCCCATGTCTAGAGGCCAGCACCCTTTGGAGTGGTCGTGGCCCGGGGGCAAGGTGGACCCTGCTGGGAAGGAGAAGGAAACCAAGCTGGAAGTCTCAGCAGCCCCCAGCAGCGGCCGGGCAATCCGAGAAGACGACTGTGAGGGGACCGGCACAAAGCCCTACTGCAAAGTCCTGGTGCTGACGGAGACCCAGGCGAATGACACGGGTTACTACCGCTGCTATTACAAGTACATTGAGGCCAAAATCGAGGGCACCACAGCAGTCAGCACCTACGTGTTTGTGAGAGGTAAGAGCCATCCAGCGGTGTGCGCCTTCAGGCCAGGGGAGCTCAGGGGCAGCCTATGCACCAGCATAATATCAGAAAGATTAAAAAGCCTGACGTGCCCCCTGGCCTCCCAGAGCAGAGTGTGGCTGGTGCAGGCTCAGGGGGCCAGGGGCTGGCTCCCTGCGCTTGGAGGGAACCAATATCCGTCCATTTCTGGGGATGGCAGCAGCGCCTGAGATTCAATTACGTCCCGGCCCGGGGGCATTGCTCCAGCCGGGCTGGAATGCAGGAATTTAAGGAGTGAGAGCTGGGCCTCAGAGACGCTCCACTGCTAAAAAAAGCACAAGAGTTAGCTTCTGGGCAGCCGGGGGCTCTCCGAGATGCTAGCAGCTAGGGATGATAATGTTCTGTAAAGCTGAGACTGAGAGAGGGAGAGGAGGAGTGGTACGTACATGCCATGTGCAGCCTCCTCCTGTCCCCAGGCTGGACGGCCCTGGAGCTGCTCCACTGTGACAGACCCAGATGTTCCTCTCCACAGTCTGTGCAGGGGCTGCCCACGCAGACAGGGCTACAAGATGTGTTTTGGAGTAGGAAGGCCGTCCACCAGGCTTGGAGCTAGAACTTCTGCTCAGCAAGTGGCTGCAGGGCCAATACTCAGCTTCCCCGTGCCCCAGGGGCTCCTCATCTGCTTGTCTCCCCCACTGCTCGCAGCATGCTCCAGGAAGATAAACGAGCGCTGTCCCCTGGAAACAGTTGGCTGAGCTATTTCTCTTTCCGCCCCCATTTATTAGTTGGTGCAGTTGTCACAAGCCAGGCAGGTCATGACATACAAGATGCATTTTTCAGAAGTCCCAGGACAAAGCCAGATTTGCCTCTGCAACTATGCAGAGAAAAATGCAGGGGCAAATCAGAAAAGCAGGGCAGCTGCTGTAGAGGAATTGGGGTCTGTTTGGGCAATTGCCTCCTCTTTCTGTGGGCTCTGCTGCCCATCCTAAAACAGGACAGAGCTTCCCTGGATCCCAGACGTGTTGTGAGACATCTGTGAGTTGGATGGGGTTGTTCAGACACTCTAGAGTATTGTATCAGGGTGGAGGCAGAGATCTTACACACTCTGAAAATAAGTGCAATCTAAGGCTTACATGCAGGGAGTGCTTTTGCAAGACCCTGATTTTCTTTGTGATCCAGCAAATGCCACTTCCCTTGCCCCCTTGTCCACCTTCTCTCACCTCCAGCCTCATCTACAGCTCAGTAATGCTCTCCTGTTTACCAGAAAGCAGCAAGCGTGTACATGCAGTGTAGCTTAGGGGCAATAAATCCCACACTGTCAGGGCCCATGGGACTCTCAGTGCCTGTGGACAGCGTGTGTGCAACAGATCCAGCCAACACCTCGCAGCGTTGCTGTGCACATGGCTACACAGCACATGTTCGTACTCGTTCCAATCAGGCTGAGCCCTGTTATGGCTATCAAACATGCAGGAAACCTCAGAATCCGCCTTTCCAGACAGGACAGGCTTTCAGGCAGGAGAAGGGACATGTCAGGAAAACCCAGGCATACGGTAACCATAGCCATTGCAGAATTTCCCGATAAAGCCCTGCCTGTTCCTGCTGAACTGGGCTGCAATGTGAAACTGTCCCTGGAGAGCTTGGAAGGACTGATGTAAGTGTCAGGGATGTTTGGAGACGGCATGATCAGACCACAGATTTATCCATCAACCTCATTTCTCGTGTTAAGAGCTTGGTGGAATTGTCAGGAACAAAATGTCTCTGTGCTTGGCTGGGAAAATGGGTTCTTCTGTATTTTACCTGCAGCTCAGTTCTCAAATGAACTCTCCATGCATATGTCTCATTTCCCATGTGTCTGGTTGGATGTGTATTTTATTACAGCTACAGATAGTGCTGTAAACATGCAGAATGCTTCATCAGGGTGGAATAAGATATGTACAGCCCCCATCTCATAAAGCTTAGCATATATTGATGAAGAAGATGCTAAATTATTCCCATCTGACCCATTAAGACAGCCTTACAGAAAATATGTGATGTGGTCAGAGAGGGGAGTTAGTGCATGAATTGCAAGCTCATTGGCAGCAGGACCAGCCCAGTAAATCAGTTAGTTCTTGGCTGCCATCTGAGCTTGGAGGGGACCTCATAGTCTCTTACCTCTGGCAGTTGTGTGCCTCCTCCCTCTCACATGCCCTGGGCTCGGGAGAGGAATGAGGAACGTGTTCACACTCGGAAACAAATCTGTGATTTCAGAAGACAGCAATCCTGTGGCAGCACAAAACCCCAGGAAATAAAGATAAGAATTCTCTGGGCAATCCATGTTTTCATAAGAGCTGACCAACATGTTTCCTGTGTATGGATTGTTTCACCTAAGCTGTAGGAAAAAGGTGCTTCACTCAAAGTAGGGCTGCAGCATGACTATCACTGAAGCAACAGCTTAATAGACCAAAAATTAAAGGAATTCCCTTACCCACTTAACACTGTGAGCACTGGGTTGGATTGGGTTGGGCCCAATGTGATTTGAATGGCAAGATCCCCAAATGGAGATCATTACCACTTTCATCTTGTCATTTTAGATGGGCAGCTTTAGGGGTTGAGTAGCAAAGGAAAAAGAGTCTCAGGCTGGACAAACAGATGTTCTCATGCTACAGTCCCTGTAAATCAACTGTTTAGCTGCAATTCAGGTGAATAAAGAGTAACCTTTAAGGCCACTGGGATCATTTTCTCTGATTCCAGCATACTAGAACCCACAAGATCTCCTGTAGCTGGTCCCTGGGGCAGTCCCACCACATCCTTATGGAGCCCCCTTCACTCAGGGGACAGTTTCCATTAATAAAGCCAATCATGACTGTATGCTGGGTGGACATTCCCAGAGACAAGTCTTTTACAGAAGGAGGACACTGGCAACAGCAAGCATCAGAGACACTAGGGACCAGTCTGTATTCAGAGCGTCCTGTGAGGTGTGTGTCCCTGTGGAAATGGGCAGGCAGGGGCTGATATTTCAGAAGTCATCCATCGGTGAGGCGCTGACAGAAGACACCAAGCAGCCTCTTAGTTGTTTCTTCTAATTTTGTCTTTATCCCATTTAGTCAACCTGGGTGTCCCATTAGGGACATCCAAAGAGTAGAAAAACCATTCAAACTGAAATACTAGTTTTAAGGAAAAGCGCTGCCAAGCAGACAGGTGAGCAGGTGCCTCACCAGCAGCTGGCATGAGGCACTGCAAGGCAAACCTCACCCTTCCTACCCTCTGGCCAGCCACAGCTTGCGATACGCATGTATTTTGCATCTTGGTCTCAACCAGCTCTTTCCACTGTATCTGAGAAAGAACCAGAAATGGGGTCCATGGTACCCTGTTAGCTTGCCATCTCTTTAGGATCGGGTAGGACTTCGTGCTCTGTGTCTGAATGGTGCCTGCCAGGATGGGGTAGGGCCTTGGCACGTCTCCTTTATATCCTGCCATTGATTCTCTCCCACCATGGAGTGCAACTTGGGCTTGTCTCATTTGACACAGGCAACGTACCGAGCAGGATGGGGCAGCCCCTTCTGCAGACGCACTGCTGCTTGATGCTGGCTCTGCATGGACTTTAGTGTAACAGTCCTGACCTTGCTGAGTCGTTTCACTGATTAATTTTGGGTGGTTTTGCTCTTCCTGTCAATATTTGTGCTTGCAGCAGTTGAGAGGCAGTGGGGTGGCAGCCCTGGAAAGCTCAGCTCATCTGTTTATCTGCCGGCCGGGATGGCTGCAGGATGACATCTGCATACCATTCCGCTGCGGATCACTTCCTCGCCCTGGAAGGTCGCGCTGCCTGCCGCTGCACCAGGGCGGCACAGCCCCGCGCTGTCCCTGCCATGGGGCCACGTGCAGGCACCAGCTGGGCAGGCGCTGAGCGCAGGACGAGACCCGCTGGTTTCACAAAGGGTCAGACCCAGGCAGAGACCTCGAGGGGGCCAGAAAGGGGGAGGTCACTTCCAGCACTGCCCAAATGTCACACAAGTGCTGCTCCATTGGTATGGTGTTTGGTGCGGAGGAGCCGGCTGGCCCAGGCGCCCACCTCAGCTGCTCCCTTTGCATTCCTGAGCTCCAGGTGTCTCCTCTGACTGTCACACATTGCAGATGGGGCTGTCCAGCTCATCACCTCTCCTTCTGGCAAGCTCATGCTGTGTTAAAGAAAGCCAGAAAGCCTCCTTTTCTTCTGATTGCTCCCTCTTCCCAGTTCTTTTCTTGCCTCTGTCTAGTTGTTCTTCTCTTTATATCTCTTCTTCAGATTTTGAACAGCCATTTATCAACAAGCCAGAGACCCTCCTCATCAGCAAGAAGGAGAACACTTGGGTACCATGCCTCGTGTCCATCCCAGATCTTAACGTCACACTGATCTCGGTGAGAGCTCGGCTCGGCCAGTGGGAGACTCTGGACCGAGATGTATTGCATTTGTTCTGCATTTGTAATTGCCTGAGTGGAAGTGGGACAGGCACTGCCTGGAATGGAAAATGCATGGGCTACATTTTCCATGGAAAGTACAAGCCACTGGCTTCCTCATTTTATTTGCTGGTCGAAGCTGTGCTGTCCAATTCCCTTGGGCAGACCCCACGGGTTTCCTGCCAACCTTGCTTCTCTTCCCTGGAGCTCTATGAAACAAAACAAGACTTAGTTTTAATCCCATTTCCCCACAGCATCCCCTGTTTGCTCTGGTGTCTCTGATCTACAAACCCTCAAGGTGGTCGGCATCCCCACGAGGGAGGAGGCTGCAGCCCTGGGCCTGATGACTAAAAACAACTCTGTTATCAGTTCGCTCGTACTTTTTTTTTTTTTTTTACAATGCAAATACATCCTTCCAGGATGAGTGTCACTATTGTACAAAGGCCTCCAGGGACACGCTGGGGGCTAGGGGGCCTTTCCCTTGCCCGGGAAGGACACTACCCAAGGTCAGCACTCATCCCAGTGGGCCTGATCAGCATCAGTTTCCTTAGCTATCACTATAAGTTTCCATTCCTGGAAGTCTCTGGCCCACTCTGCAGATGAGGAGGTTCGTGGTGCAGGATACGGCTGCTCGACTGCTCGGGGTATAGGGGAGGCTGTGATTCCTAGATGACAAATGCTCGGGGGGAGAGGGCGGGAGGCCAGCACAGCATGATGCTGCATCGTTTCTTCCCACAAAAGGGATGTGCTAGCCAGTGTAAAGCCTGGAAGGGGTGGGGTGGGAATGTTGTTACCTTCTTATTTCAGTTGGCAAAATGTTGATTTTTCCAGCAAAATTCCCTCATCCACCCAGACGGGAAAAGCACTTTATGGGACAACAAGAAGGGGGTGCAGGTACCCACACACTTGATCAGGGACTCCTTGTTCGTCCAGTGTGAGACTGTCATTGACAAGAAGGTCTTCAAATCCAATTTCTTCATCATCCATATAGCAGGTGAAGATTTGGCAAGGGGCTGGAGGGCAGTTTGGATGGCTCTGAAGTCCATCAGTGGGGCTTATGGGGTTGTTACGGTCCTCTCTGGCCACGTAGACTCTGCGTGGTGTTTATATCTCCTCTACTGTATGCCAGGCAGAGATACACCAAGCAGCAGGAGGTCATATCCAAGCCTCCTGTAACTGCATAGTCTGACTCAAACAATTAATAGTTCAGAAATGTCTTTTTGTTGCCTCTTCCACATCAGGGAGCGAGCTGTATGACATCCAGCTATATCCTAAGAAAGCCATGGAGCTGCTAGTGGGAGAGAAGCTGGTCTTGAACTGCACAGTGTGGGCTGAGTTCAACTCTGGCGTCCGCTTCCAGTGGACTTACCCTGGCAAACAGGTACCAGCAAACAGAGCAGCTCCCTGTGCACTGAAACACTTTCCATTGAGTTGTCATCTTCTGCCTCTTCGCTGTTCTTGGCATCACTGGCAGGGCCAATGATCCTAATTGTGCTGTGCCCTGGACATCTTGCTCAGACTGTTTCCCATTTTTTCTCTCCTGCAGCAGAAGGCAGGCAGAGAGCAAAACGCTTTCTCTGGAAGAAAACACCTCCTTTCTGAGCTGTTATTGCGCTTCGGCTCTCCTGGGCAAACACTGGCTTCACTTCCACCAGTGCAAATCCAGAGCAAACATTGTTGGCTTAAAAGGAGCTATTCTAGCCACACAGCCCTGGTTACCAGGAGCCTGTGAGGGGGCCCCTTCCCCACTGTGTTTTCCCCCTGTGGTAGACTCTGGCTTTTGTGATGAGTCAGGCAGGGGGATCCCCTGAGGGCATCACTCTGTTCATGTACCTATAGGGTGCTCAGCCTGGATACTGGGCTGCAGATCAGTGTAAACCGTATGCTAAACTTTGGCCCCAGCCTCAGGCGGTCAGTCGCACAGGGCTCGTTGCCTTTCCATCCCTGAGGATGGTAGCCAGTGGCAGAGATGCCTGTCTGGGTAGAGGCAAGCACTGGACAGCGAGAAACGCAGATGTGAGAAGCTCATCTGCATAGCCCCATCCCGTTGATGTCTTTCATCCCCTTCTCTTTGCTGTCTCAGACACAGAGGGCAGTGATGGAGCCTGAGCGCCGGTCTCTGCAGACACACACAGAGCTCTCCAGTATCCTGACCCTCCACAACGTCAGCCAGCAGGACCTGGGCAAGTACACGTGCACTGCCACCAACGGCGCCCAGATGCTGGAGGAGAGCATCGACGTCATTGTGCACGGTATGGCACCTTCTGCTCCCTCGCAGAGCCACAGCCAGAGTCGAGCTGCAAGCAGAGAAATCCCCAGACTGCGTAGGCAGTGCTTGGTCCAAGGTTCAGTAGGGGGGCTCCTGCACCTCCATCCCACTCTGCTTTAGTAAGACCCAGCCTTCCTCCAGTCCCTCAGCCCTTCTGCACCCCAGCACCACAGTGGGAGCATGATCACATTCAGGAAGGTGCCAAGATGATGATAGAGAGAAACCTAAACACCATATTGCCCCAAATGTCAGTGGGATGCCAGGACACACAGGTCTCATGGCCATGCAGCAGATGCAGCGCCACTGGCAGACGCACAAGGCACCATCAGCACTGGGCAGCCATTCCCTGGCAGCAGAAAGTCACGGGACACCACAGCCTCCCTACAGCCCCAATGGCTCCCAGCAGCGAGGCAGAGGCAGGTCTTCAGCTGCCAGAGTCTCAGCGCTATGCTGGCCTGCCTGGCCCTGTGAAGCACCCACTCCCTCCTCTCCAGTGAGCCCTCCCTGGGAACAGGGATGTGGAAGAGGTGCCAGGAGTCATATGGGTAGATGGGACAATAGTGAATTTTGGTTATTTTCACTTCAGTCTTGCAGAGTAGTTGTCATTTTCAACTGCACTGCCAGAACACCCTGCTTGTCCTTGGTCCTTGCTGTCGGGCCCTGTGAGGAGCAGCAGAGCTTGGTGATAGCCTGTGCTCTTGGTGAGAGCCTTTGTGCTCTCCTTTCCTCCATGCTCACCTTTTTTCTTGCAGAAAAGCCCTTCATCAATGTGGAATGGAGGAAGGGCCCAGTGATAGAAGCCACCGCAGGAGACGAAGCTGTGAAGCTGCCGGTGAAAGTTGTGGCTTACCCTCCACCAGACTTCCAGTGGTAACGCATCTTTCTTAGCCTGAGCCACCCTCTCCTCTCCTCCTTACCTCTGCTGAGTAGGGAAGCCTAGCCTGGGCCTCCTTGCTAGGTCCCTCTGTGGCCAAGATTGTCCCAAATGTCACTTTTTTCCGCCCATGGGGGTCATTTCTCACACCTGTCAGCTGCACAGCTTGGGATGGGAAGAGGTGAGATCTGGGGGAGGAGCAGCAAAGGTCCTGGCCTGACTTGGCAGCTCTGCACTGTCTGGAGGGGACAAGTGGAGCTCCCACAGGAGCTGCCCCTCATCCCCCTGTAGCGAGGATCACAGCTGCTCAGAGGAGCAAGAGGGTGGGCCACGTTGCTGCACTTCCACCAGAGCTGGCTGGGAGCTTTGCACCCGCACACTGCTCAGGGCAGAGCTACAACATCCCCAACCCCACACACATCCATATGAGACAATGCACAGACCCATCTACTTTTGGGAAAGCCCAGAGGTCTCTCCAGAGAGTCTCTCCCAGCGCTAGCAAAGGGCATTCTGACTGCGCTGGAGTGGGGAGCAGCAAACACCTGCCCAACTGCCAGTGGGACACTTCCTCCCCATGGCTGCATTTTCTCTCTGCCTCCCTGCAGGTACAAGGACGGGAAGCTAATTCCCAAGCAATCTCAATCTTCAATGCAGATCAAGGATGTGTCGGAGCAGCACGCTGGGACGTACACGCTGGTTCTGCGGAACAGGCTGGCAGGGCTGGAGAAGCACATCAGCCTCCAGTTAATCGTCAACGGTAAGGGAGGGGACCAGGGCTGGGGCCAGGGGAGAGCACTGAGCCCATGGCCCCAGCCTTTGGGCTGCTCCGAGAACAAGTCCCCATGTCCTAACATCATCTCCTCTTCCTGCATCGCTGAGGGGTGCTCTGGTTACAGTGAGGCTGTTTCCTTGTGGCCTGGGCGATATGGCACAGTTTTGTTCCTGGCTCCATCACTCTGGGTAGGATATGTCCTTGCTCAGGGGCTGTTTCCCAGCTGCAGTTAGCGAGGTTGCTGAGGGTGACCCTGACTGTTGTGGACTTGAGGGCAGGGCAGCTGCAGCACGCCTGGAGCTGGAGCAGTTCTTCTGGATGGGAAGCTGCCAGGGAATTTTCCCCCAGCAGAAACTGGTCCCTGATCTGCAGGTACCAGGTGCCAGCACAAAAGTGCTGGAAGGGCACTGCTGCTTGAAGATTTGTGTCCAGCAGGTTCTGTAGCCTTGTGCCTGGGGCTGCCAGGCAGTGCTTTGAGCCCTGCAGCGTTCAGATAGTCTCACCCTGCAGAGGAAGGAGAAATGACGTCACTTGAATCTGCCTAAGTATAACCTGCTCTGCCTTGCAGGCCTGAGCTCCCCAGGAGCTGCCCTGAGAGCCCTAGTGCTTTGGTGGCCGGTGTCTCTGAAGATGGGCCTTAGGAGGGCTGTGTCTGGCCTGGGGATGCAGCAGCTGAGCCCGTGGCCACTCATGGTGTCACTCTGATCCTTGCAGTTCCTCCGCGCATCCATGAGAAGGAAGCATCTTCCCCAAGCATCTACTCCCGGAGGAGCCCCCAGGCCCTCACCTGCACGGTCTATGGCATCCCCGCACCGGAGGTGATCCAGTGGCAGTGGAGGCCATGGATGCCCTGTCGGATGTTCTCCCGACGCAGTCTGTAAGTGCAGTTTCTTCCAACGCTCCTGTCTTACCAGGCCACCAGTGCGGCGTTATGGGCTCCTTGTGACCGTGGCTGTGTCCCAGATCCCATCTCACTTTTGCTCTCCCAACCACAACGTGGCAAGAGGAGCACAGCGCCAACTGACAGCTCGGAGCACTGTGCACCCACTCACCCTGTGGAGAGGCAGAGTGGAGCCCACCAGAGACACTTGTCCTTCATGTGGGAGCTTTGCCCAGCCTGACTGGTCCCAGACACCAAGGGCTTCCATAGCTTCCCCCATCTCCTCAGACACCTGCATCTGGCAGGGGATGTCTGTTGCCTGGCCACACCTCACAGCACCTGCAATAAAACCGCTGAGCACTGTGCTAATCTAATTGGGAAACTGAGGCAAATTGCAGGAGAAATTGTCACAGCCCCTTGGTGAGATCCTGAGACAGCAGCTGGGGCTCATCCCGTTCCTGCCCTTAAGGTCCCTGTGGTTTTTTTAGTCCTTTGTCTTCTGCTGGGTAATGATGGAACCAAAAGTGCTCACAGGCAGGGGAGAGTTGCTGAATCCAGAGAAAGCACAGGATCTCTGCAGCTGCCAGGATGGTTTGCCAGGAGGGTGTTTGTGCAGGCAGCACCAATATGTAGGCAGGAAGGGTGCGTGCCCACTGCCCATGCCCTGGGAAGCTGGGGCAGCACCAGGCAGGGCTGCAGCAGCATTTTTTTTTAGCAGCAGTCTCACAGGAAGAAGGAAAAGGGATGCTGAAGAGTTGTAGCCAGAGCAGTCAGGGCGGAGGACACCAGGGTGCCTGGAGGAAGCCAGGTCCCGCAGCCCTGTGCAGGCTGCTGCCGAGCCAGGGACGCCAGAGAGCTCTCCATCGCATGCAGCCACACTGTGGCCCTGTCAGGAAGCAGGGGGGCCCATGAATTATGAGCACTGTCTCCCAAGGCCACCATATTTCTGCCTCGCATAGCTCCAGAGGATGCAGGAGGCTTCTTTTGAGCTTCCTGTTGTTTACACAGCTCGACGATGTGCTCGCCCTGCTGAGCGCTCTGCCCCTTGCCACTGCTTTTGGGCATTCAGCTCCCCCCTGCTTCCCTGTCACCATAAGCCCTCTCTCTCTCCACACCTCCTCCACCTTGGATTTTGGGCAGACTCTCCCATCTCCCTGCCCCTCCTGCGTTTCAGAAGCACCCTGCAGGCTGCAGCATCCCGGCTTCCTGACAGATTTGGACACTTCTCCCCGCTCGCCTGTCTCAGCCCAAAGACGTACCACCCTGCGGCTGTAAGACACCAGCAACATCTCTACTAGGGATGTTTCCCTCCTGATATTTGTTGAATCAGGGGCAGAAGGAGCACCCTTGGGGGCTGCACACTCTGCTCTCCAGGCCAGCATCCAGACTGTGGCTCACAGTCCCAGCAGGGGTTTAAGGCCTTGTTGCTGAGCACAGTAGCATCAAGAACTGCCCCAGGCGCACATGAATGGATTTCACCCCTGCCTTTCTCCACCCCTAGCAAGGAAGGATGAAGCCACAGACCTGGGGGTGAAGACACTGCCTGGGACACCAGTATCCATTCCCTGCCTCAATTTTAAAATCCATAGATAATGTTTGCCTTAGTAGTGATTGCAGAGCACCCTTATAAAACACATTGGAACTGTATAACCAAGAGACTTAGGAAATTTTGCAGTCAGAGGACAGGGGCATCAGTTCTCAGACACGATGCTATTTTTGCTGCCTTTTTCCCAGCTGACCCTCTCTCCATGTCTCTCTTCTTCCTCCTGCTCCTCCCTGGCTGCTGGATTAGCAGTAGCAGGCACCGGGCAGCAAGGCGCCATCAGCGGGACCGGATGCCTGAGTGCAAGGACTGGAAAGATGTGTCGCAGCAGGATGCGGTGAACCCCATCGAGAGCATTGACACCTGGGTGGAGTTTGTGGAGGGGCGGAACAAGGTGAGGCTGTAGCCCAAACCCATCCCAGATCCCCGAGTGGGAAGCTGGAGACAGACAACCTCGGAGGCGTCCTTTGCAATCGGCCAGCAAAAGTGGCTTGGAAACGAGCCTGGCCGAGCCAGATTTGGGGAGGGCTTCACACCTCTGCTTCTAAAGTAAACCATCAGCAGCCGCTCCCAGGTCTGGGGCTCTGCAGTACCAGGGAGCTCCAGGGCGAGGGAGAGCTGTCATCTTTGAGAAATTACCCCGTGTCCAGAGGGGCTTCCACTGGGGCTGGCTGCACAGGAGGGTTTACCCTGATCGCTGTGAACGCAGGGCACCCAGCTAGGGAGGGCATGGGGCACGTGTGCTATGGGCACTCCCAAGGCCACTTCTGAGCACTCCTGCTTGAGCTGTTTTGGGAAAGCCAAACCCCACAGAGCAGCCCAGGCAGTTAGGAAAGGAGAGCAGGAGTCACAGACTGACCAGAAAATCTCTGGCTTCGGGAACGTGCATGTGTGTAGCAGGACATTTCATCCAGCTGTCCCCATCTCGGTGGGGCAAGGGTGGTATGGAGATGCTGGTGTCCATCTGCTGCAGGTTTGTGCCCCACAGAGCCCACTTCTCCATCACAGCATTTCCTCTCTGGAAGAAACATTTTTCCCTCATTGCAGCATGTGACCTGCAGCCGGACACTGCTTGCTGCCTGTTTCTTGCTGTCTCTCTGGTAGCTGCGAGTGTCAGGTCTGCGCCATGACGGGGTTCCTGTTCCCGCTGGTGTCGGGCACTAGCCGCTCACAGAGGGATGCAGAACAAACAAATGGGCCCCCATTTCCGAAAGTCACTTCCTGTTTTCCTACACACCTCCAAAGGCACTTCCCGTTCCCTGGCCTGGCCGGGAGTTCGTCACTCTGCCAGAAGGGTGGCAGCGGCAGATGCTGCTCCTCCCGGAGTGCTGAAGGGAAAGGCAGGGATCAGTGGCCCCTGGGGAGGTGAGCAGGGGTGGTGGGAGCTCCTGGGTGAGAAGCCCTTGTGTCCCCCTCCAGATGTGACTCTCACCTTGGTCCCTTTTGATCTTTCCCTTTTTTCCTCATTTCTTATCCCTCTTCTCTTCCTCCTATTCCTCAGCTGTGTCCTCATTCCATCTATTTGGTTGTAACTGTCCTGGAGGTCCAACTTAGGTTGTGCGGTCCAGGGATGTGCAAGAGCTCTGGGAGAAGAGAGCTCTTCCACTAGCAGTGGGATGCTACATCCTCAAATCCGCTTTCTCTCCTTCTCCTTTCTGCTTTCTCTCCTTCTCTTACAATCCTCCTCTGGTTTTTGTTCTGTCCAGAAAGGCCAGAATGAGCCACAGGGTGTGCAGTGCACAGCCATGCACTGCAGACAGCAGGATGATATCAAATCCCAACTCAAATGTAACGATGCAAATTAGAAGGAAAATCCACAAGAAACAGGAAAGGCAGCGCACAAAAGTGCCAGCAATAGGGTCACTTCAGCTGTATTGAATAACCCCAAGAAACGGAAAAGGCAATGCACAAAAGTACTAGGAATAAGGTCACTTCAGCTGTGTTGAGTATGCACTGAATGAATGACTTAACACAAGCTAATGCATTACCACTTAGAACGGAAATGCCTCCCAAAGTCTATGGGAGGAATAGTAAAGGCAAAGTAATTTCCCAGTAGGAACACATTTTTTTTGCATTTTAAATGTTGTCTCATTAGAGGGATTTTTGCATGTGATTAACTTGTCATTTAAACTGGGAGGGAGGAGAAACCTGTGCTTCAAACTGCAGATCTCCTCTAAGGGGAGTGCTTGTAACATATTTGGCAGCTCACATGTGTGCAGCGTGAGCGGGGAGGAGGAGTGGGGAGCATCCTGTACCCCCCAGCTGCCTTTCCTGGCTTGTTTGGAGGCAGCATCTCCTGGGCCCGTGCTCCCAGGACAGCAGCCTGGCTGTTTGCCCACTCTCAGTCAGGACGTGCTGGAAGGAGGGAGGAGGAAGCTTTTAGGACCATGTCTATGTACACTTGGAATTTAAAGGGAGAAGATGACAGCTTTTCCTGAAATGGTGAGAGCTGGGATGCCTTTCACAGGTTTGATTTCCCCTTATGGATAAAAGGAATGCTTGCAGGTCTGTAAGTACCTGTAAACTCCACTGAACTCTGCGGGACACTAAGTAGTCACTTAACTGCAGAGAGCTCAGGGAATCAAAGCCATGGTGTCCTTTTCCTTTCTCCACACTGTTACAAAGCTTGGCAGGAGCTTAGCCATCCCCTCAGCCCTGCATCGTGTTCATGTCCCCCTTGCTGGGCACAGGCCTGTCCCCATGGTGACCCGAGGGGCTTAGCAAGAAGTTTGCTCCCATGGAGAGGCATCTATGCTGGCTGGGCTCCGTAAAAAGGAGATCAGAAATAAAACCATATTGCTGTTGCTAGAGCCAGCAGATGGGGCTTGAATGCACAAAGGGCTATTGAATAAGGGGATATTTTTGCATAACCCTTTCCCAGGTACAGCTGCTGTGGGGGGCCAGGCTTGCTGTGGTGCTTTGCTGTCTGCCAGAGAACAGCACTGATCCTGTTTCTCTTCCCTCTTGCTCTTCCTAACTCCTTCTTATGCTCTCTTCCCCCATCAGACAGTCAGCAAACTGGCCATCCAGGAGGCCAACGTCTCAGTCATGTACAAGTGTATTGCCTCTAATAAAGTGGGTCGAGACGAGCGGCTGATCTACTTCTACGTGACCAGTGAGTACTGCAGACATCCCCTCTACCTGCATCAGCCAAGCTCTCTACTCCAAACAGGCAGGTCCCTAGACCTGCCGGGTCCTCTCATTCACAGCTAGCACCTTAAACAGTGGCCAGGAGGTCAGCAGGAAAGCAGGGCTACTCCAGGACTCTGCCGAGTGGCAACAGCCTGGAGCCCTGGCAGCAGGTAGCGCAGGCAGAGTTTGGCAGGCAGACATGGGGATGAGCCGGCGCTGCCTATGCTCAGGTCCTGGAGCAGCCCTGGCAGGTCCTGAGCTGGGGATGTCATGCTGGCTCAGGCCCAGGCAGCTCCCTGGGCTGGGGACGTGCCTGGTCCAAGAGCATCCTCTAGCGGCACTGCCTGCCCCCCCCGGGCAGGGTCCTGCTGGCCCGAGCCCCTCGGCAGGGTCCCCATGGGATTTTGGTGGTGGGAGGAAGCCGAGAGCCCGGCAGCGTGGGCTGGAGTTGTGGCCCCTATGGGGCTGCATAAGCTTCCTGCCAGCGGTACCCCGTGCTGGCGGGAGTCTGTCTGCTGGGGACAGGGAGTCTGTCTGCTGGGGACAGGGAGCCTGGCAAGGGCACAGCAGAGGCTTCTCTTCGTGCCTCTCTGGACAGACCTCAGAAGCCTGGGCTCATGGCCCTCACGGGTAGTACCTGTGCTGTCAGAGCCACCAGCTTTTGTGGAGACAGATGAACATCTTCAATCAGTGCTCCAGTAATGCTCTGCATGTGCAGTTGTCCAGCCTGGCTGTGTGACTGCCTGCATGGATAAACACAGGCACATGCGCAATCCAGAATGCTGCAGCTGATCTGAGAGCAGTAACAGCCTAATTCAGACCTCCCAGACTTGTTTCACTTGTGACCCCATCTTAATTTGACCCTGGGACTTCAGCATATCCCTTAGCACTCACTGGGCTTAAGCTGTTGGTTCCTAGAAATGTGCATGTCACA
This sequence comes from Aramus guarauna, assembly GCA_013400195.1. Taxonomy (NCBI): domain Eukaryota; kingdom Metazoa; phylum Chordata; class Aves; order Gruiformes; family Aramidae; genus Aramus; species Aramus guarauna. The sequence goes on along the minus strand of VXBL01004722.1, from coordinate 263,771 downwards.
GTTCTGCTCTAGATTGGTTTCCTTTACCCTGGCTGAGGACAGGGAGGTCTCAGAGAGCTGAGCCCAAGGAGACAATTTCATCGTGTCTGGCAGTTCAGCCATGAAAATTCCTTCACATGTGCATTTCCTTCCTGAAAGCCATTCCAGATGGGTTTGAGATTGAGACCCAGCCCTCAGAAGAGCCCATAGAGGGGCAGGACCTACAGCTGAGCTGCAATGCGGACAACTACACCTATGAGAACTTGCAGTGGTATCGGCTGAACCTCTCCAAGCTCCATGACGAGGAGGGCAACCCCCTTGTGCTGGACTGCAAGAATGTCCACCACTATGCCACCAAAATGCAAGGGGAGCTGCGCTTCCAGCCTGACTCCAACGATGCGACCTTGCTGCTCACCATTCCAAACATCTCTCTGGGCGAGGAGGGAGACTACGTCTGTGAGGTGCAGAACCGGAAGACCCGGGAGAAACACTGCCACAAGAAATACATCTCTGTGCAGGGTGAGGGTCTGCAGGGCAGGTGGGAGTGAAAGAGGAGAGCTGGTGCTTTTGCTGCCATCAGCTTCCCAGTCCATCCCCAGGGGAAGCCATGCAAGCAAGCTAAACTCCAGGTGGCAGAGGCAGGGCACCTGGGTTCTCAAGACACCCAAAGAGACCCAAAGTCCTCCAGGAACACAGATATTCTTTTGATCAATCAGTTTCTCATTTTCTCCTCCTCCTCTTTGTGCTGCTCCTCCAGCCCTCGAGATCCCCCGCCTCAAGCAGAACCTGACAGACATTTGGGTGAACGTCAGTGACTCCATAGAGATGCGCTGTAAGGTGGACGGCAACCACGTTCCTGAAATCAGCTGGTACAAAGATGAGAAACTGGTGGAAGAAGTGTCAGGTACAGTGGGCTGGGAGCAAATCAAAGGCAGGACATCATGTCTGATGGCTAGAGAGCTGAACTCTGCTGGGTTCTGGGAGCTGCTCTGCCCAGGCAAAGGCACCCGTTCTCTGAACTGGCTGAACTCTGCTTTTAATAATGGTCTGTCCCAGTTTGATGCAGTCTCACCAGCCAAGTCTGTGCCCTAGGGCCTGGCTCAGCACTGTCTGTGCATGTGCACATTCAGCTGGAGAGCTGAGAGAGATAAATTGTTCATCTTCTTACTCCAGCCCAGTGCCTGGCACCTCTCCTCATGCAGGGACCAACCGTGCAAGGAACATGGGAAGCATCTAGGCACATTGCAGAGGGAAAGGAACAGGTCCTGGAGCTGAAGCAGAGCTTGACACACCAGCTGGACCGCCTGGGCACCGTCCCCATCCAGCATGGTCTGCGGGGGTTTCATCCCCCTCCATACACTGCCTGGGGAGGGCCCCTGCAGAGTATTTCTGGGGCCATCAGACCACAGAAGAGAGCCTCTACCAGCTTCTGCAATTTCATTCTGCCATCTAAAATGAACCAGCCAAAAAACATGACCCTTATTTTGAGCCTGAATGAGTTCAGTATATTAATCCCCCCTCCCTGTGAGTGACCAGCACAACCCTCTGTGCCTTACAGGAATCGACCTGGCAGACTTCAACCAGAAGCTGAGCATTCAGAGGGTGAGGGAGGAGGACGCTGGGCTCTACCTGTGCAGCGTCTGCAACGCTAAGGGATGTGTGAACTCCTCGGCCAGCGTCTCTGTGGAAGGTACCAGCACCTTCACCCCTGGGGATGAAGCGGGGGGAGTAGGAGTGTGGCCAAGGTCCCATGCCTCTTGTCAGTGACACCAGGCAGCGGGAGGTAGTGAAAGCCCCTCGGCCTTGCTGGTGGCATGGTGCTCTCACAGTAGGATCTGTAGTCCAGAGCGTGTTTAGCTCAAGCAAACATACCTCCCTGCCTGAAGCAGGCCACAAGGGATGGCTGAGCTGGGGCATGGAATAGGAATCTCTGAAGATGCATTTTCCCTCTCATTCTACAGGCTCTGATGACAGGACCAATGTGGAGATTGTCATCCTGATTGGGACTGGGGTTATCGCTGTTTTCTTCTGGATCCTCCTTATACTCATCTTCTGTAACATCAAAAGGGTATGTGACTGTGTCTGTCCCAGGGCAGGGGAGGTGGCTTAGCGGGACTTGGGGCAACACCATTGATGTGGGGCTGTATGATAGCATCTACTAAAAGGAGGTCATTGAGTGTTGCTTCACCTGCTCTCACTGCCAAGGAGAAGGTGCATAAGGGCTGTGGTAAAGGAGGTGACAGGGAATGGCCTTTGCCAGAGGGAAGCAGGTCAAGGCAGGCAAAGGAACCAAATCCCCTCTGGGAGTCAGCACCCAGTGCAGGGAGGGCATCTCCTCACCCTTTGTGTTGGCTGATTCCTGCAGCCTGCCCACGCAGACATCAAGACGGGCTACCTCTCCATCATCATGGACCCTGGCGAGGTGCCCTTGGAGGAGCAGTGCGAGTACCTGCCCTATGATTCCAGCAAGTGGGAGTTCCCACGGGACCGCCTGCGCCTAGGTGAGCTGGGCCCCCTCCCTGCCACTGCGCGCTGCAGCCAAGGCTTCCCACCAGTCCTTCAATCTCACCCTCCAGGTTTCTCACACACCTCTGTGTATTTAATGCCTTCTGTCTGCCTCAAGCTTTCCATCTGCTTCCCCAGACTGTCCCTAAAGCCCAGGCTGTGCCTGGGAAATCTCTTTGGGTCTGACTATGGACAGGTCTGAGCCACCTGTAAGCCCAGACTCTCCCAGTGTGCCCACATAGGCATCACTGAGACCAGAAGACCTCTGGGCATGCTTTAAAACACATCCCCATATTCTCCAAGTGGCAATCTGGACAGAACAGCCCAGTCCACAGCAGGGACCCTGAGTTCAGGACCAGGATTGCACCCATTATTTTCCTCTTGTTGAGACAACCACCTGCAGTCTCTTCCCTCTGTCAGGAGGGTTCAAAGGGCTGCAGACTACCTTTGAGCACAGAGCAGTGACATTAGCCCTGGCTGCTCAGCTGCAAGGTGTCACATTTACCTTTCCCACATGCTCTGCCTGAGGGCAACAAACAGCCCCTCACTTCTGCAGGGCCATTTCCTTCCTCTGCTTTGTCCATGCCAGCTCTGTCTCAGTTCCTCCCATCATCCTTTCTCTTATTCTCACCGACAGAACAAGCAGCCACCTGGGAAGGGCATACGTTCCACTCCTTCCTTTTCCTTTATGATTTATTTTTTTTTCTTCTTCCCATGGTTTCCTGTTGGGGTTTTTGTTTTCTCATTCCATTCTGCCTGTGCTGCACCTGCCTTCCTTCACACTGCCTCTCTCCTTGCCCATAGGTAAAGTCCTGGGTCATGGTGCCTTTGGGAAGGTGGTGGAAGCATCAGCGTTTGGAATCAATAAAAGTAATAGCTGTGAGACCGTAGCAGTCAAAATGCTGAAAGGTATGTGAACAGCGAAGCAGAATATGCACTCTGTGTGGACAGCAAAGAATGAGGCATCTGCCAGGGAACATCCACCCTGTAAATGCCTGTCTTTTGCATGAGGCATTTGTTAAGGCCCCGCAAAATGTTTTATTTCCAACAAGCCCTTCTGGGTGCTTCTGTTTGAACCAGCCATGCACTAGGGGAAGAGAAGCTGGAGCCAGCTTTTTAATGTATGGCTTCTTGGCCTCCCCTCGTGGATGCTTCAGCCCCATTCAGCTGCACTGGGAGGCAAGCGGCAGAACAGACAGCAGGGATTTGGGGAGTTCAGCTTTCAAGGAAATTTAACTGTCTGCAAAGGCAAAGAATGAAATCTGTCTCAAAGGACCAACAAGAAGCCCCTCTTTGGCAGGTCACTGAAGGAAGTGTTGCTCCCAATTGCCTTCTTCCAAATGTGCCTGTATTTTGTGTTTATGGGCCAGGTTCAGAGCTGGGCAAGGAAGCAGGTTGCAGCTCTTACCAGCTCTGAGGGCTAAATTGGCTTTGCGCCCAAAGCCTGGTCAATCCAGAGTGAGATTTTAAGCTTTTACAGCCACACTTTCAAACAGGCATCCAGAACAGTATTCTGTAATTTGGCATCCAACAAAAGACCGAGGCAGTCTCTGGCCAGCAGTGGCCTGTATGTGGAAACTGAGTCATGGCTCATCTCAGCAGTACTTGCCACTGCAAGTGTGCAGATGATCTGCACAGCAACTTCAGAGAGAAGCCTGGCTGTGCAAGGTTGCTTTACAGTCCTTTGAGGCATGACTCTCACCTGGCCCGTCAGCTGCAGTTCAAGAGGATGCTTCTCTCTCTCAGGCTAAATTTATAAACTCCCAAGTAAGGTAAAATGCATACGGGGAAGCAGAGAAGCATGAAAAGGGCACACAAAACCAGAGAACACACCCTGAGGGTAAAACGGATGATCAAGAATTGGTGCGAATTAGGCACTCAGAGAGAAAATGCTGTACAGAAAGCTGGCAAGGGCACAACACTGTGTTTGCTATTGGAGAGGAATCATAAAAAGATGTTCTGGGTTTGAGCTGAGACAGCTCCTATCTTCAGTCATGATCAAAAGACTCAGATGCCTTTTGTTTCTAAATTTCCTTCAAATTGTTTTATGGCTCGTTATCTCTGTTTGGAGGCCAAAAGGACAGAGATTCAAATGTCTACATAAGCCTCAAGTGATCTTTTTGCCTGCACAACTATCATAAGGAAAAATCTGTTGGGCACAGGTTGTGTTGTCCTTTGCTCTGGGTCCCTGCACCTTCAGGGAGTACCCCACGCGTTACAGCAGGGATCCTGGGACCTCCAGACAAGGTTCTGACATTTCATGTGGAAACATGCAATAACAAAATGTACCAAGGCTTTGGGGTCACAGCATCCTCAGCAAGACTCACATTAACGCTCTGCTAAGAGAAGGGTGGTGAGGGGGAGTGAAAAGCTGTGAGGAGGCGTCATGACATGGTCTGTGTGTTTCCAGAGGGAGCTACTGCAAGCGAGCACAAGGCACTGATGTCAGAGCTGAAGATCCTCATTCACATCGGGAATCACCTCAATGTGGTGAATTTGCTGGGTGCCTGTACCAAACCCAATGGTAAATATCCCCGGGCAACAGGCTGTGCCTGCTCCGAGATCAGTGCTTGCCCCCTGTGTCCTTTCTGCTGGCCACGTGTGTGACTGCAGGGACATGTGGGGATGTTGTCGGTGTGTCTGTGTGCACTTAGGGCAGGTGCCACAGCTCAGTGGGGCTGCACATAACATGAGTTGGGGCAAATTCTGACCATCCCAAGCTCTTATCTCCTCCCCTGACCTTTGGTTTCTTCTCACCAGGTCCACTCATGGTAATTGTTGAGTTCTGCAAGTATGGAAACCTCTCCAACTACCTGCGGACCAAACGGGAAGGATTCAGTCCTTACAGGGTAAGTAGCCTCCTTTGCCCCTAGGGATCTGTCCCATGGCTAGGGAAGGAAGGTGTAGCCTGAACATGATCTGACAATAGGACAGACACCCTCTGTCTAGCAGCAGGTCAACTTTACTCAGTGATCTTGATTCATGTGCACATCAGGGAAGTAGTTTATTTCTGTAGTGGGGGATAGGTGCTTCCAGGCCAGAATTACAGTCTAAGAGCAGGGCAAGGCTGTGTAGCTCATGGGTGCGGGGGTTACAGTGTGCGTTGCCCACTGAGGTTTTTGGTTTGGTCTCCTTGCCAGGAGAAGTCTCCCCGGCTGCGTATTCAGGTCCAGTCCATCGTGGAGGCAGTGAGAGCAGACAGGAGGAGTCGTTCTGGGACTAGCGACAGCGCTATCTTCAACCGCTTTCTGATGCACAAGAGCCGGACAGCACAGCCGATCCAGGAAGGTAATACTCCAGCCTTGGCAGTGGCTCCTCACCTGGGCCACTAAAAAAATGCCAGACTTGGCTAACTTGGGGAATGGGTAGGGAATGCTAGTGGGGAGCTGGGATCCAGCCTTGGAGCTGATCACTCCACTATTGCATGGCAATTCCCCACACAGGGCTATTACAGTCACCCTGTTGTCTCTTGTAATAGACTCTCAAAACCCAGAAGGGAGGATTGAATCCCTTCAGATTCTTTTAGCCTAAAGAAAGGAGAATTGAGGGGGATCTCAGTGAGTCCTCTCTAGGAGAAGAATGATGAGCTGACCTTCCAAGTCCCTTCCAGTCCTGTTCCTCACAACTCTGTCTGACTGATGTGTGCTGGAGGCTGGACTCATTCTCCTCACACATGAGCAGGTTCCTGCCGTGTGCTTTCTGCCACCTAAGCAGAAAATCCCAGAGGGGAGGTGGTTACCTCTGTTAGCACTGAGGATTAGCTGTATCTCACCGAGAGGCTGGTTGTATCCTGCAGTCCTGGAAAGAGGCAAGGAGGATAAGAGACCTCTCATGGTCTAATAATTTTCTTGTACTCCTGGACAGTGGATGACTTGTGGCAAAGTCCCTTGACAATGGAAGACCTGATCTGCTACAGCTTTCAGGTAGCACGTGGCATGGAGTTCCTGGCATCCCGAAAGGTGAGTTCACCCTTTGCAAGGGGAGGGGGGTGCTCTGCACTTTCTGATGGTGGTTCCTGACCCTCTGATCTTGCCCCTTCCTCTTTGTGTGCCATCAGTGTATCCACAGAGACCTGGCAGCTCGCAATATCCTGCTGTCAGAGAACAACGTGGTAAAGATCTGTGACTTTGGCCTGGCCCGGGACATCTACAAGGACCCCGACTATGTCAGGAAAGGCAGTGTGAGTGCCATCTTCTCAAACCCTACACAGATTAGCCCCACTTGAGGAGTTCATAAACTACTATGGGGATGGAATAAACTGAGGAAAAGACAAAAAAAGAGGAGTGGAACCACTTGTGTGGCTGGGACCAGGAGCCTTTGGCCCAATGATGTATGTGCTGTCCTCCTCCTCCAGCAGCAGACCTCTGTCTCCTTCCTTCTGCCCCTCAGCCTGTCATTAACTTACTCTTCTTTCTTTGTACTCTTCCCTCCAGCTTTCAGTGTCTCCATCCCTCCCTCTGGCCTAACCAAACCTCTTTTTCTCCATGGAGAGAGGAGCAGGGCTATTGTCTCTGGTTTACTTTCATCCCTTTCATCCTGTCGCTGCAAGAAGGGCTGTCCTGGGACATGTCCCTGACTGAACGTTTGTGCCTTGCCTCTCCCTCCTACAGGCCCGTCTCCCACTGAAGTGGATGGCTCCAGAGAGCATCTTTGACAAGGTCTACACTACCCAGAGTGATGTCTGGTCCTTTGGAGTCCTCCTCTGGGAAATCTTCTCTCTAGGTGAGTGCTAGTGAGAGTCACATGCTGCTGAGGGAGACCTCTCTTCCCACGTAGCAGCTTGGTGGGTGAGTCTGCAGGAGGCCCTGACGCTCTGAAGAACGTCTAAGGAGTGGTGGGAAGAGACATCGGTGTAGGCAAAAAAAAATAGGGAGGCCATATCCACCCATGAACAGGGTGATTGGGAGACAGGCATGCAGAGGTGGCCTCCAGCTCACTGAGGCAGAGGGGCCTGTCTTTGGCAACACCAAGGACTTGGGTTGTGTGTGAGAAGTTACCACATCTCCCAGTGTTTTGGGAGGAAGGGCCGTCTCAGAGGACTGCTTTCTGATGGCACATTTCACATTCCCCCCCTCTTCGAACCTCCTTTAGGGGCATCTCCATACCCTGGAGTCCAGATCAACGAGGAGTTCTGTCAGAGGCTCAAAGACGGTACCAGGATGAGAGCCCCAGAGTATGCCACAGCAGAAATGTGAGTCAGAAACCCTACAGATCCCAGAACTGGTCAGAGCAGAGCACTCCGTGGAAGGGTAGAAACCTCCCAGATCCCAGGGCAGGACAGGCCCCTCTATGGGATGCAAAGACCTTTCAGCCAGGGTGAAGGATGAGCCAACACATCCTTTGCTCCAGGCAGCCACCTGGAGGGCAAGCCAGATGGATTCAAACCAGAGTGCTCTAGGTACCCTTGCCTGCCCACACTGGGATGGGTCTGTAGGTGGGCAATGTGTTTTCCTGCTCTGAAGGGTGTCAGAAGTGTCTGAATTAGCTCGTTGTGCACTGTTAATGTTCAGTGTATAATGAACCAACCCCCTTCCAGTAGGTCCACATGGCCATTGTGCTGGGGGGTGCCAAGCTTTCCTTCACAGTGCAGGTACATGCTGTCCCAGCGGGTACCACGTGGGTGGGAGATGCAGAGTGGGGTAGGAACGGGGTTTCTGTGGCATAAACCCAGTATCTCTTCTTGGCAGTTACCGTATAATGCTGACCTGCTGGCATGGTGATCCCAAGGAGAGACCAACCTTCTCTGACCTGGTGGAGATACTGGGGAACCTTCTTCAGGAAAATGTCCAGCAGGTGAAAACCTCTCTGTGTCCCTGCTAACCTCCAGAGGGCTCTTTCTTGTCCCACCAATAGCTCCCCTGCTGTGCCCTCCTCTGACTCCCTGGCCAATGCAAGACCTTTGCATACGCCAAGGGATAACACAGGGTTTCCTGGATCAGGGGCATCTGTTTCCCAGAACTACTGGAGAGCTCATTTCTGCATTAGCCCTCTTGCTGCATCCTAATATAGCTCCACTTCTTGCAGTGTGAGTACCCTCTCAGTCGTCATTCCAATATTTCCGTCCTAATCCCTAGATGATTATTTGAAATTTTTCAGCTGAGTCAAGGCTCTGGCACTCCTGCCTCCCACACGCCAGCATAATGAAAACCAGGATTTCACCAGGGTTTCTGAAACTCTATCCTCAGATCTAAATGTCAGGGGCATGTGAACCAAACAACTGTTCCGTTACAGCAGTCAGATACACAAATTTCTCTGAAACTATTACTAATCACTGCCACGCAGAAACTTGCCAGGACTTTTAAATGCAATGAGCGTGCAGCTCTGAGTTTAGCATTTTCTTGACGTTCCATTTCATAAGACAATAGCTAAATACGTAAATACAAGTACTGTCACATCCCAATGTCCCTGATTTTAACCTTTCAGCACTGGATCCCAGCACAGGCATGACTAAGCTACAACAATGTGACCCTGGAGCACAGTGCTCTGTCCATGTAGGCTGGAGAACTGTAGGAGCCATAGGACTGGGTTGTTTTCCTGCTCACACACACTTCCATGTACCTGCAACAGTCACAGCTGCTTAATGCAGAGGGCACAGAGATCCTCCAGCCAGATATTTTGTCCCAGAGAAACAAAAGAAAAACTAGAAATTTTCCTCCCCATCTCTGCCAGCTTCTGCTTGTAGAGCCCTTTCTTGTGGGAAAGCTCTCTCCTTCTAAAGCCACTCACTGTTGTTCTTACCAGGAAGGGAAGGATTACATCCCACTGAATGACTCTCACAGCTCAGAAGATGATGGTTTCTCCCAGGTGCCTTCCTCTGCCCAGCAAAACTCAGACGAAGAGGACTTTGACATGAGGATACGCTGCCACAGCCTAGCAGCAAGGTGAATCCCCTCTGAAAAGGGCAGAGAGAGCCCAGCAGGCAGCTAGCAGCCTGAGCTGTAAGGGAGCCTGGGGGATATGGGGAGAACCTGTAGCAAGAGCTTGGAAATATCCCAGGTGATGAGGTGTGATCCAAGTATTTAGGCCACAGCATCTTGCTTATAAAAGCAAAATCACTTTCCTTTGCTGATGAGAAAGAGCCCTTGATGTGTAAGCCTATGGCATTCCTTCTCCTGCCTCCAGCTACATTGCCAGAGCACCACGTCCCACTAAAGGCATCATGGCCTGTCAGGTAGATGAGGAAAGGTGGTGTCAGCTGCCCTTCTGATAGCGCAGAAGCTTCATCCTCTCTATTCCTAACTAACCCAAACAATTAGGCTTAGGCTTCTCATCTCTGGGGAGCTGTGATAGTGTGATGCCTGTGATCTATATGACATTACTCTGCTTATGCAGAGTAGAGAGTTAACCAGGCCCTGATTCAATCAGGAAGTCTGGGTGCTCCCCACTGTAGAAGAAATATAGGGTTCAGCGGCCTAAGGTGACCCTATTCCCCTCCCAAAACCCACCATTTGGGTCATCCACCTCCCTGCAGACTTTGGTTGCACAAAGAGAAGGTCGGGTTCAGATCCTGTTTATTCAGGACATTGACTCTGTTGGTTTTACTAAATACAGCATGCTTCTGTCGGCAGATACTACAACTGTGTCTCGTTCCCTGGTTGTTTGACGGGAGGAAATCAGATCAGGTGTCCATCCAGGATAAAGACATTTGAAGAGTTTCCCATGACACATACAATGTACAAGGCACACCCGGTGAGTAGCACCTGAGTGGGGTTCAGCAAGGGGCAAAGAAATGTTCAGCTGTTTCCTGACACCTTTGCTGTTAAGACCGTGGAAGGAAAATCGCTCCTATCTAATGTCAGTCTGTCTGTGTCATTTCTGTTGAGTCCGTCCAGTACTATGCACATTCATTTCTCCACCTGGCACATAGGGGTTTCTCCGCAGCGCAGCTCATACTGCCTAAGTGTGAAATAGGGAGGTTAGATCTACAAGCAAGGATTATAAAGGACCTCAGAGAAGAGCCTGCTCTTTGCCCTTCTGAATCTATGAATATGGCCTGGTTAACCGTACTGAAATCCAGCCAGGACTAGACATATCCAGAATGTTTGTCTGGAGCTCCCCTCTACTGACCCACACAGCAGTGTGCAGTGGGGGCCCTCCTGGCCTCTCTGAACTGGGCTGGTACTTGTATCTTCAGTATTGGCAAAACTCAAGTCATACCCTTAGTCTCAGAGGAATCTCTCACACATTTAGTGGTAATACATGTTCCAGACAGGGAGCACTTTTTTTTTTTTTTTTTTTTTCCAAAAGTGGCACTGAACTGCACACACAAATCCTACCTTTGTATGCACTGCTTTTAAGAAGGTACCTAAGAAAATCAGTTCCAGCAAGACCGTGGAGAAGGCTGGTAAAGTGCCCCTACTCCTTTTTTCCCGTCACAGATACACATGATCTTATGTCCTGAATGATTCCTCCTCCCTTCCCACTCTGATCAGTCGACAGGGATGTTACTGATAACTCCTGTTGCTTCCTTCCAGGACAATCAGACAGACAGTGGGATGGTTCTGGCATCTGAGGAATTTGAGAGGATAGAAAACCGACACAGAAAAGAAGGTGGATTCAGGTACTCCTTAAGTCTAGCCACTCAGACCTCCCTGCTGCCAAATGCAGACCAGGAGGCAGCTCTTGGTGTCTCCCCATAGGGTATACCTTTGGGGCTCCCAGCAGCAGCAGGGCTGTGGGCCCTGAGCCAAATAAGTCCATGCAGACATTAACAAGAGGCAAAAAGCACAAAGAACAGACCTGCCTGCTGCTTCCTAGGGTTTAAAAATATAAACTGTGTCTACTCAATGAGAGTGTGTCCATTAGGATAATGAGGCACAGTGGAGTGACGGTGTTAAGACGACTCTTAATGCTTATTGACATTTTCTGGTGAAATGTGTCAGGGCTTGTTCAAACAGTGGCAGGGATGGATGGAAACTACTCAGCTGCCACCTCCCTCCCCCAGCCCTGGCCCCGATGTGGCATTGCAGGGATGGGACAGGCCTTAGGACTTCCCACGTTCCAGTACTGAGCCTGGAAGGTTGAGCTGGCACTCTCGGGGCTGAGGTTGTCATAGATTGTTATATCCTTGCCCCAGGCTTGGAAACTGGGCAAGAACCTGTCCATCTCTTCTCTGCTTGGTGCCAGAGCAGGCTGGGACCTTGTCTCCGTGACAGTGTGTTGAGCGAACCATGTCAGCTCATGCATAGATGAGGCCAGTCCCAAGCCTCTTCCTCACCTCTGCCTCCCAACATCAGATCAGACCGGTCATTGTCTTTTCCCTGAGCCATAGCCCTGTGGCCTCTCTGCTGTTGTATCAGACTGTCTCCTGCTTCTTGTCCTTGTCCTCTTTTCCCTAAGGCACATTCCTATTGTCTCCTGCACCATGGGCTACGTGGCGTCCCATCTCCTGGAAAACAGGGCCCTTAAACCTCTCATTGATTGTGTCCCTGCCCTCGCTTTTGTGACTTCTTGCTAGTCACCTGGTATTGGCAGGTGCTGAGATGGGGTTGCTGATTTCCTCCCACATCTTCTTCATCATCTTCATTCCTTTCCTTTCCCGCATCCTGGCTGTTGGTTTATATCAGCTTCTGTTACTCCTGCCAGGTCTAGGAACAATTGAGGCAATGTCTCTTGTCTCTCCCTGCTCATTGGGGTCCCAACCCTTCCCTGGGCTTCCCAAAGGTATCTAGAAGAGCTGAAATAACTCTGTCACCACCTTAACGTGCAGATTTTTCACAAAACATACAGGCTGTGCTTAGGTTTAGAGCAAGGCCTGGTGTTGTGCTTTGAAATGGAGGTGTAGGTCCATTCCTGACCCTGCCTCTGCCCCATGCTTTAGCAGATGATGTTTCCTGAAGCTGCGATCTCTCTAAGCAGGACAGAGGTTTTCCAGGAATGCTCAAACTGATCTTTTGTCTCTCTCTCTCTCTCACAGCAGTAAAGGGCCAAGCCGAACTGCAGAGCTGCCAGGGGAACAGTCGGACCTGCGGGGCAGATGTCGGCCGTCATACGGGTCCCAGGTCGGAGGCCAGACTTTTTACAACAGTGAATATGGGGAGCTGTCAGAACACTCTGAGGATGGCAGCTGCACCCCACCTGGAGAGGGGGCCAGTCCCCCCACTCTCCATGCTTCCTTCTTCTCTGAGCAGTACTAATGGCATCAGGCCCTGGAGCCACCTGCCAAGGCATCCCCTCTCACCCTCCAGGCATATCATCAGGGTCACTCAGAGCTTCTCCTTCAACCTAAGCCCAACCCCAGCAGGGAACCTACCCCGAATGGACGGGGAACACCGATGTCCTTGGAACCGCAGCACGATGGCCCACAAAGCACCTCCAGCTGCAGCTTCCCCGTGCCAGGACTGGAGAGAGCGCCTTGCTGATTCCTCACGTTTCTTTTCTTCCTGTGGCTCAGACAGATGCATTCTGCCAGCAAGTGGGTGCCTGTGTTCCGCACTACAGCACCTTCTGCCTAGCATCCAGCCTCCACTCAGATCAGCTTCCCATTCAGAAAGCCCATTTCAGGTCAGATATAAATAGATCTGTCTTAGTCTCAAGTTTCTTCCTGGTGTGCAGCCTGAATGTTTTTCCTTGGATTGCTTCCTCCTCTTCTCCTCATGATGTCAGCTGCTGAGCTGCAGAGCAGAATCAAAGGGAAGAAATCCCTAGTGGTATTAACAGCAAGAGCAGGACATTTTAAAGAGGTGTACGGAGAGATCCCGAGGGATCTTTGTAAATGTTCGCGCACGCTGTTCATTCTGGGTAGGTGCCAGCCTCTCCATCCCCGCTGCAAGCAACACCCACATCCCTCTCATCTCTGCTGGGGGAAACCTGTCAATCTGCCTTACCACCAGGATTATTTTAGCCATCCCAACACAGCTAGTGCTGAGCAGACCATCAGCTGATGGCTAGAGTCCTCCCAATGAGATAAATAACACCTCTTTTTGCAGGCCCTGTGCAAAACAGGGTTTTATGTGATCTGTGCTGGGAGCAGGTTACTCACAGGTCTGCTGCTCTCAACTTCTCCCAGAGCAGTGCTGAGATCATTTGTTGCTCAAGTGAGAAATTAAAGCAAAACTGTGTTAATTTCAGCTGGCTTCTAAACATAGATTGAAAATGGGTTGTTTGCTGGGAGGAAAAGGATCAAAGTGGTAGGGAGTGAAATGTTTATTTTCAAGTTGCTGCAAGGGTTTTGGAAACAATGGAAGGAACAGAGCTCCAGCAGTGAGGTGCCCTGGGCTGCATCCCCTGGTGTGTTGGCATCACCGAGCACATGGAGGGCAGCACCTGCCAAGGGCTCAGGCCCCAGTTCTCCTGGATGGACAGTTCTGCACCATGACCTTTCCCGTCGCCCTTGTTCCCTGACTCTAAGGAGGCACTGTCTGCCCAATGTGCTCCTCTCCAGGTTCTGTTGCAAAGCCGCCAGCACAGCGTACCCATCTCTAGGGGACTGAGAAACATTTATTTGCTGAGGAAACACATCACCACTTGAGTCTTTTGTTTCTGAAAGATACCACGTGAATTCAGAGCTCTAGGGAACCTCTGCAGCCCCTTTCTACAGATTTCTGTGCTGCTGTCTCACCACTTCCCACCTACTTCTTTCCATCCTGCTCACAATCCGAGAGCTCAGCCTCAGAGCACAGTTACGTCACCATCAGAGGAGTCTGGGTGAAGAGGCTCATCTGAACAGCTTGTCATCATCTCTTCTCCCACATGCCCGTGGCTGGCAGAGATCCTTGCACCAGGGCATCTCAGTGCCGTGAAGTTCCTTCTTGCAGGCTGCACCTTTGTGCACAGAGCCAAGGGTTTGGTTTGAACTTTTAAAATCATGTTTCCTGTCAGACGTACTGCTTTCCCAAACTTTATTTCTTTTCCAGCAGAGTTTTATGCTTTTCCTGACGTGAGCCTGTGAGTCCTTATGGATGACTTTCCCAAGTCTTAATTATAGTTCTCTGCACAAGTGTAACGGGGAGATTTATTTAGCACATGGGAAAAGCATGTCTGTCATTCAGATTCTCTAAGCCTGTGCAGAGTGCTTGATGTTCCCCTCCCTTTTTGTGTCAGCAGGATGACATGGCTGCAATTTCCACGGCAGAAAGAGGCACAAAACTGAACCAGCTTGAGCCAAACTGGCTCAGGATGTGGAACTGGAAATTGCACGTAACAATGAATTCCCTGACTTCTACTGGTGTCCCCTCAAGTTGCCAGGAATTTAAGCATCTTTAAGTAATTGTTATGACTCAGTAAGAATCCTCTGGCAGGAGATGCTGGAGAGCCAGGCCAACAAAGTAGGACAGCCAGCGGGGTGTAGGCGAGACCAAATTCTCCTGCCCTCATCTTGCCCTGGTTTTTGAACTGGTGGTTCCCTTGACAGAAGGAAGGCTGCATGCGCCCCATGCTGCTGGGGGTCTCCACCAGCATTCGTATGGGTGGAAGGTGACAGACGGCTGAGCTAAATTCAGACTGTTTGCTTGGTGATGTGCACCCATAGGACCCAGGCTCTCGTTTCCAGTGCTTCACAAACAGTTCTCTGCCTGGAAGCACAGCCCCACCTGAGAGAGGGCCCACAAAAGAGGCCTATAAATTAAATAATAGTTGAAAAACTGAATTCCAAAGTAGCTGCAAGTCCTTGTCCATATGTGAGGGATAGAAACGTACCAGCAAAGCCCTACACTTGCAGGGCAGCGGCAGGATTCCTCAGCAGAAAGGGGACAGCGGCATCGGAGCGCCCTGTCTGTCTGTCAGCACTCCCAACCAGCCAGGACAGCTGCACTTTGTCTCTGGGTTCAGCTGTTAATTGCTCACGAGCATCCTTGTGGAGAAGGGTTACTTCATCAGAGCCATTGTTAATGATCCCCAGCTTCACTCTGGGCAAAGCACTGGTGCGGCATCTGATTTTTGAACATTCAAATCATTCGTCTCCACAGAAGTTTATTTTCTCTCTTTTGCACCATCTTGATGGGGGGGTGGAATCAGATCCTATTGTGTCTGCATCACCAGCATTGCATGAACAACGCAGCCATGATACGAGCACACATCGGCTCCTCTTCAGACACTCCTGCTGATGAAGACCAATTGTAGTGTGGGATATTGAAGAGCTGTTGAGACAATTGTACTTTCGCTCTCTTAAAAATATACTAAAATTAGAGTGTACGAACCTGATACCCTTCCCCACACTCTTGCATTATTTCTGGCATTGTTTTTTTTTACAGTCTCCAGATAAGCATGAGCATGAAATGAAGCTGGTCTGTTTTGGTTTTAAGATGTGAGGCAACAGTGTTGTCTGTCTTTCCACAGCGACAAAGGAATATCTCAAATTTTAAAACCCAGGGTTTAATAATTGTGCCTGCTCCGTTCACAATGCACACTCTGTTGTGTTTTGTTTGGGCTTTTTTACTGGAACTCAACATCAAAGCTAAGCTATTTATCATCCTCCTCCTTTAAAATGACTGTTCCCGGTCTATGTGCAGTCTCATTTTTCCTTACAAAGTGTTGGTGTTGGGAGGACATTCCTCCCTCATGAAAACAAAGCATTGGGTCCCCTACTTGCAAACACATGTGCGTCTCTGAAGAAAAACCTGTGTATCAAGTAACACTTCATTTATATTGCAATATTTTAACCTGGTACCTGTTGTTGCTACAGCAGCATTCAATGTTTCAGTGGGCTGCCTTCGAAGCAAGTAGGTTACAACATGGGTTATGTGCGAGTACACAAGTGTGGTCTGTGTGTGTGTGTGAGTGTTTCGTGGGTGAGTGTTTGTGTGTTTGCACGTGTGAAGTTTTCCTACCAGTGAGTGTATGTGAGTGTTTATAACTCACGTTGAGTCTTGTCTCTGGAAGTTCACGGTTATATATCAAACCAGTTAGAACACTGCTTTCTTTCCTCTCCTCCTATAGTACTTGTTATCCTTTGTCATTAAGAGTTTTGTTGTAATATCTAAATGTGAAAACGAATAAAGTCATAACTGGCAGCCGCTCTCTGTGCACAGTGCTGCAGCACTCCTCCACCCGCGGCTGCCCACACAGCACCAGGCAGCCCCGCTCTGGCCCAAGCAATTAGCACATTTTGGGTTTATTATTTTTACTTTTGTGTCCTTTTGCATTTCCCCGCATCCTCTAGGAAACAGCTGGCTTTTGTGGCATTTCCATCCAGGATGAAACTCGGTCTTTTCTCATGATGAAGCCGGATATGCTTTGGTTAAGCTTGCTGACAGGAGCCGGCAGCCCAGCTCCCAGCCCTTCTTCGCCCCGCCGCCATCTCCCCCAGACCCGCGACCCTTCCTCACCGCCTCGTCCCGGGAGTCTGGGACCCCACGGTTCCCCTTTCCTCTCCTTCACCGCGCACCGACGGGCACCGGGAGGCACCAACGGCGGCGGATCCCCCCCCGCCCCCCAGGATGCCCCTCAGCGCACGGAGCCCCCTCAGCGGGCGGAGGGAGGCACCGCGCCGCCCCGCAGGTGGCGCCCTCACCTCGGCGGCGGCCGCGGGCCCCGGGGCAGAGGCCGGGAGGGAAGATGGCGGCGGGGTAAGCTGAGGGCTTTTGGCGATTAAAAGCTGACAGGAAAGCGAAGGGTGGGGATGAGTCACGGGCGGGATCTAGGCTGAAGGAAATGTTCTGCGCCTGGGGAGAGCTGGAAATGGAACATAAATGGATTTATGACCATTTGCCCCCCCCCCAAAAAAAAAAAAAAAAAATCACCAGAAGCTCCGGGGAAACTGAGGCATGGCTCCCTCCTCACCCCTGCGGTGACAGGTGAAGACCTCAGTGCTATTTCCCTGCCAAAAAACCCCAACAAAACAGTCCTCTGACGAGTGGCTGCCAGCAGAGGTACAGCCACCCTGTGCAGGAAACCTGGGGACATTCCACTCAGCTCCAGCCTCTCCGCTGCCATCCCTTCAGCTCCACCACCCATGAAAGCAGCCAAAAGGACCCTTTAACTCTCTTCTCCCCACCCAGGGACCTGAGAAATGAGGAGGCTTAAGATGCTCTCTGCTTAAATACCCCATTTTTGTGCACCTCAGTTGCTCTTCTGGGGCCACAAGTGCTCGGACACTCCTCTCCTGCCTCCCAGCCCATCCGCTGGAGAGGGAGAGGCAGGAGACGAGTGTCCGAGCGCTCGCGGCCCAAAACAACCTCTTGCGTAAGAAGGGATAAGGGTGGCATCATGCAGGCAGCCATTGCTGGATGGTAGACTGCCTATCTTCTGCAGAAATGCAACCCACAAGAAGCTGGACGGGGCAAAATGAAAAGCAGCCTTTTCTTGTGGTTAGAAAAGAACTAGGAAGTCACTGCTTGGGCCCTTCGGCTTGTTTTGCTTCTGACATGGCCAGTGAATGTTTTCTCAATGCTTTTCAAAAGTCCTTGGCAATCTTTCTCTGAAAGGTGATGCAGGAATAGCAAGGAATCCTTCAGGCTCCGAGTATTCCCTGGCCCTTTTTTGCATCAAAACGATGCAGAGCTCTTAATGCTAAAAAATCAAATTACTGTCTGCACTGCAAGAACGATGGCTCTGAAGCATGTCCTGCACAGTGCAGTATGAGTGCGTTTCCCACAACTCTCACCCTCCAGCTGGGGTGAAAGTCTGGGTGAAATAATGAAAAGCAAGAAATGGCACGTGGTTCCTCCTCCAGCATTTGCCAAGCAGGGCAAAAATTTAAAAAAAAACAAAAAAAAACAAAAAAAAAACCACCAAAAAAACCCCAACAACAGTGGAAGCAGAACATTCAGCTGGTGCTTCAGAAACATTTCCTGGGTTATAATGACATTTCTATAGAGCTTCTCATAAAGAGCTTCGCAGAGGATTTTACCGAGCCACAAGCTACATGCCTTTAGCAGAGCCCACAGGTCCGTTCTGCTCCGAGACAGAGGTTTGCAAGCCTGCTGCTTTCCTTGGGAACGGCACGGGCTTCTCAGAGGGCAGGATTAGACCCCCTACTTGCATCTCAACAAAATAAACAGAGTTTGATGGCGTTATATGCGTATGTCACCAGCTACATCACAGATAAACTGCAGAACTCTCCAAAAGGGAACAGTGTAATAAAATGAGGTTTGACTTATCACTGGGCCTTCCTGCACAGCTTGGGAAGTCACCAAGGAGACCGTATCTCAAAAGAACAGCAGCACAGGTATTTATTCAGAAATTTAGAAAATATCCTAACTCACAGTCCCTGCAGTGCTTGTTTTCTTTGCCGTAAGTCATTTTCAGATAGCTTGCCTTTCAAAATCTGAGGCCATTACATTTTGTTACATCTCTGAAGAGGCTGAAATCCTTAAAACTATGACATTAGTTAAAGAGAGAGTAATTCATCAAGTCCTGTTTTACAGTACTTCATGGGATTAAAATTTATTAACATTTGAGTGGCTGTAAGAGTTCCCACTTCAGTATGCCAGAAGCAACTCCAAATCAGGTCAGAGTGACCAAATTCTGACATGCAGGCTGTGTTGTTCCTGACCCAAGAGCACTTTCGGTGCTAACCGGCCACACTGAACACACACCACTTCTCTTTTACACATACAGCACTTTTTCCCCCCATTTCGGACATGCTTTTAAACCATCTTTTTGGCAGTCAGCGCTCCCGATCGGGAAATTCGCGATGCTGCGGAGCCATGGCAGCCCGTATGCGTCCCTACACCTAATTCCTCGCAGACCTGCGGGTCGCTAGAGCCAAGGGTTCCTTACAGATGCCGGGGAAGCTGCGGGCCGGGCAAGACCTCGCCAGCACCACGTCATGGCGGCCCGTCTCTACAGCGCCACGGCCCCGGTGACGTCATCGATACAGCCCCGCCCCTCACCTATCCCCGCCTCCTTGGGGTGTGGCTTTTGGTCTAGCCCCGCCTCTCGCCCTCGTGGCGCTGGGCGGGGCGGGGCGCGCTTGCGCAGTGTGGGGAGCGCCGGGCTGCAGTCGAGGCGCCGGGCGCGGAGCCGGCGGCAGAGCGTGGTGCGGCTGCGGGAAGGCGCGGGNGAGGGGCCGGCGGAGCGGGGCTCGCCCCGAGCAGCCTCCCCCGGGGGCCGGCGGCCGGCGGATCGGACTCGGCTGGGACCTGCCATGACTCCCCTGGCTCCTCCCATGGCATGAGCCCGTGCTCTCCTCCCCCCCCTCCCCTCCGCCTGCTTTTGGTCTTTCTCCGCTCCTGGGCTGTCAGATGGGATAAAATACACCCGGGCGTGCGGGGCTCGGCGCTGCCGCGGGCGGAGGCAAACCGGTGACGGCCGTCGGTTCGCCCGGAGTCGAAGATGAGCTGGCGGTGGGCTCGCCAGCACCGGAACGGCGGCTCCTCCGTCCTGCTGCTGCTGCTGTTGCTGCTCTGGCACTGCTGGGTCCGGCCGTCCGGCGCCGACAACGCCAGCCAGGCGTACTACACCGCCCTCATCAACGTGACGGTGCTGAGCCCCGAGCGGGGCGGCCCCACGCTGCTGAGGATCGACCGCGGCCGCTACGGGCAGGATTCCCCCAAGGTGGAGGTCAAGGGCCTGCTGGTGGCTCCCGTCCCCATCAACGGAGGTGAGGCTTCCTTTGCAGGCGTCGGTCGTTTGCTGCCGGCTGCCTCCCTTTGCAGGGCGGTTGGCCTTTGTCTGAGCTTTGCAGACTTTCCTAGAGAGCTCTGACAAAAGAGGAGGAAGAACTGGCCCAGAGGAAAATTAAAAAAAAAAACAAAAAACCCACGGTCTGAAAGTGCTGGCTTTAATAACGGTTCTGCAAAGCATAATGTGTTTTCCAGCATGGATCCCAGTAGGCTAGTCGTATTGAGCGATGAAGGTGTTATTTCTAAACTAATTACAGGGAGTCGGTAGCGATAGTTAACAGTATTTGATTACAGCGTTTCCATGAATCTCAGAACAGCTGCATAGCTATCTCACTGTGATAGACGTGCATCCGGATGGCTTTTGCAGCTGCATGAAGTCATGATTGTTCAGTGCACCTTTATTAAAAATGCTGTTTAAGCTGTCCATCAAGACTTAAAAGGACTGAAGCCGTCAAGCTTCATGGCCAGTCCAAAATGTGCTTATTTGCAGTACTGAACACCACTTCCAAGTCAGTTTTCTTTTTATTAAGTGAAGCTGTTGTCCATTGATTGTTTTCTGACAAATGATGGTTAGAGAACACCAATTTAAACCAGTGGGAGTAGTATCTTTATTTTTGCCTAAAATGAAACCAATTGCTTCAGTCATAATGATGTAGGTTTTTGTAGTATCTTGTCTTGAAAACCCTCCTGATGTTATCTAAGCTGCCATCTTTAAGAAATGGACCACTTGATGGATCACAGTGGTCCCAACCTGTCTCCTGGACAGTAAACCTCTCAATAATGCATTAAGTGAAATAATGTAGTCAGTTAAAACTAGACTCTAAGTGGTGAATATTAAGAGTTTTTTTTAAAAGAATTGCTAACACAGAACTACTGTATTATTAAAAGCTTATTGAGAATTTACCAGACCTTAAGATCAGATAATACTTTGATGCTTCTTCAGAACAAAATGCATCCTGCTAGGCAGCCTGCGCTAAGCTTCTAGCATGTCTGAAGCACACTGTGCATCAGCAGATGCTTGCCAGTTTTACTGAGGCTCTGTTTCATTAGCTTTACAAAGTGTTAACTAGAATATATTAATGTAGTGTATTTTTGAGTGGAAGGGTGAGAAAGCAGAAATTGTTGAGCAAGTTTGCTGTAAAATGATTTTCATTTGCACGTCAAATCCTACCTTCATCATGCTTTCTGAGTCAGCTATCATCAAATATGCTTAGACTTTCCTCCTCCTGCTTCCTGGTATTCCTCACTTAAACACACACACCCCTCAACCACCATATGAAATCGGAGGCTGTCCTGAAAGTGTTAGGCATGTAAACATGTTAGTGCAAGTAGTATTTTTAGGGGTGCCTTTTAATATATGCCAGATATCAAAACATATGATTTGTTTAGTAGCTGCATTATTTGTCAAGAAAAACTTTTGATATTAATTACTCTTTAACCTGCATCTGTAACTTTTTTTGCTTTCTTCTGATATGGTCTTCACTAAAGTGTGATTAAAACACTGAGGGAGGCTGACAGCATTTTCACAGGAAGCTAATAGTGAGAGAAGATCTAAATAAAATTCTGAGCAGTCCATAAGCAGCATTTCTGTACCTTACTGTTAATTATTTTATGATTAATAATATTCAGTGAGAAAGCACAGCAGGAATCATGAAATTGCAGACTTCAGTTTCTGCAGTTTTGATGTGCTGCAATCATTAAAACTTTGCCATCAGTTGTTGGGGAGATTTCGGTTTTGTCCTCCTGTTTGTCAACAGAAGACTGTTAAAGCAAACACTGCAGCAGTTGTCTTCCTTTAAAGTTCTTCTGAATTGTTCTATGTAGGTTCTCATAGTATATGTTTTATCTGAATTTTGCTGAGGTGCGCTTCATGTGCCTTAAAAATATTTCATGTAGTAGGAAAGACTGGAATATTTTATGCTTTTAGCTAAGATGTTCTCAAACATTTAAGAGCCTTACGTTTATGTTCTTGTGCTTTTTTGTATCTAGAATTGATAAAAGACAATGCTGTCTTGCTGAAAGTAATTGCTCTAATGCCTTTTTATCAGCCTGTTAACATTGCTGTAGAACTTGTTTGCAAAATATCTTTTTCTGATAGCTCTTCACACAAGTAGCTAGCACCAGCCCCTGCTTTTAAAGCAGTAAATGCTCTACCCCAGTTCTCATGTATCCTAAGAAGAAAAGGACTCTACAACTGTTCACAACTATGTTTGAAGACACCTTGACTCTGAGACTGCTTTGATGTCAAGCATTCACCCATTCATGGACTATCCCTAGAAATTTCCACAAATGTGGGTGATCTCTTAGCACCTTGATGGTGTAGACTGGGACATGCAAGTTTTAGAGATGAAATATCCTTAATGTCACACTTTTGCATGCTGTGTTAAGATCTCTTACTATTGCCTGCAGGGAAATAAATTAATTTTCTAATTCAGAATTTAGCCAAAGATCTGCTGCTGAACATACACCATTTCTAATAGCACAGCCTGCAGCCTGTGATTTTAAGTGTTCTTGAATATGCCCAGTATTTTATATACTACTTTTTGAAGGTCCCAGTCCCATGTAATTACCCATCCTTTAAATTTCAGTGCAGAATGATATATTCAATCACTTCTGTTTCTTTAGCAGAATTTCTTTAATCAAATTCAACCTTGTCATGTTAATACATGTATCAAGACTTTCGCTGTTCTGTTTATAGACCCTTGTATGAAATCGATACTGGTTTTCAAAAGCAATGTTCCCCTGGAAGTGATACGGCAGTAATTCACATGACCGCTTGTGAATGTGACTTGGGAAAGTGTAGCTGCAGCAAGCTGTTGGTCACAGTTGGCTGCTGGGTGTGAATACAGCACCTGTGTGTGCGTATCTTTCCAAGTGCATTAAATGCATGGTAACAGCAGAGTTTCTCTGTTAATCTCTCTTCAGTTCTTCCACTTCTAGTTCCTTTTTTTACTTCCTCTAATCTGTTAATCTTTTGTCATGACTTAAATAATTTCTTATTAGAGCATTTTAAACAGCTTCTGGATACAAATGCTTGCAGATTATCGAAAAATGTTCCTCTTGTTCTGTGTCTTCACAGCCTGACACAGCTTTTCTGGTAGTTTAGTTCAGGTTTATATTTGGTCTTCGGCGAGGTTACTGAGCACTTCTCATTCAGTGCCTTACTCTGTTATTTTTTGACTTAGTAGAACCAGCAGCCCAAACTTCTCACAGTAGGTACTCGTGGTGTGTCTGTGTTCAGCCCTGTGCCACTAGTGACCTCTGCTTTTGAGCATCTTTGGAACTAGGTACCTGACAGGAGTTGTGGTGCTGGTCTTTACGTGTCAGACATATTCCTCTTGCTATGACTAACCAAGCAGGAAGCCATTGAAAACTCCCTTTAACGATTCTTGGTAGAAACTGCAGCGTTTTGTGGCTCAGCTCCCTCAGACACCTTCTCTGTGGTGAACAGGACTTTTTCTGTAACTGTTGAATGTGGGTTGTTGCATGTCATTCTGGGTTTGGATACACAGCTGAGGACTGGAAATGTCAGTCCTGCGTGCTCTCCAAGTGCCCTCGCAGACGGTCGGACCTTGCTGGGAGCTGAGGTTCTGCGCACCTTGGCTGGCTTGGGTAGCGGGGAAGCAGGCAGGGCGAATGGGGCTGGAGAGGGATAGGAAGTGAAATAGCACCAGACTCAAAGCCAAACCTGAAAATGTTAAGACTTGTGGAGTTAATAGGTCAGGAACGAGGGGGTGAGGGGGGTGGAAGGGGACTGGAGTCTAAAGGGCTTCTGGGGAAGTGACGGCTGTATGAAAGCTGTTGGAGAAAGAACTTGCAGAAAGGGAAGATCTCTGCTGAAGGGTTAGGAGCGTTGTGGCTGGGCAAGCAGACTGAAAATTTGAGGAAAAACATGTTACAAAAAGGTGGAAGTAGGGAAGAAACAATATTGGCACAATGTTAGGAATGGAGGTATATTGTGCATGATACTGTAACATTTTGTAGCATCTGATGCTTCATAAACATGTTGTGTGAACAAGTTTTAGCTGCAGAAGGCTTAAAATGACAGTTTTCCTGGTAACTGCAGAGCTTTAGGTAACATTGAGACAGAATTTTGTGTTCCTTTCTGGCCCAGAATCCAAAATAATAAGCTTTAGGAAAATGCAACAAGCAGATGTATAAATAAATATAGAGTAGTGGAAGAAAAATCTTGTGCATGTATCCATCCTTTACTATTGGTTTCAGTATCTAGCTTAATTAGTAGTCATTAATTGATAACGAAAGTGAAGGTTATATATTAGTTTATAGCCATAATTGGTAGTATACTTACTGAGCTAACAAGATTAAATCTGAACTATTACAGGGCTCCTCTAAGCTTCAGTGATTTTCTTTTGTTTAACTTCTTTCCTAAAACAAGATTACCTCTGGTTCAAAGAGTTTCTTTTAGCGTTAAAGCCAGCCTTAGTCAAAGCAAGTACCTGAAATAGTTCTTGAAAAGAAAATGTTGCTGTATATAACTCATTGACCCAGCTTCTAAAAAGCAGAAGTTATAACTGGCTTGAATAAGGACTATATTGATAATAACATGAGTAGTAATGCATTGAATGAAAATAAATATATTACATGTGTTAGACCCTGATAGGATTGCAAATAACTAGTACCCTTCCTTGAAATAAGAAAGAATCAGTGCTGCTGCGTTGCTTCTGTAAATTTCCCAGTTGAATTCCTGTTCTGGAAATTTTATCATAGGATTATAATTAATGTGTTGCACAAGGCTGGCTGTTTTGCCAGTCAGGGGTGCTACGTAGCGCCTGCCTGGGCAGTGCCTGCTGCCGGGAGGGAATGCTTTGGGGCGCAGGCTGCATGGGACGGCATCTTTCCACGTGCTCTTTTCTTTCCCATCAAGTCTCTTGATTTGCTCCCCCTCAAAATATTCATGGTGTTACTCCACCTGTTGTATTACAGTGATTGAAGGGCAGACTTTAAAATTATTTCTGTATGTGTAGCTGAGGCAGACCAGCTCTGGCAACTGGTGATGATCTCAGAGGGTAGAGTATTAGCTAAAATGCAATCGGTATCAAGATATCTGACCTCTTTAAAAAGGAAAAAAAAAATAGTTTAATAAAATAGTTAATGCACAGAGTGTGGGATCATGGCACTGGCCTTTTTCTGTGAAAAGGGGACAAAGTCTGACAACAGTCGATGTCCCAATTCAGCCAAGGTTGCTACATCCCAGCTATGTTCTAAGCAACGCAAGAGCAACGTAAACCCCCAGTATCTGAGAGAAGCAAACCCAGTCACAGTTCAGAAGTAGGAGGAGACAGTCTGCATTCAGGCAAGTGTGTACTTACTTCTGACAAAGCCTCTGCCAGTTAACCTATTAATTTCATTTTTGTGACCGTGAAATGGCTATCGCTGTTACAGGGGGAAGGCTAAAGGACCTGGTCAAACAATTGGAAAAGATGAGGAGGGAAGTACTGTTACTGTTCTAACGTCGGCTTGCCAGTACTTCTCCAGTAGTTGAGGAAGCTTGGCTGGATCTATTGCTTTATTAACTATTTCTTTCACATGAATCCCTAAAATGCTGTCACAAACATTAGTCCTTCAGGAGAAAGGCATCTTGAATTTTAAAAAATGCTGAAGGAGAAACAGTTACCTGCAAGCTGAGCAGTCCTATGTGTTCTGCAACGGAAACTGAAGCTCTCCTAACCTTGAGAACAAACCTGCAGCCTAACTGTAGATACTTAAATTGCAGCTGATCCTTCTGTAAAGAGGCTCTTCTGTGGTGTTGGGGCTTACAGTAGGAAGGGAGATGTTTACAACAACATTGTACATAGCTCTTTAACTCAGCAGGCTGCCACTTCTAACAGAAAATTGTGGTTTTTTGCCAACGCATTTGTGGTGCATAGGTAGACACGGAGAAAAGAAAGGCAGAGTAAATAACTTATATTTCAAATAAGCCAGAAGACTAGCACGCCTATAGGGAAATGCACTGAGATGGCTTTCTGTATGCTTATATCTTCTGAAATTATGGAATTACATGAGTGACTTCTGATCGTATCTTTTTATGTGCAAGTGATTTGTTTTAGAGTAACTTTAATTTAATTTGAAGTTGCTTTTCATTCTGGCATGGACCTCATCCAGGTAATACTTGCAAGCCCTAGTCTTTTAGATCCTAATTGGACTTTGGACAATGGAGCATAGATGACATGATAATGGAGAGCTATCGATGATGATTCTTGCTGACACTGTTCATTTATCTGTGTCTCTTACAATGCCAACTGATGTGTCTGGTACGCTAGATGTATAGCAGACGTTTTGTTTTAGCCAGCTCACTATGCCAGAAAGGGTGACCGTGATTATAAGACTTGCACTTTTTTTTCAGTGTGTATTAAATCTATTGAAAAACCCAGCAGAAAAAACTCACTTTCCACTATTGTGCCTGAATGTTTTTAGTGAAAAGATTACTTAACAGTTGTGTGGTGTAAATAGGATGGTAATGTAAAGAAAAGCAGGTTGTGACTTTTTGTTAAAAGTGACTGGCAGTTATTCAGTTCAGGTTTATCTAAAACAACCAGATTTTTCTTAATGTTTTTGTATTACTTAAATAGTGCGAAAATAATATTGTTGGCTGTTAATTTTTCATCCGGACATACCGAATCCACCTTGTCGGGAATAACATGCTGCATGCATTTGAGTGGTGTGTGTTTGGTCTATATCTGGAAAGCTTTTATCTCTTAATATCTTGTTTCCTAATCCTGTTGCTCTATCCAGTAACGTTTCATAGCTCTGTCCACAGCTGAAAGAGACTTTGATCTCTACCGTGGTAGAAAATTTTGTACTACTTTTCCCACAGATGCAGTTTTTGTTATCTCTTACTACTTTCTCTGACAGTTTTGAAGCTAAAAATTTCAAGCTGTACAAATTTAAAGGTACCTACATAAATTTTAGTAAAACTAAACTGTATAATAGACTTTTGAGAATGCTGCCTCCCTTTTCAAGGTGTCTTTTGCTTTTTATTGCTTTTATGATTTTTCACTCTAATAACCCCATTGCACGTGGCCATTTTTGTTTTCACTTGGTATTTTAGTTTTAAGCGTGATTGTACTGAAGCAAACTGTACATAATCCGTAGGATTTTTAAGTGAATTTGTTGGCCAGAGTGTCTACTTTCAGAGTTAATATTAGCAGTTTGAGGAGATTCTGTGGAATCAGGGCCACTTATCGAATGGTATTTTCCAAGGGACGTATCTCCCCTGAGATTCTTGAATCTGATTTCACTGGAGAAAGATGGGATTTTTAGCTTTCAAGGCTTAAGAAACTTCGTATCAGAGTCTGCTGTTGCTTTCCACCTCCCGCATTTTTAAGTGGAAATATTCTGAACAAGGGGGAAGTTTGCATTAAACAGTAAACTGCTTTTATCTTACCAGAGGACATCAGCGTTGGTTGCACATGGGCTGTGTTATAGTTCTATACACATTATACATTTTCAAAAAGGACTACAATTCCTTTAAAAAAATGTATTGTTGTCTTTAAATTTAAGACGACAAAGACAAGCTACAACAGTGCAGTGTACAGGAAAGCGCACTCCTATGATCACTGCTGTTTGTGATGGCTGTCACCGGTGCTCCAAAAGATGTCTGTGGATCATCGCTAGCTAGCAGTTTCCAAAGAGATTCAAGTAATAATGTCATGGTAGTGGAAGAAAATACTCTATAAAATTTAGCTTCAGGCATCTGTATTTCTGATTTTCCCTGATCCCTGTATAAAACTAAACACAAATACAAAAATACAGCAAATAGCCCTGCATGTCTGAAATGTCTAATACAGCCTTGAGAAACAATTGTGAAAAGGATGTGCTTATATCTGGCTCCCTGCCCTCCTTCCAGGGGAACAGGGAGAGGCACTTCTTGTCCAAATTAAGAGGTGCAACGACTTCCTGTACGACTGCCACAATATAGATTCCTCTGCACTAGTTTTCTTTAGGCAAACAAAAGATCCTTCAGCTATTTGAATCTCCTTTGTTATAGGTTTTAACCTGAGCTATGTTAAGCTGAGAATGTTTAAAAAGATGTTTTGTTTCCAGCTGATATGTTAAACTGGATAAATTTTTTTTGTGGTAGACCTTTTGCTGAAATCCTGTAGTGTGTGCTGATGATCTCACTTCTTCAAAAGGAAGATTTTATGGGACACTTCATTTGAATTGCTCTTAGGATCTGTAATGTTTTCAGAGCTATTATGCAAATAAATTGTTTGTCTATTTCTTGAAAAATCACTGTTTATCCCAACCATTTTTATTAGCCAACGATTCTTATACTCTTGGCATTTGAAAGGGTAAATATATTTGTATTATTACTGTTGGCTCTAAATTCCTAAAATACTTTAATGATATGACCATCAGGCTAAACAGTGTGTTTCCAATTGTGTCTTACATCAGTTTCAGCTGCTGTACAGTGAAGTTATCTTCTGCGTTGCATTTTGTGCCTTTTGCACATGGCTTTGTGTGGGTTTGGGTTGTTCCAGGATACATTATAGCATCAGAAAGGACAAAAGAAGAGCTTTGCGTGCTGTTGAATTCAGACATCCGGCATTTGCCGTTTCTGTTACTCTTCCTTTATACCATCGATAACTGACAACTTGAGTGCTGGCAAAACCGTTTTTTTTTCTCTCTTAATTTGAATGCACTTCCTTTTAGACAAAATGTGCATGTATAAAAGCTGATCTTGGCTGCTGGGGTTTTACGAGATCAGCTTTTAATATCGTCCTTTTTTTTTTTTTTTTTTACAGTAGTCTGCCCATGGCAGATAACTCTGAGACCTTGTTTTCACAATCCCTTTGTTTAGCTATACTTCCCACTACAGTGATATTTGTGACTGCATTAGAAAGGAAAAAAAAAGTTATATTCCCCAGAATGACTGATAAACAGCTGTTTTGTAAATGCCTATAGCATATGAACCGTATTCTAATGTTTTTCAGCCTGTAGGCAGGTATTGATTCAAATGTAAATTCATTGTTCTAGCTGCACTAGAGTTAAAAATAACTTGTGTCAGTGAGCCTAATTCTCAAGCATATAGTCACAGCTTTCAATGTGTGAGATGGGTTTTTTTAGAGTTTTTTTTTCATAAGAATGCAGTTGGCTTTAGGCCAGCTAAGGATAGTGGCTTGGTAGTGCATAACAGTTAAGTAATTCAGCAAAACTTGGAGTCAGGGTGGGGGTTTTTTGCCTGTTTGAACAAATTGCCATCTCTGTAAATGTATTTCCCGTTTCAGTTGCAGATCGTCTGGGCTGTGACCCTCGAACACGTTTCCAAGTTCCACCAAACACCAAGCAGTGGATCGCTTTACTACAGCGAGGAAACTGTACATTTAGAGAGAAAATACTGCGAGCAGCTTCACATAATGCCACAGCGGTGGTCATTTACAACAATATATCCAGTGAAGAACCTGTCACGATGACTCATCAAGGTAAATAAAATATAATCTCTTTTACTACAATTCTTCTTTGCCCAAGTACTCTTTTGCCATATAAACTATTGCTAAAGAGCTCTTGGCAGTGCAGAGGTGATGCTATTTGGAATAGCCTGTTCTCTAATGACGTTTACATGTATGCAATATAGCAAAATAAGCCAATCATTTTGAAAAGTTATTTTCCTTTAGTGTACATCTCATCCGATGAGGAAGTTTTTCCTCTGCAGTGGGAATATGAGTTTTTTGGAGTGAGGAAATATCTATAAGGTCTTAGGAGCAACCTGTTTCAAACTTTGCTGAAGAAGAAAAGATAACATATAATGGAAGGTCTAGAATTTTATAAAGCATCTGTACTCAATGAATTTTTATAGTAGCATATCTTCAACTGGCTGTTATGGTGGGGACTTTCAAATCTTAATAGTTATATCAGGATCTGAGCCTGCATGCTCTTTTTAATGACACTTTACAGAGGGTTCTCTTTCTACAGTGTGTCTTTGAGTGCTGTACAGGAATCAACAAAACTTAGTGATTTGGAGAGCAGTTGCCTCTAAGTTGTCTAGAATAATGCTGAAATTCTGGATTTCTACTTTTTTAGAGCTATCTATGTGCAAAATTTCACTGTTACCAGTGAGTTACTTTGGCGGGAACCTTGTGTAAACATTTTCCTTGGTTAAAAATTCTTTTCACAATTCTGATAACTACATTTTTCCATTTCCCAGAAGGTTTTCTCAGTTTGGAATTATTTAGCTTAATCACAAAAGGCCTATTTCTATATTTAATGTCTGT
>VXBL01004722.1:188516-233515 GCA_013400195.1 Aramus guarauna | reverse complement strand
GTGTCATGCTTGGTGCCGCCCCCCCCCCCCCCGAATATTTTCAGTTCTTTTTCTTTAAGCATAGGGGGTTGCTTGGAAACTGAAATTTCCTAACTATCTACATATTGTCATGCAATTAGAATTGAATTCTTTTAGTAAAGAAGTGCTATGGTTGCTTCTTTGGTTTTTACAAGGGAAATGACTTGTGGCTGCTTCTGGCTTAGTGGGGTTTGACCTTCCCATTTCTGTATACAACAAGAGATTTCTGGGGAGATTTTGACCTTTGTGTTGCAATTCAAAGCCTGTTGACAATCCATTTTTATCTTAGGTACCTTCCTTAGACACTTTTGCAAGTAATCTGCAGGCAAAAAGTCCCATGTTCTAGTGAAACACTTTTTACCACCCTCCTTTTGTGGTTTTTTGCCACTTCTCTGCTGATGTAATGCCCTCCTAAACCTTCTGCTCTGGTCTCTCTTTGAAGTACCTGTATGATTGTAAGCTCTGAAGGCTGTTCAGAAATTTGTGACACGTGTGGCCTGGAGTGTCTTATTGTGGCAGGAAAAAAAAGACTACCATTAACGATACAGCTCTAGCGTTGTTTGCCCTAACACGTGTTAAATCATACAATGGGTTTGATTTTAATTTTAATACCTTCTTTCTTGTAATGCTCTTAGATTTGGCAAGTGCTTTCATAGCAATGGGATGGTGTCTGTCTTTTATTAGGAAAAATCCTAGCTCACTCAGTGTTTCAGCTCTGAAGACCTGTGTGTGTTGCCTTTGGAACTGTATCAATAGGTCCAGTGGTTCTGATAGGTTGAAGTAATGTCTCAGGTTATAAAATGTGAGAACTGCTGTGGTTAAAATGATGTTTTGTAAGCTAGTCAGGCAACTGTTTGGATACTTGATATTTGGGAAAAAAGCTAATACTGTCTTCAGCATGTTGACTTCCAAATATTTATTCTTACTCATGGCAAGCTGTAAAAAAAAAATGTAATTACTGGAGATGATGCATATTTTATCTTTGGGTATTTGAGATACTGGGTTTTAGCTATATGTTTTCAGTCCCTGGTATACTGGCATCTCTGTTAGTGCCTACAGTCCATATCAATATCTCAATATTGGACTTGAAGGGTTCAAACTACATGACAGACTGAAAGTAATTATCTACAACTGAAGATCCACCTTAGCACCACACTGTAATGAAGAGGAATGTTGCTCCACACCTTTTGTTTTGATTGCATTATGGCAATGTAAGGGATCTCCTTAGCAATCTGTGATTTGCAGAGCTTCCCATAAAAAACTTCCTGTTCTCTTGATGTAAGAACTGCAAGTGTGTGTAACAGAGAAATAGACTAGTCATTTGGTGTTGGCTTCAACATAGGGAGGATTTGGGATCCAGCATTCCCATCGATGAGAATTATTCCAAGTGAGTACAGATTCATGAACACGTACATGATGAGCATATTCAGACAAACGTGTGTAAAGCAGTCTTAGACACATCAGGGCGCTCTCTGGTCTTCCTTTTCCACTATATCACTGCTTGTATACTTTTCAGGTGGTGAACCAGCACATCATCGACTAATTCTGGTGTGCTACATCTCTTCACTTTAGTATATTCTATCCCTAAAGGTTGGGAGGAGTTGACCCTGTGTATTTGATAGCTGTTCTGCTGCTGATTCAGTTAAATATGTGTTAAATAGAGTTGATAGAAAGTGAAAATGAAGGTGAGCCACCACATTGGTCTTGTTTCGTATGATGTCTGGTGCTGTGCAGTATTCCCCTATGCTTTTAAAAATGCATCCATCACAAGACAATTTTGCAGCTGTATTATGATGACCAGGTTCATGGCTCTCAGTTTTCTTTGCATAGACAGGTAAAAATAGACCTCGTGCCATTTTGTATCACTGTAACATAATTTTTATACTGCTTCATACCAAACCTTAGGAATGTTCTGTCTTCCTGGTGAAGAGATGGAAAAGTGGTGATAATGGATAAGTGCTGATAATGCACACTCTGAACTGCACGCTTTGATATTTTTGATATTTGCATGAATTCCAATCACCAGCTTAGGCAATGTCTGTGCTAAAAATAAGTATTATATAGATTTATGTATGTTGCCCACCTGCAGGGAGGTGATTCCCTATGAAAAGAGCTCAGTAAGCAGTCCTAACCTATGGTATTAATATTTTATCCAAGTTATTTTATGCTTGAACACACATTTGAAAATTTTAATCTTATGGAAATGTGTTCATACACAACATATTACTTAGCAGAATGTAAATTCATTCTGGTGGCTAGATAACAACTGTCACTCTTGAATCAGTCTGTCATCACCATGTCAAATGAATGATTTCTATTGCTAATATCAGAATTTGCTTTTTCTTATGTGATAGTCCACTAAGTCTTTGTTCCCTCAATTTGAAGTTGAGTTTGAAAGTAGATATTGACCTTAAGGAGTTGAACCTTTAAAAAAATAAATCTATTTCTGTTAAAGTTATTTGCAACATTTTTTTTTCTCTGTGTATATCCTTGTACGTTTTACTGTGTGCATGTAAAAGAAACTTAGGTTGATAGAGGACAGCTACAAGAATGTGCACTAAGTGAAGGACATCTTTCCCAGCATAGGTTATGTTAGACTATGATATCACTGGCAGGAAGGCAGTTTTATGAGTGGTTTTGCTTGCTACTTCTGTTAAAGCAGAACAAATATTGTCTAATGTAAAAAAGAGCCTATGTGGTAGACAAAATATGTAGTAGCTGTCTCCTTTATAATCAATTATTGGAATAGGAAGGAAATGCAGGTAAAATGCATTTTAGTTCTTTTTTGTTTGTGTGTGGTAGAGACAGTCCTGTCAAGTACAAAATAGTTGAATTTTATATTGAACTTCTCTGTTAAAATCTAGACTTTTATTTGGATTTATAGAAAATAATATAAGCCAAAGAAGCCTCTGAAGTTAAATTTTCATACTGTGAATTTATGGAACAAATATAAACAGAAAAAAAATATAGAAGAGAGTGTCAAAATGAAGTTGCTAGATTCCAATAATTCCTGTTTACCAGTGCTGAAGAAATTTCTTGAAGTATCTAAACAACTTCTAATATAATACCTGTTTTCAGAGAATTTACCTTATACAAGTAAATCTTTTAAAGTCTTTAGAACAAGCTGCAGCCGTCTCATCAGGCTCAATCTTCATTGCACTTCTGAAGAAACGATGCACTCGTTTTCTGCAAGAAGGTGTTTCTGTTCCGTGATGTGCGCAGAAGGTGATGTTCCCCTGCTGTAGTACTGTGGGAGAGTTGCCCAACGCCGGCTCCCAGAAACAGTTTCCTTTCAGGGGGATGATTTCTGAGGGCCCTGCATTCTCTTTGAAAGAGCACTAACACAGGAAGCAAGGTCTGTGCTTGCTTTGAGCTGTGGTAAAACTGAACGTATATTATGTGGATTATTTTAGGTCACTGGGTCAGAGGCAGGAGGGACAGGAAGTAATTTGGAGTTGTTGCCATCTAATGGCTATTCCTCATTCTTGCCCTAATTCGGAGCGCGTAGAGTATGTACTGCAGAGGTCTGGCAGTCGAAATGCCACTCTCCTCTGTTGTGGCAGTCTCACTGCATGCAGCACACCTCTTCCTATGCTCTTGCCTTTTTCTCACAAGTGTCTTTTTATGTAACTCTAAGCTGAACTGATGCGTGAAAGCTATGGCAGGGTGCATTGCAGATTATTTTGCACAAATGTGCAATGACGAATATTTTGGCTCTGTACCAAATCCACTGCAAAACTGTCCCTGGATTGCAGAGACCTGCTTTTAATCCACAGCTCAAAACTAATTTTATTGTATATTACAATATTGTTGTTATAATTTATTATTATTAATTTACCCTGGAATACTAGTGAAAAGGAAGGAAAGATGAGTCATTAAAGTTGAAGCTTTAAAAAAGGCAAAACAGTCAATAGTCTAACCTGAGTTTGCACATCTTTGATCATTTTATATTGTTTATATTTGCTAATTGAAAATATGGGGAACTAGTGTCAACAGCATCATAGTCAATCCTCTTTCCCACTGCATTTCTTGGGGGTGTATCCCTCAGGAAAATCTGTCACACAGTAGATGGAGATGTCTGACACTTAACGAGACGTGGAGAGGAGTGTGTTTGAAGCACAGATCCTGGACCATAAGGAAGCGCTTGTCTCTTCAAGATAAGTCAGGGAAACTCCTTTACAAAGTTAACATAATTTCTGCAAGGCACTGCAGCTCTTACCAGTGTTTCTGCATGGTATATGCCTCATCTGCAGCTGAAATAACAGCAGTTAGGCTCATTTTTTCCCTTAGCTCACTGAAAGGGTAATTAGTTCTGTGACTGTGAGAAGGCCCACGGGACTGTTAGTGACTGTAAGTAATTACATTCTTTTTCTTATCCAAAGTCTGAGCTCCAGCAGCAGAGTAATTCCCAAAATCTATAGATTTGGTGGAATCACATTGATGATATTAATCTGTGAAATGCTATTTATGAAGCTCTAAATATATTTTGTAGCGTCCTTGGGTAAGGCGCTCTTGCTATTTCTCTTTCCTGCTTTGCTGAATTTGTTTGGAATGACTGTCCAGATTGATAGATCTGTACGGAAGTTGTCTGTGGATAGAAGAAAATACATGAGCATGACAGATTACCCTTCTTAGAAATCCCTGGGTTTTTTAGCTCCAACTTCCATTAGGTGGAATACAAGCTGCAATCCAGAAATGGCAATATGAGAGCCACCTACTAGCACCTGGTCACACTACAGAACGTAAGAGTTTACGACACGTGGTGTTTGATAACTAAACTGGTGAATGGACCAGGGAAGGTCTACGTTACATTGGTTAATGAATAATGTGACACTGTAATCAGTGATTGGGTGTTAAATCCAGATCTAAGGTAACAGGATTTACACACTGTTCAGAAGTATGCGTGAAGAAAGGTTGTTCTCAAATAGCAGAAATATCTTTTGAAGACAGAAAGACGTATTTTGGAAATATGTGACATTGTGACATGAACCGTTTTTCAGTGGTGTATCGTGTTAGGATTGCATCATTTCCCTAGTCAAAACTTAATGTGACTCTTCTGCTCTTTATTAATTTGCATTTGTTCAACGTTTGAATATAAAATTTGGTCTACTTTGTTAGCATGCTAATACCTTAACAGTAAAAGTATTCATTAACTAGGACTGCCAATGCAGTTTACTCACCATAATACATAGTTAAATGCCTTGTAAAGCTACGTGAAAGAAAAAAGGAATCTGTGCACAGATTGTGGAAAGGGGATGATAAAATGATAAATTTCTTTGTACCAAGGGTTTTTTTTATTCTTCCGGCATTAAGTGGAATGTCCGTTTCCTTTTCAAAAAAAATGCAGTACAAGTAGATGCAAAGAGGCATTGCTAAAAGAGAAGAACGTTGTATGAAATGTCTGTAAAATCACTGCAACGTATGTCTGGTTTTCCCTTATCTAGGCTTGGTTTTCCCTAGTGTAAAGAACACAAAAGGTTATGTGCATTAAAAAAAAAAATAAATAAAAAAAATGTAATTCCCAGAAGATAAAAGTCCTTCTACAGAAAGGGATTATGTAATATAAGTACAACGGTCAAGGCAGTCAAAAGTGAGGTGGGACAGGAACAAAACAAAGCCCAGTGTCTGTACCATTTTAAGTGAACTCTGTGGCAGTTGTGGTTCCAGGGATATATAAATTCTCTCTTCTGGTGCTCAGCCCTTCTCAGCCCAGCCATGAATCTGCCCTCCCGGTGTCCATCAGAAGCATTGGAGTAGGGTGGTTTTGCTTTCAAAAGTCAAGGTGGGGCAGAGATTCAGGAACTTGTGGGACACTTAGAGAAGAGGTGGGTGCATCTTGTAACTTAATAGAAGGATCTTAATTTTTCTAACAGTGCTTAGAGTCATATGACTTGTGATAGAAGATAAAAAGGAGCTCTTTGGGTGAGATTGGAGAGGAAATGATCTGCGCTGAAGCCGAAGTCCAACACCTTTCTTCTACATACCAATACCAAATTGTATCTTTGAGAGACTGTAAGTGTTGGTTTTCTGGAGTGGGGTACGCTGGGTGTAGCAGAGAGGCACCTGGGGGGTATAGCTCCACCATCACACGTGTATCAGCGTGGTTTGGACTGGTGAATGAAGCAGGAGGATTTAGCTGTAACTACCGGTTTTGATCTTATGCAGGTTTCTCCTTAAGAAACATCTTGCTAAGTGTCAGAATAGAGCAATTGAGTTGTGAAATGTGTCAGCGGCTGTAATCTAAATATGGCCCAACAGTTTCCTCAACTGATTTTGCTATTTAGCTCTCCTTTTAGGAGCTCTTGGTCACAGTAAATTATAAAGCTGATGGAAAATATGGCAAGAGCATTATACTGAGGCATTGTTTCTTGTTAAATGAAGGAGAGTGGGCATTGGAAAGTTAATTTCTGCTTATAAGATTATTGTTTATCACCTGTGGACTTAATGTGCTACAGGCTAGGACAACAAGAATCTGATTAGGCTTTAATATTTATTTTGAATTGTGTCACACCCATCTTTGGAAAGCTTCTCTTGCTGCTTCTGGTTTTCTAATCATATGCTTCAATCATATGCCTGTTTTTCTTAAAGGAGCAGAACTTTGTGAAGGTCCATCACGCATCTATTAGCAGTACAGCAATGCATGGTATGTTGTGAAATACTGAAGTGTATGAAATCATATTTAGAAGACATAGTGCAGTGCCCTTTCTTAGCCTGTCAGAGTAAAGTCTGTTGAAGCTTTTTCCTGCAATCAAAGAAGAGTTTTGGGTGTTCTTCAGACATAAATTGACTGTATTTCAGTTGCAATTCATAGAAGCCTGTTCCTCACTAAACTTGGATATCTACTACTTTCTCCTCTCAAGTAGACAGTCAGAATTCAAGCTTTAACCTCAGAAGTTTTGGGGCGCTTTTTCAGGCTGTTTTGCATAGGTTTGTGTAGCAAAGAGATTTGTGATTTCTGCAAATATCTGCTCAATGTTTTGAGATAGTTTGTTCCACCGGTTGCATTTAGCTGCTGCATCCTATGACAGCCTAACCTTTAGGTAGCAGTTTCGTATTCTGCTGTCCTTTACGATTTTCTCATGGTAGTGTTATAACATGTTCTAGTGTCTGACAATACATAAAATAGGCATCCTAAATGTTTACGTAAATGTTCAACATTTTCAATATTATAAAGGCAACACGAAGACAAATATTTTAAAATGCTATCCAGTCTCATTTTAAAATTGATGTATATTCTTGGCATTAAATTCTCGCCTTGCTTAGAACTAAAGAACTGACAAATACTATGGTTTTTTTTCTGTTTTCAGAAGTATTTGATTTGGGATATCTCAAGCAACATATTTTACTCTTGAGATTGCGCTTATGTGTTGACAGCTTGGATGTGCTCTTGTTTACTTTCTGATTAGATCAAAATAAAAATATGTGCAGCTAGACCTGTTTTAATCACTCTGAAGATACGCCAAGGCTCTTCCTCTTGGTGTCTGCTTTTCCAAAAGCTTGTTTTGGAATGTAAGATTTATTCTTCACGATGAAATTTTCTGTTTTGTATGAGACTAAAATTTTAAGGTGTCTGAATAACTTGTGTATTTTTCCTCAATGTCATTAAGTACTATGGAATTTATATGTAAAAGCTAAGCTCCCCGAGCCCATCTTTTCTAGCAGCACAGCTTTGCGTACAGCTCAGTATGACTTTTCCCTTTCTTCACCTCACCTTGCGAGTTCCATGAATTATATCCTCTGTGGCTAAATCCCTTACCTTATAGGGATAATTCTTGCTTCTGCTCCCCTACAGCTCAGGTGATTTCTGCTGTTTTCACAGCACTCATAATCAGTCTCTCAAAACTTCATATATAACCATAGCATGTCATTTGTGCTTTCCTGTTTTCTCTGATGTTTTGTGGGCTCCCAAATATTGTTGGAGTGGTTTCACTGTTACTTAATGTTATTCCAAGAAATCTGTCCTTCGCAGTAATAGGACTGATCCCTTTCCTGGGTACTGAATAGTGTGTGTTGCTGCATTTTTATTTCTGATATAATGTGTTCAGAAATGCTTAGCATAGCTATGAGATTTTAATAGAAGAATAGGGAAGTCTGGTGTTTGAAGAGATAGGCAGTTTTATTTCCAATTACATTATCATTATGATGTTCCAATTGTTGCAGTCCAAGAGGCTGTGGCATTTCAATGTCTGAATCAGGTCCTGAATCCAGCCTACAAGTGACTGTCTGCACCATTCTTTTACCTTTATTAAGAAGGTAGGGATTTTGTTTGCTTTTTTTAAGGAAGTACTCTGAAATTTCCACCAGCAGAATTATTCAGAGAAATGTGTGTTAAGTTTAGGCTTTTCAGAATGAAGTCAAGAAAGGATTCAGTTACAATTAAATATTGTCTGCTGTTTAAAGAGAGAACGATGTTCTTTCGCAAGGGTGAGAAGAGTGCAGTCTCTGCTTCATGCTGTGTCTGCAGCGTCAGCAGGCGCTATCAAAGACTTAGGAAATTACAAGGAGTTTAGCTGAAAATATCAGCCATAAGAAAAATGCTAACCTTTGTAATGACCATCTGACTTAATTCTCAGTTCTCTGCAAACCTTGTTACATCAAATCAAGTTAGTTCATCGGCTCTTCCAACATGTGCGGTGTTTGAGATGGGATCTCAGGTTTTGTCCTCCTCATCTGCAAGAAGGTGGTTGAAGCATTGCAGTAGCAGTGGTTTGGTGCCAGGTTGTTCAGATGCCCAGGAGGAATTCTCTCACCTGTCCTCCTGAAGTATTGACCAAACAGCTGCTTGGGCTGTCCACAATCCTAGGGGAAAGAACAAACAAACAAAATCAGCTGTTTGGCAGTTGCATTATGCCAGGCTGCCATTCCCTGCATCCTCCAAGGGATGATAGATAGATGGAAAGTGTCTTAAGTCTGCTCTTTGAACCATGCCTGTCTTAGCTTAGTAGCCCTAGCCATAGTTGTCCATATTTTGAGCTTCAGACAAACGTTTGGTAGTCAAGAATCAACAAAACAAACACAAAAGGAAGCAATTATTTGCTTGTGATGAGACTAGTAATCTTTCTTTGAGATTACTTTCTACTGACTTTCTAAATGTCCTCTTTTAGAATTGGTAGGAGATATGGATAGATTAGTGAGAGAGCAAAGCGGTTTCCTTAGGAGCTCTACAGGAAACTTCTGGAAGTTGCTGTTTGCCCCATCTTCTTGGTTTTAGTGTCTTCTCAGCTTTTAGGTCCTTCTCTCTTCTCATCTCACAATGTAATATTACACAAATTTAATGATTAATTGGAACTTCATCCCTCTTCATACACAGAGTTGTATAACTATCCTAATTAAACATGCACATGGTAAAATTGCAAGCTAGAAAGAGCTGCCTGGACTTGGATGATAGCAATTAAATGATTTATATTTCAGGGCGTCAATATTTATCTTATGCCTACCGTCTGTCCTAGCTTGTCATCTATGGTTGAGTGTGTAGTTCACTGGCTTTAGTTAGCATTCCAGCTTCTTTTCTCTGGACACTGTGTTCTTGGCTGAGGAGAGTGTTGCTTTTCTTAAGATTATGTAGTAAGACCATATTCTAACTTTTACAAACATTGTTAGTCTTTTTGTGTTCACCTGAGGATGTTTTTCTGCTTGAGTTTTAGAAATGCAAGGTTTCAAGGTGCTTAAAATAAATGAATCAGTGTCTCCTCCTGCCCCCAATTGTTCTCAAACAGGGAGCTCTTGCTAAAATTATTTAGGGTGATGCTCCTGACAAAAATACGGATGAACCAAGTCCCAGTTTCCACTGAGCTTCAGTATGTTAAACAGGCACAATTTATTTTTCTTTTCTGCAGTTCTCCTTGGCTCTCGCAGGGTCAGAAGCAGCAGTGGCTCTTTGGCTGTTCCCAGTTGAGTCATTTGGAATGCAAATCACTTTGCAGTGATGCCAGAGGTCCCCTTTGTGCTGGGCTTTATATAAAATGCATGACAGATTGTCAGCTTTGTCACATTCCCTGGGCAGCAGGGAATAGGTAGAGGCTTCAGGTTTTGATTCAGACAGAACTGGATTAGTATCAGAAGATCTTAGTCAGCTTTGCTTTGCAGATAACTGTAAATCATGTCAGAATGCTACATTGAGTGCTTCTGACTGATATTTTGATACTTACATATTCCTTGGTGCAAATAAATACCTACTGGGGAAGCTTAGCAGAACGTCTGCTCTGGGGAATATGGTCCCCCCACACCCTTCCCTGCCTTTCTTCACTGTCCGAACTAGATGTGAAGCCGAGGAAAAATATCAAGCAGTATAAATTATCTGTTTCTGAATGATCTTGCACCATCTGAGCTGCAAGGTTTTGGGGTTGCAGGAGCATGTGCTGCATCTGCGTACAGAATCTTGCAGGAAAGGTGGCTCTTGTCCTCTCATTAAGTGCTGCAAGTCTGGACAGGAACTCTTCCCAACTGGACAAATTGGAATCTGAGTAAATGTCCTCTGAAAATAAAGCAAGTGATGGATTTTTACTCTGTTTCTGAGCTTTGCTGCTTGTTAAATATCTGGGTTAGTTTGTGTGAAAGCAAAGTCAGTACGTCTCAAACTGAAGTGTCTCTGGAGAGCTGGACTAAAGTGGACCTTGTGTGAATCTGTGGTATTAATGATTAAGTAAGTTGTGTCCATATATTGTGTTGGGTTTTGTTTGCTGTTCAAAGCTTTTGAGTTACTGTGACTCTTGTTTCAAAAATACTCCTTCCGAAGGAAACACTTGAGTATTCTTTTTCTGCTTAGACCCATGTCCGTAGGACAAGGCATGAATGTCAATTTTAAATACAGAAAAGTTGAAATTCCTTGGGAAAAAAACAATTTTGGTGCTGTGGAACACTTTTTAAATTATTGTGCAATTCTTAATTTCTGACATTATCAGCTTTTATTAGAACTACTCTTCTGAGTAGTTCTGTCAGCACAATCCACAACACCGATGTTAGGGAACTTGCTCTGAAAACTGAGGATAGCAACTGTAAAAGTTACTATTTGGCATGGTGAATGGAAAGAGTAGTAAGATAACATTTAAGACTGTTACACAACTCTGAAGCCCCCAATTTGGAAAATTATGTAGCTATCTGGGCCTGTCACCCTGACTTACTGTGCCCTGGGTTTCAAAGATGCTGCACTTTTTGGGCCTTATACATAATTTTGTGGATAGAGTAGCCTCTTTTAATCAAAATCTGATTTTTAAGACTTTGAACAAATTCCTTGTGTTAAAATAGGACCTCATGTTCTCACTATCACACTAGGTTCTCTGTGACTTAAATCCACTCTAAATCCAGAATCTCAGTGCTGAAGTTGCTTGTGTTATACAGTTCCTCTCTGAGGGAATGTGAATTGGAGCAAGCAGATGGAGCAAACAGATGAGCAGACTTTGCAAGCATTTTGAAAATAGGTCTTGAAAGGGATTTTAAGTATAGGAAGCAAATAGATCTGGATGAATAATAATGGCATTCGTAAGGCTTTTTTCTTTCTGGCTTTGGTTTTCCTATAAACTTTGCTTTCTTTGAACTTAGATTCAAATTGCCCTGAATTCAAGATCCTCTTCTTTTTTTATGGGGCCTCTGCTTTTAAAACATAGGTGCACGCTCTGCTCTGCAGGTGATTTCATTCTTTTTCAGCAAGTCTTGTGATTTGATTCTCTTATCACCCTTGTACCCTTTGGGACAGGAGATAGTCTAGAGGAAGACACTATGAAAACCAGATGGGCTACGCATTCAAAATGGAGCTGGTGAAGCTGACAGCCTCTTTGTGATCTTACAAGCACGTCTTTGTATGGGCGATAAAATCAGCACTCAAACTTCTGCCAAGTTTTTTTGTTTCTCTTCTAATTTGCAGCCAGACTTAACTCGCTTTACTTTCACTTCTGTCTGAAGTGATGTAGGTAAAAGTTTGGCTTTGTTGCTTCTGTGCTGTAATTGTGATTTACAGGTCCTTGACACCCTTGGTGGCTTGTGAAAGCCACGTAACCACACAGCAGAACTTGCATAACTTTCCAGACCAACTTGTACGCAGCACTGTGTATACTAAGACCACTCTAGCAATAGCATTGAACTCATCTTCTAAATGGTTTTCTG
The DNA here is from genome assembly GCA_013400195.1 of Aramus guarauna. Lineage (NCBI taxonomy): Eukaryota > Metazoa > Chordata > Aves > Gruiformes > Aramidae > Aramus > Aramus guarauna. Next base: position 221,398 of record VXBL01004722.1, on the reverse strand, counting down.
TGATTTGCCTATTTAGGTATTCATGGCTTCAAATCTGGAACAAATGTGCTTTTGAAAGCTAGTTCAGACTGCACATGGTAATTATAATGTGGGAAGTACTGTGTAACCACTGGTAAAGGTCTGTTGCTCTGTGTGGAGCTGCAGAGTTTGCAGGCTAAAGCCCTGATTTGAAAATTTGGGTTTGAAGGACAAGCCATGAGTCGACTGCCCAGTAGCATGTTCCATGTGCCATAGATGGCTTAGATTAAAATCTCTCAGTTGTCAAATGGCTTTGCATTTGGAAAAATCTTGTGAGCGGCCTGCCATGTTAATTTTAAATGTAAATTAAATATTTTTTCTCTTTTTATAGGAACTGGAGACATTGTTGCTGTCATGATTACAGAATCAAAGGTTAAGGAGATCCTGAATTACTTGGAAAAGAATATCTCTGTCCTGATGGCAATAGCAGTGGGGTCCCGTGTTCCTCCAAAAAACTTCAGTCGGGGCTCTCTAGTCTTTGTGTCGATATCATTCATTGTTTTGATGATAATTTCTTCAGCATGGTTAATATTTTACTTCATCCAGAAGATCAGATACACAAGTGCACGTGACAGGAATCAGGTAAGGTGACTCCTTTTTTCTTTTAAGTTCTGGAGGTGATACTTCTGTATACAGTAGTCAATAGAGAACAAATCGTTTCTAAGGAGTGTCCATCAAACTAATGTTCAGAACTTTTTTGTTCTGAGGCAGAGCATGTTGGCAGACAAGGATTTTTATATAGCAAAGTGTTTTCATCCTGAGCAGCACCAGTACAAGATCTTATTTCATGGCAGGAAAGAACAGAACTGAAGCAAAATATTTGGGCTTTCATGAGTGTAAGTCCAAGAGGAAGACAGAATCTGTGTTGGCTGAATAATACATCTTGTATATACGTTGGGAATGGGAAGGAAGGTAAAATTGTGAGTGAAATTGTGTAGTATAGGGGAACAGAGAGATAAGATTATGAATTCTACCCATGTTCTTAAGGATAGCTTCAGTGGTAGTTAAGTTAATTCAGAAGTTGTATAGAGGTATTTGCAAACTGTAATCTGTCATGAATGTTAGGGTAAGAAAACTAAGGTACAGAGCTGCTTAGTGATCTGTGTTAACTTTCAACTTTATTCAAGATCACACTTGGTATGGATTGCCTAATTCTCCTGATCATATATTTTCCATAAAACTTTGTCCAATGTGCCTTTCTTACATTCTTTTTTTTCAACTCTTAATTTGTTTAAAAACTGTATTAAGTATAGTCATACTTGACTAATTCAAGTCATCAACTCAAATACGGATTAAACTTTAGAAGTAAATGTTTTACTAGTGTGGACTTAATGACTCACTGCCTCTGTAGTGTGCCTTGGCTTTTACTGAGAAGGGTCAGTAAACCTCAGGAAATCCGCTGTGCTCTCTTTGCCTTTGTGTCTCTCTGTCAAGGCTAACTTACAGAGCTGCTGACCTCTACTTGCTGTCCCCCCTTTCCCCCTGAATTACGACTAATAGACAGGAGCTCACTCTGAGGCAGTGCTTTGGTGTTTTGTCAAACCTAAACCAAATGCAAACTTATAAAGCTTCAGTTGTGACAAAGGATTTCCTTTTTAGTTTCTATAAATAGAGCCTGATGCTGCAGGTCCCACGGGCATCCTGTAGATTTTCCTAAGGATGTCATTCTTAAATGACCATACTGTAACCGGTACTTAGTGCGGTCCCTTGGGATGGTGAAAGTTTAAATATAACTGTAACTCAATGAATGTCTGTGGAATACTAAATTGTGCCTCCTGTATCCCCTACATGGTTCTAGGCTTCTTCCAAATGTCCGTGTTTCAAAACAGTTGCTCCATGGGGAAAGGGCTCTTATGACCTTTTTTCTTTCTTTAGATTTTCACAAAGGTCAGGAGAAACTTGATGAAAATTTTATGTGGTTTAAAAAGCTGAGCTTATTAAACTTTAATAAGAAGGTGGCGACAGCTACAGCTTGTTTTTAAAGAGCTTTGAGAGCTTTCACAGAGAGAAAGCTGTACTGTTAGTGATGAAATAACTTGGTTTAGGCTATGATCTTGTTTTTTAGTGATGTCGAGGCACACTTAAAAAAAAAAAAACACCCAACCCAAACCAAAACACATCAAAAACATACTGTGTTTTGTAGATAGTGCAAGTAGATACTGCTATTTCACATCAGAACTTTTATGCACTTCCGCCAGAGGTATGAAACACTTTTGCATGTGGTGGCGGCCTTTTTCCATCAAGAAAGTTCTGGGCTTTAAAAACGAGCATATGCTGTATGCCTGTGCCCTAACTTATCAAAATAGCAAATCCCGAGCATTTGCAATGTTAGCATAAGAAAGTATTTCTTAAAATTAGAAAATGGAAGAGATGGATCTCTTAAATGGAAGAGATGAAAGCTATTATTTAGCAAATTTATGTAAGAGTACATGTATACACTTTGGAAGAGTTTGCTGAAATATTATGCTTCCAATAAGAAAATAATATTTCTTTAAAATTTCTTGTGCCACATATGATTGTATATGCGCTACAACTAAATATAAATACTATCCTCAATTACTTTGTTGGAGTGTTGAGCATCTAAGTTAAATCCTTTTCAACCTTGTTCCTCTCTTAGTAATCACACTTTTGGTTATGCAATGGTTATCTGTTCCAATGGTGTGCCGGTGTATTCTGTGTCGTTAAGTGCTTGTTCCAGGCCATGTAATTTAGATTTGCTTAAATTGACCAATTTCTCACATGTTGAAGTTAGGATTAGATATGACTTCAGGTAGCGTATGATTTCCCAATCCCAGCTCTATTTCTGATGCTGCGTTTCCTACATGGATATACTTCAGTAGTTGAGACTGAGTATCTGCTTTGTTGTTGTTTTCAAATTCACGGTCTAAAATGTGTAAGAGCTGTTCTTCTGTGGAAACCACACCAAAAAAAAATTCTAGAGTAAGTGATACACAACGGTTGGTTGTGGTGGACACGAGGTCTTTGTGTTTCTCAAATAAAAGCAGCTGCCTTAGTTTCAGTTTGTGTGTAGAGAAAGTGTATGATGTGGGGGGAGGTACACCTTATGAAGGATTTGATTTTCAGCTGTATAAAGGTGGGCACAAAACCCACACATTTGTGGGAGGTCTTGATAGGTGCCATTTACATTCTTCAGAAACAGCCCGTCTCTTTCAAAGGCAGAGTACTTAGTACAAGATGGAGGTGAAGGATAAAATACATGACCTTCCCCTTTTCCAGTCAACATAAACCAAATCTGATGTCTCAGGTTCCTGAAACAAGGCACAAGCTTTGTTCTGCTTGATGCCCCGTCTTTGGGCTCCCACAGACCAGCTGGCAAAGAGCCGTTCTTCCTTGGCTGGGAACTGGGCACTGCAGTAGGAATCAGCCCTTGAATTGCAGAAATGGCTCCTGCCTTCCAACAGTAGTGGTCATAAAAACAGCATAAACAACAAAAAATAGCTTGGCCTCTGTATTCACATTGAGGTTCATCTTCAAACTACTATTCGTTTCAGCTTTATTTAAGTCTGTATTGGCTTATTTAGATTTCATGACCTATATTTTATTTTTTTTCTTTGAGATCCTGGTGGCTTCAGGTAATAGCAAGAGAGAACTAGGTTACACTGAGACGATCTCTTACATCTCAGAATAAGATCAGCTTGCTCAGGGCAGAGGGGCGGGAAATAATAATTCAAGCTTAAGAGAACAAGGGGTATTTTATAGCACACAGAATAAAAAGCAGTATGAGCAGAATATAATGGAAATCATCGGGAGGGCATGTTGCTTCAGCTTTTATCCTGCTGGCTGGGTTTGATTAGTTTTGTCACACAAATGTTGGATCGGTTTTGTGGACTTTTATACAGTCCATGCTTATCAAGTGCATTTGTGGGCTTAACTGTTGATTTTTTTGCCTTCCTGACAAATGTCTAACTGTGGGCTTTGCTGCATATGCTTTTTGTCTTGTATGTTGGCCTACTGCCATAGTGTGTATTGCAATGTTAGTATTGAGCTCAAATAAGTCATTATAAAGGACAGTAATGAAGCTTGATTATCAGGGTTAATTCTGTGTTCTTTTCTTTGTCACTTTATTAGCGTCGTCTTGGAGATGCTGCCAAGAAAGCCATCGGTAAATTGACAACCAGGACAGTAAAGAAGGGTGATAAGGTATAATAATAAGATTTCAACATGGTAAACTTGAGCATCATGTTTAATTTTTGTCAGGGGAAACAATCTCAGTTTTTCCTTTCTCCTTCTGATTTATGACCTTGCCTTCCTTGTTGGAGGCTTACTTTGTCCTTTGCCACAGTATTTTGTGTAGCTTTTGGTATCAATGTACGCTGTAAGTTTGTACATTTCAAAGAAGTTTTTCTTGCTTGAATACTACCTGAACTTCATCTGGCAACTGAGGCTGAGAGTGGTTTTGTGCACTAGCTGACTGGGGTTTTTTGCTGGTAGGAGTACATAGGGCTAACTTTTGTTTATGTGGAATTCTGTAAACTTGGAATAATTGCATATGTAAGTTATGTAAAGTAACAATAAACAGGTGATAAAGGCCAATCTAATCTGTAAAATATGAAAATCCAGTAATCTGAGGCAGAGTACAAACAAGTATTTAAAGATAGTAGATGTTACTCCAAGAATATTTCTGGCCAGTATACAAACTAAAATATTATAGTGTGTTAAGTCCTAAACATTTTCCACTTTTATGAGGTTTGTCTTTAATTCTGAAAGGAAAAAATAGTCACTAAATCTTGCTTAATTTTTGGTCTTTAACTTGCAAAAGGCAAGACGATTCTGGCTATGACTTGATTTTTAAGAGAAGTTTATTTCCTTGGGCCTTTTTAATGTGATTCCTTTTTATCTTATCAACAATAGTAGCAACAGAAGATTGGGAAGTGATGGAAAAATTTGCTTCCAGAGAGAAGGCAGGAAAAAAACCTCTTTCTGCTCTTTCTCCCTCCCTATGTAGTTTTATTTCAAGACAGCCCACTGTGCTAAGTCTTTTCTGTGGGTATGGGAGTACATATAGATAATGGGAGCTTTTCCATATTAAAAGAAAAGATGCTGTCATCTTGACAGCATAAATTCAAAACTGGCAAATGACACGTAGGTTGCAGTACAGACAGCATGAGATGCACACGCAGGTGAACAAGAGGGTAGGAGAAGGCCTGTCCTTCATCAGAGCGGCCCGTCGGGATTCTCTGTGTGCAGCACTGGCTGGTGCTGACCAGAGAGTGGCTCTTGGGGTTCTTGTCTCTGTGTCTCCCCAGTAGCTTGCTGGCATCAAAAAGGCTAATTAACTTGAACTAAGAGAAGCCACAGCCTGTCTTGTGTCACATGCCCAAATATTTTAAATATATATGGCTGATGCTAGAGCTACATTCAACAAAGTCAGCCCTTTTTCATTAGAAACTTTAAATTCTTATGTTTAAAAATAATAATTTAAAAAAAAATCATAACTTTTGGAAAACAGAGTAAGAGAGGAGCCAGTCAGTGATTCCCATCTTCATGTCTGGATAAGAATGATGATAATGCGGCAAGTAAGCAGCAGTCAAAAATATGAGACTACTCTGAAATAAGTAAAAATTGCTAGTTCTGGTTATAAAAGGGAATTCTATGATTCTTATTGTGAAAGAAGGAAAAAAAAATAACCAAACAAACTTACCCCACCCCAAAAAACCCAAAACCTGAATAAAATAGAAGTTTTAGCTCCAAGATGAAGTAAAGCCACTAGGAAATTCACCACTATATTTTATAGTGATTCAACTGAATATTAGAAATGTCTTAGGCCTTAGCCTATGTTTCAAATTATTGTTTATTAGCTCCAAATGAGGGGAGGGTTTTGTATGTATGAGATGCTTTTCTTTCTCAAGTCACGTTGGAATATAATCACCCAGTCATTGGTTTTGTATCTTCTTAGTAACAGCCACTTGGCACAATGCAGTTCATGTACTAGTCACAACTACTTGTACACTTGTCATAGCCTCAACTCTTGACTTGAATTTTCATTTTATTCATTTTAGGAAACAGACCCAGACTTTGATCATTGTGCTGTCTGCATTGAGAGTTACAAGCAGAATGATGTTGTTCGCATTTTACCATGCAAGTAAGCTAGTAAAGTTGCTTTGTTTGGAAACTTACTTCTTTGTGTACCTTTGCCTCATTTCATGTAATATGTGCATTGTAATTTTCAGACATACTTGTTAGATGTTTCTAGTCCTAATAACAGCCACTTTAGACTATCATACCAGAAGGTGCGAAGGTGGGTGCTGGCACTGGTAGGACAGTAGAGATTAAACAAAAGATTATGATCTTGAAGATGGGTGGTTTGGGCATATCAGCAGTGGAGCCATTAAGATTAAGTGGGGGGTGTGCAGATTTAAGGACTGAGCAGTGGATGGACACAAAAAAACTTCAGTATAATGAGCCAGGTACAGCTGCAGCATTCTGCACAGTAGATGTGCAACACTGGCTGGTGGTTTCTGTAGGAAACAGAAATGCGGTCTTTCCAACCTTCATACCTCCTCTGACATCAATCAGCCACGGTGCTATCATCTGTCTCTGGTGCCTCCAGAGCAGTGTGTTCTTGGCTTGCACCTGAAGATTCGTGCTTGCTGGATATTATGCATTGGTACTTAAAATGTAACAACTTCTTCCTCCTTTTATGCTGTTCTCTTGACATTTACAGGTTTTCAGTTTGTTTCCATTTCACTTCCATTCTTTAGGGTTTTTTTTGGATATTTGCTCTTTGAGAAATGCTTTTAAGTGCTTTTCCACCTGGTGATTAGTTTTGATGAATCAGTACATTCTGGTAGCGTTAAATATTACCAAGGACATCTTTACCTTGTATTCTGAAATGCAAAGCTTTCTCCTTATCTCCATACACAAAAAAAATACATGTAAGTTACGTTGTATATATGCAGCCAGGATCCAGTAATTTGGCCTGCATTTGGTATATAAATAGCGCATGATACTCTAGAAGCAACAAAGTCATGGTGTTGGGGTTGAGCTTCAATCACGCAGCAGCACATAAGAGCTCATTATCGGTCTTCTAAATCCTCCTGCAGTGCAGGCTGCTCTGAATAGCTGGAATATTTTTCTTCTAATGCATAATAAGTTTCTATCATTGTAAAAGTCAAATGGTATTATTTTATATCTTAATGATCGAAATATATGTGCGTTCTACTTCTGAAGCCAGAAGTTTAATTCAGTTTACTTTTCTCTGTTCTTTACCTCTTGGACTGCGGGAAACAATGAACTGTTTTAGACTCTCAGTGGTGGTGTTTACTTAATATACCCTACAAATGTTTGTTTAGAAACTCCCATTAAAATATTTGGAAATAGAAGAGCTTGGTCTTGAATTTGTAAAGATTTGGGAGCTTTTGGTCATGTGGATGGGTGTGTATTTCTTTTCTACAGTTCAGTCATTTTCACATTCAGGGAGCTAGATGAAGGCACACCTGGCTGCCATCTCAGCACAACCTCCCGAGTGCAATCTCCCCTGTAAAGGAGGTATCAAAGCTCTTGTGTAGATCCTTTTCTGTTCTATTTTCACAAGAATATAAGGTCAGTGAAGGCTCAGATTACATTCCTGCTGAAGGCTGTATGACAACTTTTATGTTCATTTTCTACTTCTCTTTTTTAAATCTCACTTTTTATCTGCTGCAGTTCAGCTTTGAGTTCAGTGCAAAACCACCTTGGCTAGACAGAAACATTGAGAAGAATGCCTTCCACAAGATAGCTTTATATTTGTAGATGAAGGGCCAATCAGTAGATTTCAGATGGCATGTAAGACTTTTTAGTCTTCAGCATCTGAGATGCTTCTTCCCAAATCTTGTTTTGGAGGTTTAATCTCTTTATAGTTCCTGATACTTCAACCTCTCATTTTAGTGCAACATTCAAAGTTAGTTAAAAAAACAAAACGCAACAACAAAAACACCACACACACACACACCCTTACAAGAGTCTCTAAGCCAGATGAGAAAACACAAGAAAACTGTGGAGAAAATGGCTTGACCAAGAGGAAGGAAATGAAAGGCTACAAGTTTTTCTTACTGTGCCTGTTGAGGAAGCTATAATCATTAGACAGTAGGAATCACTGACATATGACATCCCTGCTGCTTTCATCAATTTAAATGTAGCATTTCCCTTTGGTACCACAATTGTTCTCTGCAGTTAAGTGTGATCTGTCACTCTTTGCCTCAGTGGAGAGGAGTCTGGTCTGGGCAGACACACAGCAGGCAAAACCTACCATCAGCTGAGCAAGTGGCACCTAAAATTCTGTAGTGAAAGACCATATTTGTGGTGTGAAGTTTTGTGGCAGGTGGGAAGCTGTGGCTGATTTAAAAATAAACTAAAATGAAAAATATTACAAACAATGCAGTCAAATATCTATTATTCATTTTGTGCTTCAGAGAGAAATATGTTCAGTGCCAGCAGCCTATGGACATACCTATAGCTTTTAGTGCACAGAGGGATAAGGCACTCAACCTTACGTGCCTGAGGAACGTCTCTGTCTTTTGTGAATGTCATTTATATAAGGGAAAAATAAGTATTGTAAGCAAAAGCCAGAAGGATTCTAGCAAAAGACAAACCTCATGGACAATTTTCTTTATTCAGGTAGTTTTACTTTACCATCACAGCGCTGCATCTAGGAGATGAAGGGGCACTGGGTGAAAAGTGATCAGGAGAGGGTAGGGTGAAGGACTAGTGAGAGAGAAGGGAAGAGCAAAGTGACAGGTTAGAGGAAAGCACAGTCTGACATTGGAAAGGGCAGAAAGATGGCCTGGGGAAGAAGGAATTTACAATGTAAGAAGAGAAATTAAGTAGTGAATATGTTAAAATAAATGCCTTTTGAGTCAAATTCTTAGTATTTCCTGTACTGGGCAAGGAGGAAAGTGACAAAAACAACTAAGCCAGTCTTCCATCAGTTTGATTCTGTGCTGCTGCAAATAGCGCTTTATTTTTAAGAGCAAAGTAACACAATATCTCAATGCCATCCTTTCCACTTACTGTAATCCTTCTGCACCACCTGCTTGCAAAGGCAGTCTCTCTTTTCCCCCACCAGCACTACGTATTTATGGAAAGCACTGAGGCTGCTTTCCTCTGGAACTGCCTGCTGGGGTTGGAGACATGGTGTCTTCCTCCCCGCCGCAGCCAGACAGACATCCCCCCTCGGCTGTGCTAGCTGCGATGGGCTGCCTGCAGCAGGGCAGGAGGGACCTGTGTGCTGCTGCCTGCCCAGCTGGGAGGTTTGTACCCCAGGGCAAGGGGAGCAGCTGCTTCCAGCAGTAGCCAAGGATGCTACTTTGCAGGCACAATGTTGATTCAGGTTCCTTTGGGATGCTGCACTGAGAGCAGGGAAGTGTAGTGAGCTCTTGGTAAATAGCACTTGTAAACTTGTTCAAACCCTTCTCCTTGTGTGACGTGCAAATTCAGAGGCATTACACCACTGAAAGAGGTTTCTAACTCACTTTTTCTCTGTGAAATGCTGCAAAGGAGTTGTGTTGTACAACAGAGTTGGCGTTATGGTGTTTATTACAACCTGGAGGGCAAATGGCTTGGGTATGCTGACAGAGTGGAAAAATACCTGCGGGTCACCTGTTTGGAGTTATGCCCGCATGGGAGACTCCTTCAGTGCTACCAGCCTGGCTGCCGGCCGTGCTGCCTCCAGCCCTGAGGCTGGAGAAGCAGCAAAAGCTGTGTCACACTTGACTGCCCGGTGTGTGACTCCTGAGGGAACATCGTCAGCTGCTGTGACCTAGAGCAACTTGCTAGGAGCTCTTCAGATTTATGGTCTTGGGAAACAAGTGACAAATATGAAGATGGAGAAGGTTTATGATAGCAGAAAATGAAAGGGCTTACTTTGTTAGACTGAGGTTTTAAAAATAATTCCTGTGTTTGCTATTGCTGTTATAACTGCTTTTTAACTCTTGCACAAGCAGAGAAATCTAGACAGAGCCTGAGCTGCGATGATGGTATCAGCAAGCTTTTTAAGTAGATAAACTGTATAAGTAGTAGGCAGAGCCATGCTGATCTAAATCAATAAATAACCTTTCGGGAACTGCACTTTTTTGAAACACATTGATAAACATCCTTGAAGGTTTAGGAACTAAAAGCAAAGAATTAAGAGGTCACAAAAATAGTTGAGCTGTTTTGGTGCATTTGATCTATATCAAACTGCTAATGACTCTTTAAAATAATTCATAATATTTAGTGGATGCATGTTGGCCTCTATATTAGTCGCCTGCTTCACTTGATCCGAGTGCTTCTACAGCACTGATTAGCTGATAACGATATATTAAAGCTGTTTTCATAGTTCTGTGGAGTCTTGATGTCTGCTGTTTCCCAAAATATTAGATTTTCAGGTTTGTCCTCCTCAAAAAAACAGACTTCAGAATCTTTAAAGGAAACATAAGCAACTAAAAGCCATAGTATCTCTATGTTTTAGAAGTTTTCAAACTATTTTCTGTCACCCAGGATTTCTAAATATTGATTTCTGTAGCTTTGTGAGTAATAAGGGAAATGCATTCAGATCTAATAATGATAGAAGTGAGTTTGTATTTTGTGCTATTACTTGAACAGTAAGCAATGTATGTATCCTGGGTTTTGTGACTGCTGTATTGCTAAAAGCCTCAGTTCAGCAAAGTGACTGGCTGAGTTTCTGTAAGTTTCTATTCCTGCAATATCTGGGATATAGATAAGCAAAGTTCTTTTGCTCCCTGACCATCTTCTGATGACTATATTATACTCTGGAAGTCTATGCATCTTTAGGGCGGGTAGGATACATAGTTGTAGCTGACTGGAACCTAATTATGTTGATATACGTTAGTCCCTCCATCAGACTTTGTAGCCATAGACAAAACAAATATATACTGTCTTTTTCCATGTTTGTTAACAAATTCATGAGGCCTTTTTCTCCTGTCACTTTCCAGGCATTTAAAAGAGAATTATCTGGTAACATACCTCGTTTGGTCTCAGGTTGTAAATCCCAAGGGATAGGGTGCAAAGAAGTCCCAAACCCTATGATGAGTTTACTGAGGCACAGAGCAGCAAGTATAACCTGAGAAATGAGGGGACAGAGTATTGCAACTTTACGCTGTCCTGGGCACATGCGTGACCTCTTAGGACCCGTGCTGATGCCTCAGATAGATGGCAAGAACCTCCTGCTTCTGCCACTGCTCCTTCGCCTGCTGGTTTTAGAGCACAGCTCTTTGCTGACTAAGCAGCCCTTGTAATTGCTGATCCTTGTCATGATCACCAGTCTGTCGTGTTCGAGTGTGCCTGCTCTTACTGGCTTTTTGCTCTGCAGTCAGTACCACCAGAAATGAAAGATCTGGGTTCTTATCGTAAGCAAGTATTCAGACTAGGTTATTATGAGTATTTGCTAAAGTTGTATTGTGTAGAAAGTCTAGTGAGACCCATTTCTGCTGTGAGTATGCTCTGAAAAGTTTGTTGCCTTTTGAAAAGCCAAGAGGACATTTCCTTTAATAGACATGTTTTGGTCTCTTTGTAGTCCTTCCTTGTTCCTTTGGTTTACATCAGTCCCAACACTTACATTTGGGACTTACGTTCATGTACATGACTAAGATTTTTGTATGCAATGTAGGTGGTAATTCCGACTATTCTCTATTGTAGACTTCCCCGATGTGCAAGTAGAAACCTAGTTTGCCTTTTAATCTTTAAAATATTCTTCTTTTTTTTTTTTGACCATCATATGATGATGGACATGTCTTCCTTCCTGATATGAAGAAATACTGATTGTAGGAAAAGCCTTCTTTTTACTTAGATGTGATATTTATAAAAGCCCTTTCAAAATCAAACATAAACATATTTGGGTTGGTGGCACTGACTTTTGAATAAAACTGACTACTGGTGGATTGACTCTCTTCCTACCCAATTCATGGCCAGGTTCTACACAGAAATTGAGACAAGACTTTACATAAGGTTATGGTGGGGACTTTGTTACCCTAGTTATTCTGCCCATGTGCGCACACATATCCACAATAAAAGGGCAGGGGGGAATCTTCCTTTTAAGTGTTTCTTCCTAGTTGAGCTGTTAGTAAAGAGTGGCAGCAACACAAGCAAGAGGTTTTGATTGTGGTTTTTTTCCTTATTGCAATCAGCACAGAATACTGGCAATTCTAGAATGGGTTCTGCTGGCTTAATTAAAAAGGAACTATCTAAAAGTTTGTTAAAGTAGTTCTCATTGTGGAAAAATAGAATTGTTTGCAAATCATGTATGTGCCTTGTTTGTTCTTCTAGGCATGTTTTCCACAAAGCCTGTGTGGATCCATGGCTTAGTGAGCACTGTACGTGTCCAATGTGTAAACTGAACATTTTGAAGGCACTGGGGATTGTGGTAAGTTGTACTATGAGCTCTTCTTCCTCCTGTGCCTGAGACCCAGAACAGGAAGAATAATGTAAGGGAGAAAGGTGTTCTAGTACCCTTAGTCGGAAAGTGTTTGGGTGGTTTTACCAATTTAAATAAAGCTGATTTGTTGTCATTGTTATTCCTTTTCCTGGATGGTCTTTGGGAATATATTGTTATATTTCTAGTTATAACAATTTCTTATCTGCTGGATGTTTAGTAGGTTCTCTATAATCTTCCCTTTCTGAACTTCTTTCAACCTTTCTTTGTTAAATTTACTCTGTAAGTCTCTTGTTCTTGTTGTGGTCTCCCATAGACAGTTTACACGTTAAAAGCCATGCCCTAGCTGAGGCCAGTGAGTTTTGTTCAAGCTCATGGCTTATGGGATCCCTGAGGACTGCTTTTGTTGACCAGTTCACAAAGGGATAGAAGTGAAGAACCTCAGAGGATTTTTCAATCTTTCCCATATGAGGAAGGAGTTGTAAGGGGGATGTGATGCCCTTTTCAGAAGAAAGAAATAAGGAAGAGAGAGAAGTGCATATGAAGATACTGTTTAAAGCAGCTTTTGAATCAAGCCAGTGAGAATAATCAGACCTTCATTTGTAGCTATGTCAATTGCAAATTTGCACATTTTTCTAAGAAATAGTTGCAGATATTGTGGATGATCTGTGCTTGCAATTAATAACATACCTGGATTTTTAGAGGAGGATACAGTAGAATTAGGTTCATGTCATCATTGTTCATGGCAGTAAACCATACAGGCATAGGCTGTGATACAAGCATATTTGAGTCCCTTTCTTGAATCTTAATCCTTTTTTCTGCTTCTTCCTCCACCTCTTTAAGATGGATTGAAGAAACAACTTCAGATAGAACTTGCTAATTTGTGTGTGTCTCCTGTGTGATCTGAGGACAGCCATAGTGGTCGAATAGTGTGTGTGGTTTTACTCTGTAGGTTTGCTACCCATAGAATATTCACTGTTTTAATGTGGAATTGCTTATTCTTCCAGCCAAACGTGCCATGTACAGATAACGTAGCCTTTGACATGGAAAGGCTCACCAGAGGCCAGCCAGCTAGCAGGCGATCAGCACTCGGTGATTTTGCCAATGACAGCTCTCTCAGCCTGGAGCCCCTGCGCGCCTCTGGGATGTCACAGCTTCCACAGGATGGAGAGTTGACACCAAGGTCGGGAGAGATCAACATTGCTGTGACAAGTAAGTTTTCTTTGGCTTCCAGTACCGTTCTACGGTTTTCCTGGTATGTGGCACTTGCTCAGCTGTAGCTCTGTGCTACAGGGCCACAGCGAAAGGTTTCCCCGCAAGGACAAAGGTGACCTCGGTGTCTCTGTAAGAGGCATACGCTCCATATTGAAACCAATCACTCTTGGTACAACAGTGCCAACGCTTTCATTATTAATGGTATATCCATTTAGATCTGCATGCAAAGAACACTGGATGAACTAAAATGGCAACAAAATAACTCTTTTGAATTTGGTAACCAGTATGAGAAGCTAGATTGCCAAAACCATTATTTACCCTTTGAGAATACTTTACATGCAATAATTTATACAAATACAAATATTTTAGCTGATTACTATTTCTGCAAATGTTTTTTTCCCCAGAGAACATTACTACTACAATTCTGATGTCTCTTAGCAGGTGTTTTTTCTTACAAAAATTGTGAATTAAAAAACAGTGTTTGATGTACCATCATTTGAGTATCGTCCAAGTGTTTTATGACATCAGAAAACTGTTCCTGCACTGCTTGCAAGCTCTCATCCATAAGAACAGCATGGGAAATTTCCACTCACTGGATTTTACCTAGGGTTTTTAGTGTATAATAGCACTATAATGAATACAATATGTGTGGAATAGCATCATTTTTCCATATGTTGTACAGTCTCAATTTGATGCATGAATGGTTGTTTTTCTGGCTGAATTGCAAAAATAGAACCCATGCAGTACAACAGTCTAATTTTCTCCTTGTATTTTGCTTATGTGCATCTATGATCTAGATTTTGAACTCAGTGGTACTGATATGTATAAAAAAGAGGCAGTGTAACTGATATATTCCATTAGAGTGTTTCTTTAAATGCTGTAGTGAAGTAAATGTCTCAATAAAAAAAAAAATCTCATCTTATGAAACACATAGTCCATATCCAGAAGTGTCCTGATCTGAGAAGGAAAAATCCACATGCAAAATCTAGATTCTTTACAAAGCCAGTAAGTCACTTTGTCATGCAGTGTTCAACACCTAATTCATCTTGAATTCAGCTTTACTGAACAGAGAGCAAATCTGTTGGTGTGCCGCTTGCCTTGTCGTGGGTGGGAAAACTCTGTAGCTTAACTGAAACTTTTCCCTACTTGGCTTTACAGAAGGTATTTTTACTGTCTGTTCCCAACTGTAGTACTGCTCTTGCACAGATGGGATGCCAGGGTAAAACAAGAAATAATCAGCAACAGTGCATTCTGACAATGTTTATAAAATAAAGCTTTAGAAAAGGCTGTTCAAATGTTTGGATTGCATGGATGACACATGCATTCTTTGATGCATGAGAGTTAAACCAAAAGCCGTATTCAACGAAAGTGTTTGTATTCTGATCTATTCCTATGTGTCAAATTGATCTTGAGAAGGGAGAACTTTGAACCGTGAACATTCTTTAATAGCCTTCTTTGTACTACTTTTCTCTAATGTGCCTGTGTATATATACTAATGTTGAAATTATTTTTCCATGTTGTATTCCTCTCTAAGTGGAAAACTAGTTATGTCTTACTGTTGAACAAGCTATTCTATTTTTTGTTCTTTTTTTTTAAAGTAATGCTATAGCATTTATTCAGGAGGGAGGGGACGAAGACACAATTTAAGTGTGAGAGTATATTGGATATACTTACGTGAAGAACTGCATCTCAGCAAATCTAAACCAACTCTGACAACCTTTTCTGTCTTGAGGCAGACAGAGTTTTCATTACATTTTCCCTTGTTCCTGCATTTCACCTTACATTGTTAAGTAATCTTTCTTATCACTAACCCTTGGGCTCAGCCAGGAAATATTGTTGTGCCATGCTTTTTTTCCACACCTCTCTCCACTTCTTCTTTGCTAGCCTTCTCCAGTCAGTAACTCTGTGGCTAACCTTCTGCTTCACCTCCTGGTGCCACTCATGGCTTAGAAGCCTCTTGCCTTCCGCCAGTGGTGTTTGAGGGAAATATTGGCATCGCTTTGACATAAGCCTTCTCCCACGAGTGATTTCCTCCCTTTCCTTTGTCAACAGAAGAATGGTTTATTATTGCCAGTTTTGGCCTCCTCAGTGCCCTTACACTCTGCTACATGATCATCAAAGCCACAGCTAGCTTGAATGCTAATGAGTAAGTAAATCTTGAGATGTTTCTATATATTTCTGGTGGGTGTGTGTTGTGGACAACATTGGGAGCAAATAGAGAATAGAGAAGGGGAAAAATGCAGTTTTCAAAGCGTCAAATGCCTTTTCTGCTTTTCTGAAATGTACGTCTGTTAACAGTAGGTTCCAGGGTAAGTCTCTCTCAACTTATATTTAGCTGGATTGTCTGAGGAAATCTCTTTGCCAAGTGGAGACATGGAAGGGGGAAAAGAGAGAACATTTATATCCAGTTTTTGATCAGTGGTCTAGGTAAACATTAAATTTCTGCCATGAAATCCCCATGTGCAAAATTCATCTGGCAGAGCCAGAAATTACTACCATCAGTTACCTTTGACAGTTTTCACCTCATTTTCTTAGTCAAACTTCATATTAAAAATAATAATAATAATTTGTATTCCTAGTTGGCACACTTTCAGCTCAGAAAAAAAGGTATTTAAATAGAAAGCTATCTTTTGCTCTTAAAGGGAGAGCAATGAATACACTACTGGTTTTTCTGTCAGGTGAAGAGAGCAGACCAGTCTTCTGACCTCTCATTTTAGTATGCTTGAGAATTGCAGTCAGAGGAGTGCTTAAAGACATCCATGCTTTCTTAATTTTTATAGATACCTCCAATGCCTCCCTTCAGACAGGCTGGACAAGAAATGACTCTAGCACATGACTTTCAATCTTTTTTTTTTTATAGTTCTGTGTGTGGGCAAGTATAAATCTGTTCTGGAGATACATTAACGAGATGCATTTAGCTATTTTTTTTCATTTTAGGTGTATGGAACATCTGGGCTTATGATATGTATTTAATCATAATTTATTTGAGGAGGCAAAGTGTCAACATCTATCTTTGGTCTCTGAACATCTTGACACAGCTGAGTTTCCATTAAGTGTGTTGATCTCTAACCAAAAGTGGGGTGAGATTTGAAGGCAGTCTCCTGTGCAGCCTGGAAACTAGCTTTATAAATATAACTCCCTTTTTGTTGTTGTTCTGAGAGAAGAGAAATAAGTGGGTTTTTGACTTTTATGGCTGTCTGGAAAGTATAAGGTGTCCTTCTCAATAAGATGGAAATATATCTAATAGTCCCTAGTGTAAAATTTTAGACAGTCTAAAGCTAATCTTCAAGAGGGGCGATAATAAGTTCTTAGAGGTTTTGGTCATCAGGAACCTTCGATTACCACTAATCTGCAAATCTTCCTTTCCTCCTCTTTTCAGAGGTTAATTCCAAAAGGGCTTAATGAAGAAAACATTTAGAACTTCAAATAGCCCTATCAAGTCTCCTGATTATTACTTCCCCCCCTCCCCCCCTTTGTAAAAATCTTGAAATTGCAACTATTAATCAGGATCTTGGCAGCATAGCTGCAGCTGAACATGGTAAATCTGCACTGAAAAATAGCTTGGGAAGGCATGGAGCAAGATGGGTTGTGAAACAGGAATGTCTTCATTTCTGGGCATTTCCACATCATTAGGAAGAAGACAAAGGAACGTAACCCGTGTAGTATCATGCAGATGTGGGCACTGATAGCAGTTGTATTTCTGCTTTCCCTTGCAACTCTTCTTTGTGTTGTCTTTTGCTCAGTCGGATCTGGCTCTATTTTTACTGAAAGGGCAAGCTTCTTCTCTGGAGGCCCTAACTCTCTGCCAACGTGAAGTGTTTTCACAGGGATGTTGCCTTAGTACAAAGGGCAGGCTGCTGTAAGGAGAGCTGCTTTCCTCAGTGATAGGAATGAAAATGCACACATACAAAAATGTGTACTTTGAGGCAGACTTAAGGAAACTAACAGCAGAAACCAGAGCTGTCAAAAATCCCTTATTTGGGTAACTGAGGTACCTAGCTGTAGCCTTTAACCTCAACAGCTTTTCGACTGAATCTTTTGGGATCTAAGCAGCCTCCACAAGCTCCACTACTCATTTTAGACAGTTTAAAATGCGTTATGTGTGACACTAATGCTTCGATTTATTGTTTCATTGACACCTTATGTTCCCCAGTGCCAGGCAAAGCATTTCCTATGCTGAATATCATGCCAAATACATGGCAGGGCCCTCTCACTGCAATTTCCGTTAAATGCCATAACAGCTTACCTGGGTTTTGTGCTGTTCTCCATATGAAAAACAATGCTGGCATATGCTACATTTATTATAGTAGTGTTTCAGGAGGAAGCTGAGGGCTTTTTCTTATCAGAAAACAGTAGCAAGAATGAGGCCACATAATATGCTGATGCAAGTAAAAGGTGCCAAATATTCTGCATTAAAACTCACCTAAAAAATATTCTGCATTAAAACTCACCTAAAAAATATTCTGCATTAAAACTCACCTAAAAAATATTCTGCATTAAAACTCACCTAAAAAATATTCTGCATTAAAACTCACCTAAAAACATGTCCTGATCCTTTTTTTTTTTTTCCTGTGTCCTTCCCACAGCTTAAACATATTTATTTAGAGCAATAGTTCTGGAGTTGTGTGTGTATATACATATCTGTGTATATATGTTTGTGTGGATGTTTATATACACACATCTGCATTTTAAAATAGTTCCTGATAAAAGTAAACATTGTCTAAGTGATAAGAAAATAAGGAACCAGTAGCTTTCTCTTGGTCTCATAATATTTATGCACTTTTATTAAATGATTTAGGTAGTGATTTAAAGGAACGAAAGAAGCATATTTTGCTTTACTTCTTAAGGAAGGGTCAGAAAATACTCTATGACTGTGGTTTTAAAGTCCAAAAAGCCCAGAAGTTGGATAGCATCACTCAGAGAAAGTTTTCAGTAGCAGATGGAGTTTCTTTGGAAGTTTAGAAGTGCCCAAACCTCTGGCTGTCTTGTCTGTTTTACTGGTCCTGTAGGAATGCTGTGAGGCGTACAGACCTCTTAATTCTCGGGCCTTGTATAATTAGTCATTTCTCACTAACTTACTTTTACAGGATTTTTTGGTGGGATATTGGCAGTATTAACTTTAATATAAATATGTTATTCCTTTTTTTTTTTCTGTCCCACAGAGCAGAATGGTATTGAAGAAATGCTTTCTGGCCGATTGCCTTGGAGAGAGACACCCATTTTTTTATGCATCATTTATCGATCATGCAGCACAAGCAATTATTTAGTACATTCTATTTTTTCATAAAATTTGCTGATGCCGAAGCTTTGTATTAAGGAAAAAGTGAAGAAATAAAAAAAACTTTAATTATTAAATCTTACTCTGAGACGATTGTATTTTTCTTGGATTTTTGGTGTTAGTACTTAAGTCTGACAGCCTTTTGTAAATTTTATAAGGTGCTTCATTTCCTTTGAATGATTTCATCTTTGCAGATCAGTATTCTTCTCCTTTCATTTTGGGACACACAAGCTCTCAAGTGGAAATCTCACACAGTGCCATTCTTACGATGCCACGCAGCACTGGAATGACTAACAAAAGTATTATTAGCAATTGCTCCATACCAACTTGTTAGGGGAAAAAGCTGGGCCAAGCATTCTAGTATATAGCGGGCTTACCTTGACTCCAGCTGAGAACTCATTTGAAATAAGAACATTTCCTCCAGATCTCCTGTAACACTCCTGTGTCACACTGTGAGGATTGCAATATGATTTTTGTCTTTAGGTCAGTCACTGTTTTCTTGACATACAACTCATAAATGTTTTCTGTCTTTTGCTTTCACCCCACTCTTCTTTTTGATAAAAGTGAAGCTACTCTAAACCACTTCTTCCTCCCTAATACTAAGTGAAAAGGTGGTATTTTCCCCCCACCGTCATCTGTGAAGCCTCCTTTCATATTAGTGACAAGGGTTAGTTTTTGTTCACATTCAGATCATGAAAAATTGATAATCATCTTTAATGTAGAAACTCTATGCAAACATGCCCCTTCTTGCCAGGGCTTTTTTTTATTGGTGAGGAGGCAGAGGGAAAACATCTCTCATCGCTGTCCTCACTCAGGCTGTTTCACACAAGTTTGCTTATGCAAGCAGTGCGTGAGTAATTTCACAACAGTCAGTTAAAACATGCAGATCTGATTCGCAGCCAAATGCTAATGCCCAAGTTAATGAGATGGGTAGGTGAAGGTAACAAATTGGTAAGGAAAGTATAATTGAAAGAAGTTAAAACCTATTCTGAGTTTGGTTGTTTTTGTTGTTCTTGTATCAAGATGTAGATGTTTGAAACTTAATGCTTTCTAATTTAATTAGATGATCAGAGAGAACCCATTTTACTGTAAGACTTAATTTTTTTATGTACTGGGAAATAGATAATTTAATTTTATTTTATTTTTATGTATAAGCACTTTTAGAATTTAGGAACACAGCCAGAGTCTACATTAAAATAGTTTCTTAATTCTTATCTGTCCAGCAGGCTTCAGCTGAGAAGGCAGCTTTTATAATAAGACATGAAGTATGTGATAGCTTCAGTACATTTAATAGAATTATTTTTCAGTATGGCCTTGTGAAACTTTGAAAGAAACGTGAAAACAATCAATAGAACAGTTAAGTGCATTTTAGAAGACTGGAAAACCCCATTGGACTTACTCGTGAAGAGAAAAGAAAAAAACCCTCAAAGATTCTGTGCCTGAGGAATGTCTCCTTGTAAAATACTGTGTTCGTCACTTGAGCGTTGTTGCCAAAAATGGAGGAATGTGGTTAGAATGTGATGTAGGGCACAGGCTATGAAACACAAGGATGATATTTTTTTTTTAATCCAACAGCAGTAGTAAAATTGGTAAGTTTGTGCTTGTCTCCTGAAACAAAAACCCTTAAATGCTTTTTAATTCCGTCGGGAGGGATGCGTTGGGACGGCCTGAACAGAGTGGTGACCCAGGCGCAAAAGGCACCACAAGCAGTTCCAGTTCGTGTTTCTTCTGCAGAAAAGCAGAAGGAGAAGTTGAGTGATACTGGAAACAAAATGGTTGACAGGCCTTCTAGGGCACTTCCCTCTGTAGAGGATTTAAATAACCCAGGGCTATGGTTTTTAATCTTTCTTTTGAGCCTTTAGCAGTTGTCTCAATAGTGTGAATAAAAATACAGACAGTATCTGCTAGGTTAATTACAGGTCAGGCCAGCAATGTAAGTTTATCCTGTTAATGAAATAAATATATTGAAAGATGAACTCTGCACCATCATAGAAACTCATTTTTTTTACTCTGGCTAGACACAAGCAGTAAATTCGCAAAGTTTTCATTGCCTGCCATGCTTTTGGATATCCATGCATAAAAAATGAGTAATGTTACTCTCAGATTGCATAATCATAGTGGTTAGAGGAAAGGAGAAGAGCGGGTCCCTTTTCCAGATGCTGCAAAGATGGCAGGACTGGGCTGATAGAAGTAGGGTTTATGTAGAGTTCAAGAGGGAGTAGCAGTGCCTTGCTGAGCAGCTGGCTTCGAGGAAAGGGTGCTTTATGAAATAATCCTGCTCTTCTGTTCCTTAACCGAAGGGTGTCTAAAACAGGTTGGCTGAGATAGGAGTGCTCCGATCGCGTTTCCACATTAAGAAGTTGTACTGGAGAAGCTGTGGAGGGACTGCAGTTTGTGGCAGGAGATGGTCCTGATTAATGTCTGAGGGCATTAAAAAAAAATGTCTGAGGGTATCAAAAGACTTTCAGATGGAAAGGTTGATACTTATTCCTGATGCAGCTGCAATGCTACAGCAATGCCATGTCTCTTGAACAGCCTTGGTGGTGTGCCCACTTCTGTAGCATCCTATGGTAGGTATAAAGATCAATTCCAGGGTAGTGTGTTTATTTTCAGACTCAATACAAGTTATCAGAAAAGTTCTTTGTAAGTATATAATGAAGAATAGTGGCAGAAAGCACTGAAGGAGTCGTTTTCATGTAGTAAAACTGAATACAGACTTCCAATTTGTTTTCCATACCAAAGGGATAAATCTTGATCTTTCTTGGTAAGTGCAAAATAGGAAGAACAGATTCATAAGCTGAATTTGGAACTGTGGATGTTTCTTCTTGCCCCTAAAATGCATTTCTTCAGTAAATTTCTCAACTAGGCTGGTGCCACAATTTTAAACACTATCAATTTTTGGCATTGAGATGAGTGTTTCTGGGTCACTGTGCCCCGCTGACTGTCTAGCTGTAAGTTGTGGGCAATTATACCGACCTGGTTATTAGAGCACCTGAGGAGCGAGTGTTGAAAAGCACTGAGCAGTGGCTGGATTCTCAGCACCGGGCGAGCTGTGCCAAATGGTAAAGGAGAGAGACCTTGAGGGAAAGAGTGAATGATGTGTCCCAAAAGTGGTACGAAAGCCAAGAGATTTGTATCTGTACAGAAACACGTAGCTTCCCTGGAACTGGGTGGCTTAAATGTCTTTCGCCGAGAAGTATGTATCACAGTAAGGAATTTTAGAGGTATTGAATATACGGTGCCTTTTTCCAGATTAATTTAAAATATTTGTTGTCAGATGACCTGTCTGCCTGTTGATTAAATCTCTCCCTTAGAAGTCTGGGCACACAGAGAGGAAATGACGGCCTGGGCTGTCTGCTTCCTAATCCCTTGTTTGATTTTGGTGTAATAAAAACAAAAGCAACCACCAAGCTTTTAGAATATCCTTTGTTTTGTTTCAGCATTGGCTGTTCAGCATGTAACGTTTCAGCTGGTGAGGGAAAGGGAGATGAAATGTCCAATATCCATCACTGATTTCAACTGTGAGCTGAGGCTCAGTCCTCAAAAATTAAATTATTCTGACCCATAATGTATTTCAAGAATCTTGAAATCAGTTTTATCTGATACAGTTTCAAAGTAGGTTCAGTCTTTTTGTTTGAAGACAGACTACAATCAGCTGGAAGTTGTAGTTCCAAGTTCATGTTCCCTCAAAATATCAAACTTTTTTTTGTTACTAATTTTTACTTTGAGCATTACCAAGTTTTAGAAAACTGTATATTTGGTGGAGGGTTCAGATATAGAAAGTGGGTGTTCATCATCCCCTACTCACTGCTTCTGCAAAGTATATTCCAACACAGTGCACTTCTTCCAGACACCTGGATATGTGCTCCTGGCAGAATGAGCAATTCACTCCTATGCAATGTAACTACTAATTTCACTCGCTTCAGTTAATTTATTTTTGATTTTGTAGTTAACTCGCTTTTGAGAACTTCCCCTTCTCGGTGCGAATGGTGGAGTGAGCGTGTGTACTGGCTGTTGGTGCTGAGAGAGGTGTGGAGGGGGCTCCGCTGGCAGCAGATAACGTTGCCCAGCTTCAGTTTGCTGCTGTCCTTAACGAGGATTTGAGCCGGATGTGCAATTATTGCCGTGCAGCTCAGGCCGGAGTTTGCTGCAAATCAGGATGGCAGCTTGCTGTCACAGCTTGCAAAATGAGTTTGCACGGAGCCTGTCTGCAGTGTCGCTGGCTCCTCCAGCCGGCACTGTTACGGGGCCTCTGCTTTGATAAGTGCGAAATTCATCTGTGCTTTTGCTCTTTCAACAATTCTACACCTTAGATTATAACCCTAACTTTTTCTTTTCAATTCTAATAAGGACTTCTTTTTCTTTTCTGAGTGTCTTTTGGGTGAGTGGGGAAGGAGAAAAGGTGTTTTGGACAGTAGCAGCTGAATTCTTCTTCCCTTGTATCTTTTGTAAGCTCTTTATTTCAGAAGGGCACAGGCTGGACTCAAAATTTGGCCAAGAAAGGAGGATTTAAGCACCTAAATTCTGCCAGGGCTAAAACTGCAATCCCCTAAGCGTCTTGCTCCACTGGTGCCTGAAACTGGAAGCACCTTGTTTGCTGAGTGCCTTCTTGATGAACTTGGAAGCTTTTCAGTTGCCTCCAATTTGGCTCATGTGGCTGCCTGGCGTATTGTAATCTAAGCAACCTTGCTTCCCAGCTAATGCCCCCCGGGATCCAGAAACTGAGTAATGAAACGTTTTGGCCAAGGGCCTGATCTGATAGATGCTTTCAGAGAGAACCATTTGTACGGCAGTAGGGCTGGGCTCCTCGCAAAACACATCTGTGGGTTTGGAGAGCCGCAGGAACACCAGGCTGCCGAGGAAAAAAAATGAACTTCCATTCCCTGCTCTATCAACAGCCACTTGGTGCTTGTTTCGGTTATCACCAATGTTGAAGAGGGTTGGGTCTCCTGTGGTTGGGTAAGGAAATATGGGGGTGCCTGTTTCTAGAAGGTGACTCCAGGTGGATGGAGGTTGCTGAGCTCTGGAGGAGGTCAGGCTTTCAGCAGCATCGGTTGGATGATCCTCGGTGACCTCCTCGCTCAGCCTGCTCGTTCCTTTCGACCCTGTGCCGGAGCTCTTTGTGCTGGTGCACAGTGTAGGGAACTGGGCATCTACCAAAGGGTTATGGGTTTCTCAAGGAAGCAGGTGCCTGTTTACAAGGCTCTAAATCAACAGCAAGCACGGAGTGCGAAACTCCAGCCTGCCCCAGCCTTGCTCAGACTTGACGTCTTTTATCTGAAAGAACCATTTGAGGTGGGATCGTTCATGCATATGGAAAGCAGTTGCTTTGAGCTGGCAGGGGAGCACATGAACAGAGGTGAACTATTTCATATGCTGTTACTGGTTTGCATTAAAGGGTGGCTGTGTTTTCCATACTTACTGTGCTTGTGGTTGGCACCGACATGAGGATGCCTTACTCGGTTCTTACGTTGTGCACGTGTGTTCCTAACGGGGTTTTGTTCTCCCTCTTGCAGGCGGTCACTTCTTCCATCGTAACTCTCTGTCCCCTCGAAGCCTGGTCTACGAGAGCGAGTTCTCAACCATCGAGCCTGCCTTGGACATGTATGACGAGAACAAAACCTGAAAGGAATCCATGCTCCTTCCTGGCCCTTTTTCCGTTTTTTTCATTTCTCATTCCTATTGTTGTGTACTCTTTCCATGGATCTCCTTTGTCTGAAGAAGAGCTGCTTTTTCCAGAACACGAACCCGCCTTCTCAATTGCAAAGACGAAGACCAGCTGTGGTGGTTTCTGAGGGTGGCATCTTTGACAAAGAGTTGCGCGCAAGCAAGATTGTCTGATGGAAATTGCTGAGTAACAGCATGGGGAGCCGTGTTGGTCCAGCCGTGGCGATGCAGAAGAGGTTTTACGGTGGTCCTAAGAGTTTGTGTTGTACTGCAAATGCGTCTCTTACACAGGCGTCTGCTGTTGCCATTTTTTTAATTGTCCAGATGGTTGGGCAATGTCAGAAAGGGAACTGGTTGTAGAGGAGATGGCCAGTGACTGGTAAAAGCACTCGTATATCTCGGTCAATCCATAACCTTACTGTGAAATAGCCCCTTCTGAAAGGGACCTTTACAAGTGCATTGAGTTTCCTACAACCCACGTAACCCTGGACAATAGCAAGCCAGTCTGATGTTAAAGCTGCAGAGAGGACCTGCATTTGCTGAAAGATTTCAAGGAACTTGATGCTTTGTTTTTACTCCAATTCGATTGAAGCAGGAGCAAAATGGCCTACACTGAATATACTTTTGGTCCTTCCATGTGCTCAAGTCAAGTGAGTCTCTTTCTACAGAGAGGACATTCACAGAACCAGCACTTGATCTACCTGAAAACCATTAGACTTTTTGAAATATGCAGGAATCTAATTAGCTTTCTTTCTCACTTAACTTTTTTTTGGGGGGGGGGGGGGAGTGTTAAAAAATCCACCAAATTTTTCACTGAAGTTTTTTAAAAGCCAGCATGTTGGCATTACACAGAGAAGAAAAGAGGTAAGCTTCTTATCCCGTTCTCCCGTTGAGATCTGCAACAGTTAAATAACAAACACATTCTCTAAGCCGTGCCCTTTCCCACTGACATCAATAATGGGAATGCAGAAAGCAGAAGAAAGGAAAGCGCCAACCACTTTGACACTCTGCAGGAAAAATCAATTCTTACCGGCGTGTGACAAAAGCGGTGGGGAAATGAATATTGTTTGCAAGCTTCTTAAAGACTAATGCAGAAATGGAGAGGGAGAGAGGAACCTCTGGAGTTAAGTCGTCCACAGCGTTCCTCAAATGAGATGTGGAGGAGCGAGCGCTTCTGCTCCACCTTTTCCTTCCGGACAATGCATAGCTGTTTAATGAATGTTCGGATTTTTCTCCATTGCAGTCTAAGTTACTGTAGGTGTAGAAACGCATTTGTGTCCTTGTAATGTGAAACCAAGCTTCACCTTCTGTATAGGAATCTTGAGAAATCAGTTAAGCCAAAAAGAAAGGTAAGACATACCCTGCCACGCTTTAATTTCATCCGCTTTTGCTACAAGCAGGGGAATTTCCCCTCCTTTATTATGTTTTTTAATTGTATAGCAGTCTGCTTGACATATATCCTTACCTGAAGTGTGGTTCAGCTTTGTCTTTAACACGGATGTTTAAGAGAAGAAGAAGAAAAACTTAGCTCTGTAAAATGAGGAAACGATCCTCTTTGCCGAGCGTGCTTTGACTTTTGTTGCTGTGCGTCAGCTTTATTTAATCTGATAATTCAGGAGTGGGTGGTGTAAAGTGTAGGGAGGTTTTTCTCATAATGCCTACATTTATATTTACCAAATGCACTTTTATTATCATTCAGCTTACTCTAGAAATACACTTAAACCCCAAACTTTTGAAGAGCACAATTTTAACACCCACTTTCTCACAAAGCAGAAGTGAAGGTCGCAGAAAACGCCAGCCGGGGGCAGGTCATGGTCAGCATCCTTCCTCTCCTTGCAGATGTGCAAACGGGGGGCAGCTCCCGACAGCACCAGCGAGCCCGGGCAGAGCTCCCAAGCCCAGCCTGGCTGAGCTGCGCTCAGGCCCGTACAGGGCTCGGAGGCAGCAGAAGGGCTGATTGAGCAACCCCTGTTTTCGAAATTACATTTGTGAGATCACAGCAGGCAGACACGGAAGAGCGGGGGACTTCCGAAAACAAACACCCGAGAGAAAAAAATTGACCATCTCTCAAGGATGTTATAGGGCTTGGTTTTTAACCGTGGTAGGCAGTCAGGTTACAATAAACCAACAGACACCCAGGTGTTCATGGTTAAATACCAAAATGTCCGGACGTCTCCAATAAGCATGCAACAGCCTACCCTGTGCCGCAAGCCCCGGCCGCCGGCACCACGGCAAAACTGCGATCTCAGTTCAGAGCCGCACCAGCGGGGTTTTGGGTAGGAGAGCCCGGTGTAGCTCTGCGCAGGGCACGGATGCTCCAAGCAAATCCTCCTTGTAGGGGCTGTCTCAGCCCAACATGGGGATTTGCCCCAAGGCCACCAGGAACATCACCGGGGCACGGTTTTGGCACGAAAGCAAAACTGATTGATAGTTTCTCAGCTCCAACTGAGACCGTTTACAGCAGCTGTGTACCAGAGTATACAGAAAAGCTAGAAGAGGCATGGAAATTAAAAAGAAGCATTAGACAGTACAAAGCCCCCAAAGACAAAATAATAAATAACGTCATTTGTATTTTGTTAAATCTCCTTATTTCTAACCTAACAGCTTGGTTTTAAGCAGGGGGAGGGAAGGTTTGCCTCCGTGGAGATCAGGGTCTGGCATAGCGATATAAAAAAGGATTTGTGCTGTAGCATCTTGGATAAGGGAGCTGACAATTATAATTGACATCCTGGATTTGGAAAATCTTGCAACACTGGAAAAATTAAAAGCTAGTTCAAACAATTGATCCTTACATGCGTGCTGGGACGTGCCGTAGCAGGCGTTCTTCTACTTAGTCATGTTTGATGGGGAGGAGGCACTGCAGCAACACGGGTGATTTTTGGGGGGGCTGTGCTGGTAAGTTTGAGGTTTTCCTTTTAATATTAATCAGTATATAAAAAAAGCTTGATGAGCATCGTTGTTCTTGTTCTGCTGCAGTGGTGCTGTGTATGGTTGAGTCATTTCATAGAAGTAAAATATACTGCAATCTACCAAGAACTGTAAGTGCCAGTAACTTGGAAAATCATTTTGAAGGTTAGAAAAAAAAAAGTGCTTTTTAACAGAAAACATTAATTTTATGATTTCTACATATAAAAAAAGCTTTTATCTCCAAGTGTTTCCCTAAACTATTTAAACCCTAGCACTTCGCCTTCTCTTTCCCGGCCTCCTGTTCTATGAAAGTTTTGCATGTTCCCGTAAGACATTTGTAAAATCAAGGTTTGCTTGTGTTCTTAGAGGATAATTGCCAGTAAAAAAAACCCAAACAACAGACTGTAAGTGTGCTTTTTGCCTATAATACTAATATTAAGTATTAAATTTGAAGCATGTTAAAATTTATTTAACAACACTCACGATTACTCCCTCCAGTGAGCTCATGTGTTGGTATCCGTTTGCACTGTCCCCTTGCTCCTAGGATGCTTGCCTTGGCACCTGAGGATGCTGTAGGAATAGCCAGATATCCTACATAAGCCAAAAAAAAAGACCAAAAATAGTTAAATGTATTTAGGACTACGTTATGAGACTTTTACACATCTTCTGTTTTCTTTAAACACGCTCATGTAAAACAGTGCAAAAGCCTTGGGAGAGCCAACAGCTTTACTAGCTGCTGAAAATTGGGAGGGAGGTCTGCAGGAGGCGAGGGTCACGCTGAGGCTCCAGGACTCGTTTAGCCCAATTTAGGTTTGAGATAATGCCACAGTCACAGGTCACGAGCTGAAGGATGAAGGCACCAGGGCTGAGCTCTGCAGCCTGATTACTGGGGAGTGAGTTTAATTGTTAAAAATAAGGGGGTTTTTGCTTAGCTAATAGTCATCTGGTTTTTACAACAAAGAAAGTGGGACGGCAGCGCACAAGCCAAGGCACAATGGGGCAAATACAAAAGCCGTGGGGCTGCTGCCAGCCCTGTGGGGTGGGGAGAGAAGGGCAGGAAGGCTCAGGGCAGGGACCCCAGGAAAAACCCCCGAACTTCACAAGCGATGCTTTCGCTCCTTTTTCACCCCATGTTACACATCCGTATGTGATCTAATTTTCCAACGCGAGCTGTGCAGAAGAGTGCGTGATGTGCCATGACAGCTTGCATATGCGTTGTTATATTTAAAGATATCTTCACTTTTCCCTTTCCCTGCTAGGTTTGGTGCACCGCAGAGTGCTCCGGCATGCTGAGCGGGGGGAGGGGATGGGAGAGGGGAAGATACTCCAATTTAACCAAATTGAGGACAAATCAGGAGAAAGGTAGACTACTTCTGCAGGTTGGTGCTCATTTCTGCTTTGTTTCCAATGTCTTTGAAGTGATTAAGAGGAAAAGTGGTACCCCCCACCTCTTCCTCGTGGGATGCAGCGAGAAGAACGGGGCTCCAGACAGGATTTTGCTCCTGGCACGGGGCTGCGTTGCATCATAGCCCCCAGTCAGGGATGTCCTGACCTGTTGGCCAAAATGCCAACCTCGCAGGGGCCCGTCAGGTTTACCTGGTGCTTCTGAAGTGCTGTGGGGGGATGAAAGCCACTCACAAGAGCCTTTGCAAAGCAGCACTAATCGACACCTTTTTATCTATGTCAGTTGTTTGGTCCCTTCGTTCGCCTACTCTTTTTAAAAGCCTGTAACGTTCCCAGACACTCTTAATTCTTCCTAATTAATCTCTGCCCTTCCTCCCCATCAAATACTACCAGTTTTCTCCTCCTCCCAAGAGCTGATTGAAGGTCCCCATTGTGCAGGCACTGCCATCCACCCGGCCTCCAGCATCTTCATCACCATGCCATCACCATGCTGGCCAGCCTCTCAAAGGGGTTTCATTGCTCCAAACCAGCATCGTGGCCCGTGGGAGCACGGAGGTTCCTGGTGGGTTGTTCTTGGCCGAAGCAGGCTGTGCGGGATGTGGGCTGTTGTGGGATGCTCATTCTGTGGATCCCTGCATGGAGCATCCTTTCGCTCCTCAGCCCGCTAGCCTCGTGGAGATGCCCAGAGGAACAGAGATAGATGCGTAGGTTGTGCAATAATGTCTGGATATGTATTCTTTTTATGGCAATAATGTCCAGGGTCTCTGGGCACGGGGGCCCTGTGGTACGAAGTGTTGCCCAAAAGTAGTCCCTTCCCTAAAGGGTTAATTATAAAGTATTAATATTCCTGCAAAGTAAGAAGTACACAGGGTTTTGTTGCAAGTGGAAGCTATTTAGAGTGATTTCCTTGCAAGGCTGAGGGGTAACATGAGCTAGCGTCATACAGCTGGGACCGGGGTTTCACAGCCCAAAAATCTGGACATGCATGTGAAGGCTCCCTCGCTCCTGCCAGCCACAGGCTATTCCCTTCTCCGCTTGCACCCACCCGCAGCTCACTGCGGCTGAGCCCCTCAGAGGCAACAGGCTTTTAAATCTCTGCCCTGAGCCCAGCGGTGTGCATTTGCTGGGCCGTTTGCCTTTTTTTTTTTTTGGCCCGGGGGGGTGTTTTGTGGGGCCGTTTTTTTTTTTTTTTTTTTTCTTTTTTTTTTTTTTTTTTTTTTTTTTTTGCTGCTTCCCATGTGCCGCACGGCTTGGCTCTGACTTTGTCTTCAGCTGCCCAAACCCCTCAGGGGGACAAGAGCCATTAATTCCCAACAGAGCCGCTCTGCTGGGTTGTGGTAACAGCATCTGATGCCTAAATTTGCTCTGGATCTGCCATGGCCGTGTCTGTAACCCCCTCTGGCTGTCTCAGGCAGTAAAGGCTGGATCTGCCCGCAGCCTTTGCACCTACCTGGGCTGCACTACGGGGATCTTGCAGAAAACAGCTCCGCAGCTCAGCGACCCTCCCATGCTCCAGCACAGGAAAGTCTGGGCTTGAAAATAAAGTTGATGCTCTTTGCTGCTCTCAAGCCAGGAAACTTTGATAGGGCGTTTGGGGCCGTTAAAGCCAAGGTCCTCTTTGCAGATCTGTGTGGTTCCGGCATTGCGTCCCAGCCTGTCGCCTGACAGGGCTCGCTTTGTGTTTGCACTGCAAGGTGCTACGTGAAAAAGAAACCTTCTAGGTTGTCACCACATCAGCAGGTAGACTTTTTCCACCCCATATGTCTCGACTTGACTCCTAGCACTGGTAAGATCTGTCACACTAGTCCTATAAAGGGGAATTACCTTTCTGAACTAACTGAGTGATAGCATCGCTCTTCTGCTTGTCCAGTCAGCCCTGCTGCAGTTTGCAAGCGGATGTTAAATATTAAAGCTTCTCTGTAGGACCGTGCCTATTTGGGATCACCTGCTCGAGGCCATGGCTAACTATGCACAGAATCCACCAAAACAGGATCCTTTTATCCCAACAGAGCGGGGACGCCCCAGCCTTTGAGCTTGGGAGACTGCAGCAAACAACAACAAAAAACCCAATTTACGTGTGTGTAAAATGAAAAGTCTGTTTCAACTGGCTTGCTGCAAGGTGGACCACCCCGGTGTGACCAGGTCACCTCAAAAACCCAGCAGCTACCAGGGGTCTGGCCGAGTGATGGGGATGCTGCGGGGACGCAGGCGCGGCGGGCGGTGCAGTGCCCTCCCGACGATCAGATCTTTCCAGCCCTTGTGAAAGTGTAGCTTGACAGCAGCAGAACTCCTTGACGTGTTTTGATGTAAGTATAACACTGTATTGTAGTTACATGGTATATGCCAATATGTTAATAGTGTATACCGGTTAGTTAGGGTTTGCTAATGTACTACATTTCAATAAAAAGCAATTTAAAAATACAGACTTTGTGAGTTTGGTGTTTCTCAAAATGTAGGAGGATCGCCCAGTGACTCCAGTCCCTCCAGTATATCTTTTATATATATATTTCTGTATCTCAGACACAGTGTGGAACAACATTGTCAAAAGACCC
The DNA here is from genome assembly GCA_013400195.1 of Aramus guarauna. Lineage (NCBI taxonomy): Eukaryota > Metazoa > Chordata > Aves > Gruiformes > Aramidae > Aramus > Aramus guarauna. The sequence goes on along the minus strand of VXBL01004722.1, from coordinate 189,990 downwards.
ATTTTCAGAGAGGATTTTTCCCACTCTGCAGTAAATATTGTTTTATTTTGCTATACTAGTGCCTAGAAATCTCAAGCCATTAAAGGCCACATGGTTCAAAGTGGCTTATGAATATACAGGAGACCCTAATCCGCCTTCCCACAGCGTTTGCCACCTGAAAGATGGCACACAGCGAGCAGGAACAGAGATAGTAACACAGGGAAGGATCCTTCAGCATCTTCTCCCAGTGCTCGAACCCTTCCCGCAGCACATCCAGCCTTCAGGAGCCACCGCGCTGCTCCCAGACACAGCCATGCCATCAGGATGAAGGCAGAGCCTTGAAAGCTCAGTCAGCTAATAAATATTGATATTACAGTAGTGTAAAAAGGCTCCAGCTGGGATGAGGGCACTGCACTGACGCAGAAGATAGATCATCTCAGGGTTAACAGATTTATAGCCTAAAGAAAATGCAGCATTCCCGCCTTCCTGGGAGCTGGGCAATGAGAACAGAGACAGTAGATGTCAACATTTTCTGCTGTTGTAATGCGTTCAGAGTTTGCAGGGAGACTTTCTAATGGTTATTAAAACAAGAATAGAGGTTGACTAAATTACGGGGAAGCTTCTCTGCAGCCAAGAAATGAGAAGGAACCACATCTCACACTCTCCTGTTGGCTGCAAAGACTGTCCTTGGACTTGACCACAAGCCCCACGTGCCCAGAGCCGCAAAACGAGGACCAAAACGAAGCCGGCTGCCGGGAGGGGGACGCTGGGCACCCCATCCTGCTGGGGCACGGGCTGGCTCGGTAAGGCTGAGGTGCTGGCAGTGCCCGGCAGTGCATGTGCTTTGCAGCAAAAAGAGTAAATGAATTCCCGTCTCCCCAACGGGGAGGTGAAGGCATCGCCAGCCTGGGCCGGAGAGCTGGACCGTTCCCCGCTGTGCGGGGGGCCGGGGGCCGCAGTTTGGAGGAGCCCGTTGCCCCCTGCTAAGCTGCGCTGGGAGCTCCCAGTCAACAAATTACTGCATGTACAATGGGAGGGAGCATTTAAATAATCTGTCTTAGGTAATGGCAGCTTCAATGGTCCCAACGGGGCTGCACAGGAAGATTTTTCATTTGCCTGATGTTTTACTGATTAAGCACACGACGCTCATCAAATTTGAGCTGCCCTGGCAAAGTTCTTTTCAGTGCAGGGTGTCACCGAGAGGCAGAGGAGGGGACCCGCTCTGCAGAGCGCGGGGGTGAACCCCAACTGCCCGCCGAGGATGGGACGGGGAGGCGGGACTGGCCGCACTCCGGGGAGCGGGGCTCGAACCCGCGATCTCACCTCTACGGAGCCGCGGCCCTCGCTCCCGCGCCACGGCGGCAGCCTGCCACCGCCCCGCTGCAGTGAAGGGACCGGGCCGCTAGAGGGCGCCGTGGTTGCCGGCGCGGCCCCGTGACCCGTCGGCGCGGCCCGGCCGCTCCCCCTGCACCGCCTCCCTGCTCCGGCCGGGCCG
>VXBL01004722.1:165768-188491 GCA_013400195.1 Aramus guarauna | reverse complement strand
CCCCGCCCCCGCGGAGCCGCTCCGGCGCGGCGGCCCCGCCACGATGTGGCTGGGGCCCGAGGAGGTGCTGCTGGCCGGCGCGCTGTGGGTCACGGAGCGGGCCAACCCCTTCTTCTTGCTCCAGCGCCGGCGGGGACACGGCAAAGGGGGCGGCCTCACGGGTGAGGCGCGGCGGGGCTGAGGGGAAGGCTCCGGCCCGGCCTCCTCGGGGCTGGCGCTTAGCGGGGAGGGGGGATGGGGGCTCCTGCCCCGCTGCCGTGTCCCCGCCGGGCCCGGCCTGGCCCGGGGCAGGGGAGCGGGGGTGCTGAGGGGCCACCCCAGGACCGCGGTGTGTGTCCCGTCAGGGCGGGTACGGCGGCGGCGGCGGCTGCGGGGCGGGGGCNGGCGGCTGCGGGGCTGGAGCCGGGAGGGGGAGATGCAGGCCCCGCCGGCTGGGATGAGCCCGTTCCGCCTTTCCCCTGGCTTCTCCTCGCCGTGCGCACCCCCGGCGAGCCCCCGCCGTCAGCTCCCGGCCGCTGGGACGCCCTGGGTGGCTGTGGCAGCTGGCGGCAAGCGGCGCCCGCAGGTGGGTCTGTCCGCGCCTCGCCCCGTCCCTCCGCCCTCCCGGCAGGCGCCCGCTTGGCCCCGCGGGCCGTGGAGCCGTGGGCCGTGCCTGCTGCCTCCCGGCTGGGTCCGGCACGGCGGGGGGGGTCTGTGGCCGGGCCTCCNCGCTGGGAGGACAAATAACTGCGACGGGTGGCTGGGATGATCTTCCCTTGTCAAAAATGGCTTCTGTGTCATACTCACGTTGCCGTGAATTATTGAGGTGTTTTCTTTGGGTTTTTTGGGGTTTTATTTTTTGATGGGGTTTTTCAAGGTTTAGAGGATGAAAGTAAGATGACGTTTTTAATGAATATCTGTATGAGAATTGTGCTGTGCTTGGGCCAGGGGGTGAAGCTGTATGGGCACAGCCCAATGAAAACTCTCTGCGTGCATATGCCTGATAGCCACGTTTGATGGCAGACACTGTTAAAAAACATAAATGTGACGAAGGGACAATGTTAACAAAAAAAAAAAATCCCCTCACTTTTAAAAGAGCCCATTTATGTGCAAAATGCTTACACAGTTATGTGAACAACAAAAATGAGCTTTTTGCATTTGTGAATTATGCACAACCAGTTTCATGTATTAGTCCTGTTAACCAAATACACTAATGACAGAAATGACACAGCTGATAAACATCCTTAGCATATTTCATCTTTTCAAAATTATTTTGAATTACTCTGTTTTATGTAATTTTGCATGTAGGCATATAGTTGCATTCTGGAATTTCCCAGTTTTTTACAAGAAGAAATGACGCCTGGTGTTATTCTGGAAACATTTAAAATGATCTGTTCTTAAATGGTTGAAGCTTTGAGCCAGTTTGCTTCTTGAGCTAGTTTAGCTCAGTGAGTCTTCTTCAAAGCTCCTACGTGTTAAAAGCCACGTGTCTTCCTTCAGGAGCTGTACAACTGCAAGTTGACGTTTTAGAGTTAACCAAGCTGGAAAGGTGTTTAAGTTCCTGTCGTACTCAAGTTCTTAAACATGTCCTGTTACTGGTCCATATGTCAATATTTGACGCGTTCAGTATTGGTATAGGAAGTATTCAAAATTACTTTTTAATCTGTATTCTGCCTAAAACTATACACAGGAAACCTGGAGCCAGAAGTGAGATCCTGCTGTGCTGGATACACACGTATTTGTTTTAAGGATTACCGGATGAGTTTGCCATGGATGGCGCTTCTCTGAAGTATATTCGTAATCTATTACTTGCTTTTGGAGAGCCACGAGAGATAAAGGGGAGGAAGTAGCATGTTTCATGATAATGAATGAGATATGGTTGAGTACAATTTGCTCAGACTTCCCTAAACTGTAGAAAGGAGAGCAGGGAATTGAGCCCAGGCCTCCCGAATCGTGGTCCAGAGGAGCAACCCTGCTCCCTCTCCAAGTTCTAATGTTAGAAAACTTTTAATCGAGAGGATGTTGCAAAATTAATTTGCGTTAAAGGTGGTCATAGTACATTATTAGAATACCAGAGCAAAATATCATCTTAGATATTTGATTTATCTAGCAAATAGACTTAATTGAAATAAATGGATATGCTTTGCAAAGTCTGATGGCTGTAAGCATTTATTCTGGAAGTGCCTACTTTTTTATTTAACATCATATCAAAAATATTTTAACTTCTGTATTGTCAAATTTTGATTCTCTGCCTTCTTTCTTTGTTTAATCAAAGTACTTCTAGAAACATCACTGACACCTGGGTGTACCAGTTTTTCTAGAGCTATTGGATTCCATTTTGGATGAGCTACCTACTGTTTGCATAGGTGATGCTGAAAGATACAGCATTGAACAATCTTCTGTGTTTTAGTTTAGTAGGCTTAAAAATCACTATTAGCAACAGAAACCCCACAGAGGAAATACATGTCACTTTTATTAGAAAACTGTCCTAGGAAGGCAGAGGATTATAATGAGGTTTAATAGACATTTAATTGCCATCTAAACTTCATCCATTACCAGTGGGATTGGCTGTAGTTGGTTTATAGGTAATTTGCTTGCAGTGGCTGGATGTATGTTTTCATTTTCTTGACCAAACGCCGTTGCTCTTCCATCACAGCGTACATGATACAAGCATCAGCATTTTTCTGTAGTGTTGATCCTGTATTTTTACTTAACCCAATTCTTCATTTTGGTATTACATTGCTTTAATTTCTCTCTCTTTTGCCTCCTAGGTCTTCTTGTGGGAACATTAGACGTGGTTTTGGATTCCAGTGCCAGAGTTGCCCCATACCGTATTCTTCACCAGACTCAGGACTCTCAAGTGTATTGGGCAGTGGCGTGCGGTGTGTATTGGACTCTTGTCAGGGGCTGGATTTCTGTTACCCTGTTGTCTGTTTGGTTCAGAGGATCAGTGATCCCACGTAGGAGTATTCTGTGACTGCTCAGGAAACTTTCTAGAGCTTCTGGTGGGGTAGTGGAATATGCCAGAAATGATAAAACTTCTCAGTGTTGTTTAAACTGTAGTGTAGGAACTTTAAGGCTCTCTAAAAACTTATGTTTCTGCAGATGTTATGAATTTTCTTTCTTCCCAGGTTTGCAAGGTCATAGTGAGATAGTTCAGAGAATAAAACCGTGGTGATAAGATTGCCGTGGGATGATGAGTGTTGTGCCAAAACCTGCTTACCAGGAACACGTAAAGTCGTTCGAGGTGCCAAACACTCTTTGGGGAATCTCTGTACTGTCTTGATCCAATTTATTTTTTTTCTGCTATTTCTGGCTTGTAATAGATATGTGGATATACTATCTCTGTAAAATATATTACAATGATATCTTTTTAAAACGTCAAGAATCCTTGACCTCTTTTACTTGAGAAATAGAACTGCTCTATTAGAATATCATGGTACAACCTTCTAATATCCGGTGGTGAACTTTGATTAAGGCTTTAGGTCCTACTGGTCGCTAAAGAGAAAATATCTTCAGACCTATTTGTTAGACTGATTTTGTTTACAATGAGAATCTTCACTTCTCACTTTGTGGTTGAGATGTAAAATCTGAGCATGAAGTAACCGTTTGCTAAGCCCACAGACACGTCATTTTCCATGGTCCCATCTTCTCCCAGGCAACCGACACAATATTCTCCCTTGCAGAGCTACTTAAATTTTGCAGAAGAGAGGTTTAGAAGTTGCTGTGTTTCACAGAAACTCAGTTTCCCTTTTGAGAAGGCAGAGAGGAAGAAAGACAGAAAACAAAATGGCAGGCCAGAAACTACTTAGTAAAAAGCAGAATACTTAGTGGCCACATAGGGTGCAAATCTGAAATTTTATAGTATCTTGACACTCAGTGAGTGTGTTCTTTTTGTACTATTGCAGGAGTCTTTAGTTGATATCCTCTATATCTCAATTACTTTTAAGTAATGCAGCACGGTAAAATGAGATGGGCTATGTAACAACTGAATGGAGTTTGATAAATTATTATGCTGGAGTAAATATATTCATCCAAAGTATTTTTTTAATCATATCTGGTTCTCATTTTACCATTGAAGTAAGAACACTGGCATTCACTTAAATTAGAAAATGTGTATGGCTCTCCAGTTGAAAAATGCGTATATTTTACTTAGAATTTTTCATGTGTAAATACTAATGGGCAGCATTCTGGTCATGCATCCAGCTTTGGCCTTTCAGCGCTTTCTTCTTACAACTCGCTTTTTTTGGAATTGCAGAATTTTACTCCCTCATGTATGCCGTTCTAATGTTGTTCTTAGAAAGATGTCAGTTATTGAAGCCTGGCTTATTTTAGCAATTTGTCTGCTGTCATTTGGTGAGAGATGCAGCTCACGAAAGAAAACAGAACACAGACTTTATTTCCAGGCTGTTGTTACTGGACCTGTGGTTTCTTTCCACAGCTAAACCATTTTATAATTGGTAATTCTGTGCCCTTAAAATAAGCCCTTTCATATTGCTCAAAATCATTTATGCTTTAAAAACATGGTCAGATGGCTAGGGTAGATGTCAAGTGAATTTATACACAGAGGCTAAAGAAAAAATATTTTTCTTTAATCCTAATCCCCCCTAATCTATGGGGCTGTACACACAAATTCATAGCCCTGCATTCCTTTCGGACAAGACAGCTTTACTTGCTTTTAGTTTTTGGTTTCAGGTCCTGGAGTTATTTTTGCTTATGAAACCACAGATTAGCTTGTGTTGGGTTTTGTGGTTAGGTGTCCGACTACAAATACGTGAAGACTATTTCATTGCTGAAGCTGTCTCTAAAAAAAGCAAGTCAGGTAGAGTAATAGCTTTAGGGAACTGCTTGTGTTGTGTGCTGCTTTCTTCTTTTCTGTCATTAACCACACAGAGGGGTCTGATGTACTCACAGAGAAATTGAGTAGTGGGAATCACGCTGGTAGCATTTTTAGATATCCCACTGCTTTTGTATGAAGCTTTGGAAGATAAATTTACTGGAATTTGGCAAAGAGAAACTTACAAATGTCTTTGATTTGCATTTAAAAAGATTTCTTTTTGTCTGCATTTAATGATCTTTCTTATCTTGTTAAAAAAATGGCTCTTTTTATTTGTTCTGATTTTTTTTCTGTTTATGAGAGAATATAGTGATAGCCATTGATAGAGAGAGAGAAACCTTTTAGTAAACACAAATCTTTGAAATAATTAATGGCAACTAACTAAGGCAACTTTCTATAGAAAAGTTCTTTAAATTGGTTACACAGTGAAGCTTATCCTTTGTGAACTGTTATAGACTGTATGGTTAAAGACAGCTACTGATAAAAACTTTGCTGAGATTTTTATTTAAGAAAGCAAAGAACTTTCTAGCATGTGAACATTTTGGTTGCTTTTTGTTTTGAAATTGTACGCTCTTTGCTGACTATTGCCCATGGAAAATGGAACCTCTTTGTAGGTGTCAAAACTTCAGTTGTTCTGAAATTTCAAGGTTCTTCTGAAAGTTCATTGTTTTTATTCTAGAATACCAGGAATTAAAAGAGTAATTCTTGTCTGGGGAAAAATGTTTTTTTGTCTGGGGAAGAAAGGCTCTTTGGTGTGCACTGGCAAATAGGATGATCTATTGGTAGTGTGCTGATTATCCTTGGTGGCAGTGGAGACATTTAATTAGAAACAAAATGTTGGTGTACATAAAATACCCTTGAACAGTTGGTGTGTTTGATTTGTCCTGATCACTGTTCGGTAATTACTAGTTTCCTACTGTGAACTTGGAGGATAAAAGACCTTGTTCTAATTTATTTTTATGTGCTCTTCCCATCATCTTTCACCCTTTCGATTAGGATCATCTCGTAAAGAGATCACAAAGCATTGGGAATGGCTGGAGAATAACTTACTGCAGACTCTATCCATCTTTGATAATGAAGAAGATATCACCACCTTTGTCAAGGGCAAGATACATGTAAGCAATGTGTTTCCCTGAAGGACTTCCAGATCCTGAGAAAGAATGGAGAAGTGGTTTAAGAATTTTTTTACCATTGGGAGGGAGGGAACGAGCAAGAGCTCCATTGCAAAACTTCTCTCTGCTGCCTTTTCAGACAGGCCAGCCGTGAGAAGCTCAGTCAAAAGTTAAACATGGATCCTTGCTGCATGCGTTCAGGAGTAGATCCCGCATCACAGACTCCCTGACTATCTGACTGCTCTTTCTACATGTCTTTTCTCCTGTCATGTTAGAGAAATAGTAATGATAACTGCTGTGGCATGTTTCTTCCTTCTGTCTTATGGATTGCTGCTGTGACCTTTTGCTGTATATTATGTTTGTCAGCAGGCAAGTTCCCTTCCATTTCTCTCTCTCTCCTCCCATGTCCCTTCAGGGAATTATTGCTGAAGAGAACAAGAATGAGCAGCCCCAGAGTGAAGAGGATCCAGGTAAATTCAAAGAGGCTGAACTGAAGATGCGGAAGCAGTTTGGGATGCCCGAGGTGGAGAAGTTGGTCAATTACTATTCCTGCAGCTATTGGAAGGGGCGTGTACCCAGGCAGGGCTGGCTGTACCTCACCGTCAATCACCTCTGTTTCTACTCCTTCCTGCTGGGCAAAGAGGGTGAGTTATAAGCCTCGTAGTTGTTTTTCTGTTGTTTCCTATGATCTTTTTGATGCATTTGATCTTTTGTGTGAACTTTTTTTAAGATAACAGGTTTTTTCCTTTTAGAAGTCCTTTGAGCTCTAGCTCAGTGCATAGATCCTTGCACTCATAGGCACTTCAGTGATGTTTAGACTGAGTGTCTGAGTCATTTTTCAAGACATTTCTCAAATTGTACAAGTACACCTGAAGTTTTACTTCAATTGGATTAGAGAAACAAGCAATATTTTGACTTTGGTGAGTTTTATTTGGAACCACTGCCAGGACCCAGTATTTACAAAGCTTGAACTCCTGAGTCCAAAGCTAATTTGCTGGAAAGAAAGACTGAAAACTTGTGTAATTATAGCTGAAAGCATTAACTGGATGGGAGATGGTCCTTTTGGAGCTGTATTATTTCTAGTCTAGTTAATCCCAAAGATTATTTCCAAGTATTTTTGGAGAACCCAGTAAAAGTATGAAGAAAAGAATTGTCCATGTGTAAGAGGGGGAAAATGCTGCCACACTGAGAGCTTCTTTTTTGATTGTTTGTTGTTTTGTCTTGAATTGTAATAGTAGGTTTTTTGAACTTTTTTTCCCAGTTACACTGGTGATCCAGTGGGTGGATGTAACCCAGCTAGAAAAAAATGCTACACTGCTGTTCCCTGAGTGCATTAAAGTAAGCACAAGGGACAATGAACTTTATTTTTCCATGTTTCTCAACATCAACGAGACATTCAAGCTGATGGAGCAGTTGGCTAACATTGCTATGCGACAGCTGTTGGATAATGAGAGCTTCCTTCAGGACAAGTCCCTCCCAAAGCCCAGGAAGCCTCTTAAGAATATCTCTGCGTTAAAAAGGTATATGTTTCCAGTAGTGAGAAGACAGATAACAGGGGATTGTAATAATAAATCTGTATTACTGTGTAGCTCCCAGGTGCCACTGGGGTTTTCTCACTCTAGGGGCTGCATCACTTCAGTCATTATCCCTCTGCCTATTCTCTTTTTTTCCGTCCCAAATTGGTACTGAGTTCACACACACCTTTGTGTCTTTCTCATGCATGGCTAGGCACTGTTATACAGAATTTTCAGCTAGAAATTGTTGAAAATCCTATTTAAAAAAAAAAAAAAGCAGAAAATTACATCAGCCCCCTTGTCTGAAATTGGAGATTTATAAGAAGTAATACATGTTTGTATTGTAATAAATCCTCCTGCAGGGGACTCTTCTCTGCAGTTTCAGAATCTGATGTAACATTCAAGTTTCCCAGATGCACTTGCATATTTTATCTTGTATTGCAGGACATACTTTGTCAGTGAAGCATATCTGAAGGCTGAAAGAGGAGTCAGATAAGGGGTGGCATCTCAGTTAGAGAAATGAATGCTAAGAATACACAGCACAGTCTGAAGGTTGTGATTGGAATGAATACGTAACATTAGTGTTTGAGTGGATTTTTCAAGTGAGAAAAACCTCTGTGTAATACTCTTTACTTTTCCTCAGAGACCTGGATGCTCGAGCCAAAAACGAATGCTACCGTGCCACTTTCCGGTTGCCCAAGGATGAATGCCTGGATGGACATACAGACTGTACCTTGTGGACACCATTCAACAAGATGCATATTCCTGGCCAGATGTTTGTTTCCAACAATTATATCTGTTTTGCCAGCAAGGCAGAGGAGGCTTGTCATCTCATCATTCCTCTCAGGGAGGTGGGGATTTCTTAGCTGTGTGTTAAGACTACAGGCCTTGTCTCTTGTGTGCTTCTAGCTTTTGTGCAGTGCTTTATAGATAAAGGAGAATCTGCTAGATCCAAATGGCCCTTGTCTTTGTCTTCTAGGTGACAATAGTTGAGAAAGCAGATAGTTCCAGTGTCTTGCCCAGCCCTCTGTCCATCAGCACTAAAAGTAAAATGACCTTCTTCTTTGCCAATCTGAAAGACCGAGATTTCTTGGTACAGAGAATCTCTGACTTCTTGCAGAGAACGCCATCCAAGAAACCATGCAGCAGCGACAGGGAATGGAAGTGGAATTTGGCCGATCCTGGTTGCGAGGTACTAAGGAAATAGCTGGGAGGAGCATATGTCAACTTTTCAGAGTAGTGCTCCTTTTCAGAGTAGTGCTCCTTACAGTGTGTTAACAGTGCTCTTTACCAGCAAATGATGTCTCTTTGTTAGACAATTAGCAGAGGAAGGAGGCTGCCTGAGCTCAGATGCTTTATCTTCTCTTATTCAGGAGGTTCCAGAGTTGCCTTCCAGCAGCCCACTTGCAATTAGCCCTACATCTTCTCTCAGCAACCGACCTGTCAACTTCTCTGCTGGGGAAGTGCCAACAGCCTCACAGGGACTACTCAAACTCTTCAGAAGAAATTCCGAGGAGCTCTTGGGACCCAAAGGAGTAAATAATATTTTCACTTAAAACCATTAACTACAAATGGTTTGCAGTAGATTGCAGATTTCCTGTCCTGCTATAAGACTCTGAAAATGCATTTTATCCCTGGTCAGTCCTGCAGGATCACTGCTGTGTCTGTCCCAGTGATAGTGCTGACAGATGTAACCTGACCGTCAGCTTACTTTATCAGTACTGAGATACCCGAGATACTTGACTAGAGGCTGAGAAATTAGTGTTACTATGCTTCTGGGATGTAAGTTCATGTCTGTGAAGAACCGCTTTTCTTCAGATCAAGGAACCAGAGAACTGGTATCTCTGCTTCCTTGTTAATGGTCTTAGACCATGGTTCTGCTAGCATTTATGTAGGGGTTTCCAAGATGTGATGCCAATGCCCAGCCCATGGTAGCATTGTAAAGACTTGACTTTGCAAGGTCAGAACTAATTCAGGACAGTGTAGATTAGCATACACCCTTTTATTCAGCAGGAAGAAGGCTTTAAATGTCATAGTATGTTTCTCTTGTGAAGTGTAGGCCTAAGTATACTCAGAAATCACCTGTCCTACAAACATAAAAATATATTAATCTCCTAAAGTGGCCATATTTATTCCTGTGAAGGCAAAGGAGAAGATGAAGGAAGAGTCTTGGAACATTCATTTCTTTGAATATGGGCGAGGAATGTGTATGTATCGCACTGCCAAGACTAGGGAGCTGGTGCAAAAAGGAATCCCAGAGAATCTTCGTGGAGAGCTATGGCTCCTTTTCTCAGGTAGGAGGTTGTGCTGAATACTTTGACAGATAGCAGGATTAAGCTTTCTGCACATCTCAAAGGAAAAGGCATAAATCTTTCAGAAGAAGTTAATCACAAGTTAATTCCACCTGAATGATACTTTGTGGTGTTTTTGCCAAAGATGTGGTGATCGCATTCCTGAGATGATTTTCGTTGTAGCCTTCCTCTGTCAGCGTTTCAGTGTTGGGACCTAGACTCTTAACATTATATTTAACAATGAGTTTGTTACTATACTTTCATATCTGTTTGTAGTTGATGAGTTCATGTAGCGCTTCCTGGCTGCTGCTTCTCTGAAACTGTGGGCATAAAATCTGTATTCCAAAACTCAAGAGGCGAAGCAGTATTTGTTTGTCGTTACAGGGGCTTGGAATGAGATGGTGACTCATCCTGGTTACTATGCAGATCTTGTGGAGCAGTCAATGGGAAAATACAATCTTGCTACGGAGGAAATTGAGAGAGATCTGCACCGTTCTATGCCAGAACATCCTGCCTTCCAGAATGAACTGGGAATTGCTGCCCTCCGGAGAGTCTTAACAGCTTATGCATTCAGAAATCCAACAATTGGGTACTGTCAGGTAAGAAAGACTTGGACTTGTTAGCCCTATGCAATGACCGCAGCTGACTTGGACGTTTTCTGCAGCTTTTTGTTCAGTTTCAGGTTTTTTCTTCACGCTGCCCATGTGGTGCTGTGAGTAGGAAAGAAGTGGTGATGTTGCAAGATCTCTTAACGGTCCTTTGGATACAGCATTTAAATAGGCTTTAGATATTCCTGTTAGGTCTAATGACAGTCTTTTACTAGTTTTCCTGCTAGACATTTCCCTAGTTCAGCAAAAACATCTTCTAGCTTCATTGCTAAGAGCAATTAAATAAGTGATGATGCACATGGGCAATATATTGAAAACAAAGCCAGTTGCTGGTTTGTGAAACAACTCAGTGGAAATTCAGATTCATTTTGTGTCTTGCTCTTGTATTAGAGGTTCTCATTACGTTGTTCTGTTATGAACAAATTGTTACAAAACTTTTTATGAAAACTTTGAAAATTATACTTAGTCACATTGATTAATGAAAGTACTTGACAAAAAGTAGTTGTTGTCTTCACTGCCTCACAACCGGAGGAACTGAAACAGGAATGTAAGTTGGCTGAAAGTCATCTATTGACTTAGATACCAGTAAAAGGCGGAAATAGATGTGACTCTTAGTTCCAGTTTTGCTGTATTCATGCCTTTTATGTTTAGCTGGTCTGTTAGGACAGAGCTTTCATGAAACATCTTCATGTTTCTTTCCTATATCTACATGCTTAACTCTGCCGGCTCGTAGGCCATGAACATCGTTACATCAGTACTGTTGCTATACTGCAATGAGGAAGAGGCTTTCTGGCTCCTAGTGGCTTTATGTGAGCGGATGTTGCCAGATTACTACAACACAAGAGTAGTGGGTGAGTCTTTGTCAAATTCATGCTGGAGCCTGGATTTTCAGCTGCAGTTGCACCAGCATCTCTCAGGAACATTTTAATGTTCAGAATGAATTAAATGTGATGCATTTTAAAGATGATGAAGCACAACCCTGTTCCCTTTAAAGTTGCAGGTGTGTGATGGAGACATAGGAAGAGACACTACAGGCTGCCAAGGTAGTAGTACTACCTTGTAGTAACAAGGAAGATGAAGTCACTAGAAATTGGTAGCAGGAGGGACCGTTAGCAGTAAGGAGGCATATCTAGAAGAAAATTATTGGGTTACTTTTTTACCCATCTGAATGATGTGTTAAATCTTTGGAATAGGCTCCCAGGACAGGTTAGTGAAAGCACTGCTTCATGGGCTGTTAAAGTTGGTCTGTGTAAAAGAGTATAGTTTGATGTAAATAGCATAATATCAGTAATCATCCCTCCTTTTAGGGAAAATGCATAAATCAAAGAGAGATTCTGTTTCTACATGCTCTGCAATGTAGGAATAGTCTCTATCTAAATATGTTGGTTTTATTGAGAACAGGGAACAAATCTAAATAAATGTGTTAATTTTAGTTTTGATGTTAAGAGGCTTATATGAAATTAAAGTGAACTTACACTATTTTGTTTAATAATTGATTAGTTTGGGTATAGTACCATGATACCACCACAGTATAGCACCATGATACCACCAGTTTGAGTTCTACCATTGGTTTTGTTTTCCCAGGTGCATTGGTGGACCAAGGCATCTTTGAAGAACTTACACGAGAGTATCTTCCACAGCTGTCAGAAAAGATGCAGGACCTGGGAGTGATTTCCACCATATCCCTTTCCTGGTTTCTCACTCTCTTTCTCAGCGTCATGCCCTTTGAGAGTGCTGTGGTCATTGTTGACTGTTTTTTCTATGAGGGAATCAAGTTTATCTTGCAGATGTCATTGGCCATACTCGATGCCAACATGGAGAAGTTGTTACAGTGCTGTGATGAAGGTGAAGCCATGACTATTCTGGGCAGGTACCATTCATTGCTCTTATATATAACTGACTAGTAACAGTACCCTTTTAGTCATCATCTCTTTCTACCTAATTCCACTCCATAGCACGTCGCAGATAACAAACACTCTAGGATGCAACTTGAGCACCAGAGAGGTTTGCTATTGCTTTCTACAACAGGTGAAATTAATTTTTGGCTCAAGTATGGAGGAATACCATATTTCTAGAATTGTTTGCTTTGCAGCATAATGCATTCCTCCATCTCAGATGGAATTTAAACTCCAAAGGGTTGGTTATCCAAAATTCACTGAAGAATTCTGATCTACTATTAAGATCAGATCCTGGCAGGAATTGCATTCTAGAAACATAGAACTGTAACAAACAGATATCTCCCAAGTCTAGTATATGTAAGATTTTCTATATGCAGCAAGATCTTCAGCTTACTACTTGAAGCCCACTTTAAAAAGAGTAGATACCCCAAAAATAAGGTGAAAATCAACTTTACTTCAGCTACATGGAGGGTAGTATTGCAGGTTAGCTGGGAAAAATTAAATTTTCCTGCGTGTTTAGATTAATGATACGAAGAATTTGGGAATGATGCGTTTAAGATATTACTTCTTTTTCTGGACACTAATCCTGGAGTCTTATGTCTGTTTTTTCCCCACAGATATTTGGACAATGTAGTTAACAGACAGAGCGTCTCTCCCCCTATTCCCCACTTGCACGCCTTATTGACGAGTGGAGATGACCCGCCACTTGAAATTGACATCTTTGAACTCATCAAAACGTCCTACGAGGTGAGGTTCTGGCTTAGTTTTTTCCCCCAAGAGATTTTTCTCTGCTAACATATAGTCTTATACTTTGTGCAGCCAGAATTTGACCAGTGTTCATAGCTTGAGGTGCTCAAGTAGTGCAGGCCCAAGCCATCAATCCTCCTGTTTGGTATGAGTAGAACCTAACACTGTTGATTATTGTGGATTGCAAAGAATCTCCCCAACACCAGTGGAGACTAAAACAAAGACTGCAAATAAATAAAAATTATAGACCAGATATTTCTTCCTGCTTTGCAAAAAAAAAAAAAAAAAGAAATCTCCATTCTTACTTGTATGTGAGGATTGTCAGTGCTAGGGAGTTGGGGAAGGACATTCAGGGTTAAAATTGTGAGGCGTACTGCAGAAACACGGAAGCATCCCAGTTCAGGTGCACAGGAATCCTGTTCTGGGATCCACATTATAGTAATAGGAAAGTGACCTGAGAATGGTGCCAATGGTCTTGGAATACCTTTGCACTGGTGGAGGTGCACCTCGTTATTCATACTGAGAACAAATTCGTAAGAAAGTTCTATCTGAATGATGGAAAGAACACAGGCACAGAGCTGGTGTTTGACAGTTCTTCTCTGCTATGCTGTGGATTCATTTCCCTTTTTATCTCCTGTTGTTCATCCTGTGCCCTTCTAGCTGCTTGCAGTCAGGCAGCTATCATCTTGCTGGATTTTTTTGTTTTGTTTTGTTTCATCAAATCTGCCATCTCTATTTGTTCTCAGTTTCTTTTATAAAAGGGCGTCACCAAATTCACCTTAGTTGTCTGACCTAGTCAGTAGAAAAGCCTGTTGACTTTGGTGTTTCTAGCTGAATCTCATATGGGTCCTAGAAAAAACAACAGGGCTGGGAGGAATGACAACCTGCCTATTCTCTTATCCCTGCCACAGCCCAGGATGTGTATTTCCATCAGTCCTGACAGATGCTTTTTCAGCTCTTTAGAAACCTCTGATGTTGGATTTCTCATGACTTCTGTTGCAGGACAGGGCTGAACAGGGAATAGAGCTCAAGTTTTTCCTTGTCATCTTACTGCTGGTAGAAGGCTTATAGAGGTTTTAGATCGTCTCTGAGGGGACATATAAGTTAAAGAACATATAATTGAACAGGGGTTGTCCTTTCCTTAGGGGATGATGTTGACCTGGTCTGCTTCCTTTCTTGTAGAAATTTAGCAATCTGAAGGCAGATGACATTGAACAAATGCGTTTTAAACAAAGGCTGAAAGTGATCCAGTCGCTGGAGGATACAGCCAAGAAGAGCGTGGTAGGTGACTCCCAGATTGAATGAGCTACCAAATGGCATGTTAATGGAATGTGTTTTGCTGCGAGCATCTAGAAAATTTGTGCTGTAGCATACCTAGTTTTAAGCAATTTAAAGAATTGCAGTTCATGTGAAAAATGGATTTACTGGCTGGATTAATGGATTTTCAGCTTTCTTCTTCACATGGTTCTAGTTAATCTCATAAAATGGGTTGAAGTGCTAGAGCATGATTGAACAAGGTATTTGGCATGGAGGGAGGTAAAAAAACAGTTCCAAGCCTTGTGATAGTCTCCACTGCCTAGTGCTGTCTGTTTTACTGCTTGCCTGGAATCTTTGAGAAAAGCTAGCTAGCAGATAATTATTTCCCTGCCATTTAGAGAGTATGCTAGTACATTAGGGAATTTTACAGAAGGGTTCATGGCCAAAGAGGAGTATCCGTATCTATTGCAATTATCTCCCATGTCCTAGGCAGAGAACTTCATCCACATGTTTCTTTCACTGTTGTTTTTCAATGCATCTGAGAAAAATATCTGAAGATAAAAATGAGAGGGGCAACACAGTCTGCACAGTCAGGTCTGCACAAACAGGAAAGAAGCGCAGCAATTTTTTCTAGCTGCTCAAAATGTCAGCAGTTTCTGCTTGACCAGAAACTGTCTTCCTGACTTGTAATCCATAGCTGTGGGAGGTATTAGAATGGTTAGGTTTTCCATCCTGTCCTGTGACATATCTTCTTGCACTTGTTTTCTTCTCTTTTATATTACACAGATTTTTCAGTGAGTCGTATTTAATTTTTCTAGCTTTGAAACAAATCGCTCACTCTTATTTTCTCCCTAACTACAGGTCCGAGCTGTGTCTAGTGACATTGGTTTCTCTATTGAAGAACTAGAAGAGCTGTATGTAGTGTTCAAGGTAAGAAGCTGGAGTGAGGAAGAATGTTCTGACACAGAGAGAACAAATATCAAAATAAGTTGAAAGGGAAGCAATGACTTTGCTTTGATTCTTAATCCAACCTATCAGAAACAGATGTGGCATTCTGTTATACATGGTGCCAGTGAGACTGTCCCTATTACTATCTGATGATTGGTTGGTTTGGGTTTTTTTTGGGTTGGTTTTTTTTTTTCCCCCCAAAGATGGCCAGAACACATTCACAGTATTTGAATAATACTTAACGCAGAAAGAGATCGTGGAGTCAATGGAAAGGAATGTCGCATAACACTTAGAACGGGGAGCTAAGATTGACTGTACCTCAGTTTTTATTCTCAAGTTTGCCATTGACTTGCTCTGTAATTGTGACAAAATTACTGAAGTGCTTTGCCTCCATTTGTTAATATATGTATTCTTAAAAGAGTGATATTACCCAACTGCATTTACCGAAATCACTGCAAACTCAGTTGCACTGTGCTGTAGACTCAGAAGGAGAGGCTTAGTTCTAAAACCTGCATGTTCCCTTTGTAGTAAAACCTGAGTGTCATTTCGTTCAAACCTGAAATCAAGTTTTTTGTATTTTTCCCTTAAAACTTTTCTTCGTGTTTTTTTGTGAAATCCATGTCTCCTTCTTCCTTTCATACTATTTTGTAGTGGAGTAACACTAGGAATAATGGGGGGGATAAACAGTGTGTCCCGAAATGTCTCTTCTCTGCTTACTCGATGCTATTCTTGAGCTGTAAGTCTCCATTCCTGTGGATTGTTGTGGTGTAGTATAATCTGATCTATTAATCCTTTCCCTCCAAAGGCAAAGTATCTGATGAGCTGTTACTGGGGAAATAATCGTGCTGCAGCTGCCCGCCGAGATCAGAGTTTACCCTACCTGGAGCAGTATCGCATAGACATGGAGCAGTTCAAAGAGCTGTTCATCAGTTTGACCCCCTGGTCCTGTGGCGCACATACGCCTGTGCTAGCAGGGCGTTTGTTCCGGCTTCTGGATGAGAACAGGGATTCTCTCATTAACTTCAAGGAGTTTGTGACAGGCATGAGTAAGTGGTGTTTTTGGAGATGATGGAATATTGCAAAAAATGTTTCTGTCCTTTTCCAAGTGGACAACTGAAAGAAGATAGTGATGTTTGCACTGTCATGAGGGGAGGGTGCTGTGTCCCTTACTGGAAGCCTCAGGCAGAACAAAAGATGCCTTTTTGCTGCCAGGCAGTCTCCTGTTTTAGAAAACGATAGGTGGAAAACTCACAAGATGCAGCTTTGCTGTGGATTTCTTTACTGGTTTTGCACAGGGCTTTGTGCAGTTAGTGATTCCTCGTTGCATGTGAACTCATTCTGGTTTGAGCCTGTGAGCAGATGGTGATTCTTTATCCTAAGCACTATTTTTCTGAACCTTTTTTTTTTTCTTCACAGGTGGGATGTACCATGGTGATCTCACTGAAAAACTCAAAGTACTTTACAAACTGCATCTGCCCCCTGGTGAGTGATTGCTTTCATATATTGCTACTGTTGAGCATGGTCTGTTCTGACATGCAGTTGAAAAGGGATGCCTCATGAATTTTGCTAATGAAATGGGTGATGCTGCTGTTCAGTTAGCTTAGAGATGTTAACATTTCTTTCTCTGTAAATACAGCTCTGAATCCAGAGGAGACAGAGTCTGCTTTAGAGGCTACAAGTTATTTCACAGAGGATGTTACAACGGAAGGTAATGCAAAACTTGCTGCCTTTACCTCTCAGTTTAGGCAGGAGTTGTAGCATAAATCCATGTGCTAAGAATGATGATTTTTGCAAGGCATGGTCTCATGGTGGCAGCATGGTAAGATTGCCAGTGTGTTAGAGTTCACAGTCTTTGCTGCATGATGGGAAAGAAGTTTGGAGTTTAAACTCCTCAGCGCCCATTTCATGCAGGACAGCATGCTCTGAAGCACAGCCATGGATAGACTGCTGAGCAGGAGCAGTGTGCTTTTACCAGCCCCTGTCTCCCACCATGACTTAGGTTTTTCATGCAAGTCTCATTGTCTCTCTTCTTGTTTTTGTTTCCTTCTCTGTGTCTGTCTACGTCTGGCCTTTTCTTCTGTTTTATCTGGGATATTGTCCCCTCAGCCCCTCTTTCTGCTGCTCAAGTATCTCCTTTTGTCTCAGAGCTGGATTTCTGCCTGCACTGTGAGTCTCAAGGTCAGTCCGTGGATTATGTGCATGCATTGAGCATGGCTATAATGCTGATATCATCTGCCAGCACCCATGTGCTATTTTCAAGACTCAGAAGTTGTTGCTGCTGCTCCTGTCTCACGGCACTCCCACTGTGAATGAAGTGCTATAAGTAATTAGAGATCTTTCAGTATATTTTATCTATTGAGTTTCAGCCTTGGTCAAAATAAGTTTTGTCTGGCTTCTTTCAGTGGAATTTATCTCACCCTAGAAACTGGCAGGGGGGAAATATGCTCAGAACGGAGCATGGGGGGTGCTAGGCTTGCTGGCCTGGGTAGATACCACCTGTGCCTCCTCTGTGGTCTTCTAATTTAAAGCAATAAGGATACATGCCATCAAATCGTAAACTGTTAGTAGACTGATTTACTGTATTTCTTAAAATAGGGTTTTAGAGATTGTCAAATAGGGGGTCAAAGTATGTCAGTTGTGCTGTTTACTCAAAAAAAAAAAAAATCTGAGTAAGTACAAGGGGTAGTTTGGTGCTAAGTGGCTAACTTACGAGTCAGAGTTGAGCCAAGACTTCCTATATAGCTAGTGACAATATAGGGAACCAGAAGCGAAGTTCATGAAGTCAGACTCTGCAAATTACTCCCAAAGTGTCAGTTCAGTCAGCAAGTAATGGTGAGTGTTGATATTAGTCACATGTGCTCAGTAGTCATTTGTTTTTTTTCCAGTCATTATTTTGCTTTGAATAACTGAACTTCTTTGTCTTTAAACTGTCACATTGCTTAGTTGTCTTTCATATCTGCGTTTCACCCTTTCTTCTAAGAGTTCTGCCCTCTACCTCAGCTCTTCAACCCACTTTTTCAGTGTGTCTCTTTACCCAGTTCATCTCGTCAGCCTCTTGCTTCCATCCTGTTCTGCTCACTCCTCCAAACATGATGTGGGAGTGTGAGATCTAACTTCTATTAAATATATTATTGTATGATTTTAATTTGTATATGAGTTGTCTCATGTTCTTCATGTATTGTATTACTGAAAATCAGCTATTAATAATTCTTTTATAATTCCATAACGTTTTAGAAACCCCAGAAGATAAAGGAAGGACAAATGAGAACGGTCCAGAAAAAGGTAATTTCAACACAAACAGACCACGTTTTAGTCTTGTCTCTCTCATGTTATGAACTGTTCATTGTCTGTTGCTGCATCAAGGACACCTTTCAAAGCATCCCTTGTGGACAGAGCTAAAGTGGGAGGTGATCTGGGAGAGAAATCTCTCTTATGTCTTACTGCTCTGACTCTTTTACATAGCAAGATCATAACATTTGTAAATCGTGTTTGGTAAGTTGTCAACTTATGGGGTTCATTTATGAGAAGACAAGCTGATGCAGCAGTGTTAAAGTTTTTGCTGTACTGAGTTGGATGAGATAAACCAGCAGCAAACAATGCAGCCTTCCTGGTCGATGCTTTCCTGAACTGTCAATAAAACCTGCTTCCAGCATGATTTTTGCTGACACAGCATTCGCTTTTTAAGCCTGAAACCATTAACCAACTGACAGTAGTGGCTTGGTCTTGCCTTGCAGAGGAGAAAGGTACCAGTCCACAGGACTATAGATACTACCTAAGAATGTGGGCCAAGGAAAAAGAGTCCAGGAAAGAAACCATTAAAGATCTCCCCAAAATGAGCCAGGTAAGAAGTGAATGTGAAGGTTTCCAGTTAGATGACTGACAGCTTAGTGGGGAATTCAGCAGTATGTGCAGCCATTTTGCCAATATACTCAGTCCTTGCTTGTAGATTGCCCTGCTGTTCTGGTCTGGTGAGCTTTAGAGGCCTCTAATTCCACGCATTCATGTTGAATTTCTCAGTGAACATGGACAAACTGCTTTGTTTCCACCCATCAAATGTATTTGTTTCTTTCTGCCTCCCAGATCAATTATTCCTATAAGAACCGCAATCTGTGTTTTCCCTCCAGATCAGTATGTTTCAAATATGCCATCAGTCATATAAACTTCTTTGGCTTTTTGCATTGCCTTGAGTTACAGCTGCTTGGTGGAGAGCGAAGAATGGTTACAGGAAAGAGAGTCTGATGACTGGTGTGATCTTTTCTGTCTTTGATTTCCTTGATGGGTGCTACTTAAACCAGTTGTGGTCAGCTTTTAAGCATTTCCAAAAAGAGTAACAGGACAGAAGTAAAACTTTCAGGTTTTCTCAGATGTGAATATGTGAGCACTCTGTTCATCTGTCAGGGGAAAAAAAAAAAAATCGATACTAAATTACTAGCTGTGTCTCAATTTAGCCACAGCAGCACAGAGAGAGAAGTTTGCCTGTATTGGACTGTTCTGAATCAGTACCCTAAGTTGCCACTTAACTTGGTGGGGAGGCAAATAAATTAGGAGTCAGTGAAGATGGTGTCTGTTGATTCATCTGCCACTGTCAACATTTTTCAGCCTGAAGTATGATTTTTTTTATTTTTTTTATTTTTTTTTTTGTCTTTGTCTTTTAAAGGAACAATTCATAGAGTTATGCAAGACTCTTTACAACATGTTCAGTGAGGACCCGGTGGAGCAAGAGCTGTACCATGCAATTGCTACTGTAGCCAGTCTCCTTCTGCGAATTGGGGAGGTTGGAAAAAAATTCTCCAACCGGCCCGTGAGGAAGTCTGAGGACTGCAAAGCAAATAATAGTCAAGATCCTGTGAGTGAAGAGGAGTCACCAACATCTGAACAGAGTCAGAATTCAGCAGTGGAGCAGCAACCCCAAACTGACCATGAGGATAAAACCTGTGGAGATGTTCAGCCTGAAAAAACACAGCAGGAGAACCAAACTCTAGGAGATGGGTCAGGGGAAGGACAAGGCTCTCCTTTACAGCTACTATCAGATGATGAAACCAAAGATGATATGTCCATGTCTTCCTACTCCATGGTCAGCACAGGCTCCCTGCAGTGTGAAGACATTGCAGATGACACGGTCCTGGTTGGTTGTGAAGGCAGTAGTTCAGCTGCCAGGTATGGTAGTACCATCGATACAGACTGGTCTATCTCCTTTGAGCAGATCTTGGCTTCCATGCTGACGGAGACAGCCCTTGTAAACTACTTTGAAAAAAAGGTCAACATTCTTCAAAAGATCAAAGATCAGAAGAAGGTAGAGAGGCAGTTCAGTTCATCCAGCGACTATGAACTTTCCTCTGTGTCAGGGTGAACTCTGGAAAGCAGGAATTGTCTTTGGGAGATGAAACAGGGAGATAATGTGGCAGATGGCAGGATGGTTTGGTATTTTGTGTTTGGGGTTGTTTTGTTTAATCAGAGACCAGTGACTACACAATTACAATAGATTCCAATTGATAAGGGACTTCTGACAGTGACTGTTTTGTGTAGGTGCTTCTTTGGCTGCTCTGGCTGATGGAATTAGATTTACATTCTCAAGAGCCATTAGAACCTAATAGCCCCTGACATACAGAATTACCACCATAAATTATGCATGTCTGCCTTTTGCTATCTTTTACGTTAATGAAGTTTTATTTCAGACAGTAACTGCTCCTTGCCTGCCCTTGTTTGCTGTAGGTTCCTGGGTAACTCGCACAGCAGATGCAGCCTGGCTTGAAACTGTGTTCACCTCTGGCTGCCGCTCTGAGAGCTAACGCAGTGTAGTCCAGTGCTATAGGACCCTGACCTATAAATAGTCGTGTAAGTTCTTCAGTGCTGTTCTGTGACTCAGCAGCTATAATGCAAATGCACCCCGCTGCTCCCAGCACCCCAAGGTCTAAACACAGACATTTCACAGATCTGTAGGTTTCTTTCAGATGTGATTTGGCATTTTCATAGTGTACAATCACTTTCTCCTTCAGCATCTAGGAGTTTTCAGACAAAACTCAGTTTTCTAGCATTTGCTTTTCTAATTCTTTGACAGCCATTGTTTTTAGTTTGTCTGGAAAGCCACAAGCTCCTTGACTTCAGTGCAGAAGTAATTTAAGTCAATCAACAGGCTCATGATGGTAATAATGAGGGAATATGTTCCTAAATTAGAAGTTGATGAATTAGCCTTAGTGTTACAGGGCAGCGGCATGCTGGTCTGCCAGAGTTTCCCTGTTGGTATAGAAAACATTCGTTGTTTCTTGCTGATTCTCCGTTTTCACTAGCTAGTGATGGGTCCAATTTTAGGACCCCCCTAAGAATACTCTGATCAGTCAGCCCTTACAAATGCTTGGGGCAGGAAGATGTGCAGGAGTGTTGTGCCACCTGCAAGCTGCTCAGTGTGTCCTTTCCGAACATCTCTTGTACAAAAAGTCTAGCAATGGACATGCTCTTAGAAACTACTACATATCAAAGGGCATTTATACCTAAAGAGGATGAGTTCAAAGCAGTGTGGCCCTCTGCCATTAGCCCATTATGGGAAACCTCAATAGACTAGATCTCTTTCCAGTTAAGAGACAAAATAACTGGGAGACTAAGTGACTGCTCTTTTAAATCAATTAAAACCAGAAGAAGCAAAGAGTTAGCCTTCTGGTCGTAGGGCATGCACTCCGAGGAAGGAGAATTAATGCTGTTCCTACAGATAAATTCATCTCGATACGCAGGCATCTGCCTTGCAGGGCCGGAGCGAGAGATGCTGCTGCTCGGCGAGAGCAGACCCTGCACTGAAGGCAAGGTTTGCTGCAGCTTTTGGCTGGCGTTGGGATGTAAAGGACGGGAAGGACACGAACGGCTGGATGTTCCCATGTAACACTACTTGGTGTGCTACTCAGTGTTAATTCCTCCGTGTGACATTCTCTGTATTCACAGCTGGTACATATTTCTTATTTCTCTGCCTCCTCTGTCCTGTTATCACTGGAGAGCAGCCATTCGTACAACTGCTTTTACTAATTATTCAGTAATTTATTGTAATTTTTTAAAAGTACAGATAATACATGTGATTTTACACTGTCTGTCTGTCTTATCTGTCATGTACTCAATAAATAAACCAGAATCCTACAGGCTACCTTGACGGCCTTTTATTTCTCTGAGGTCATGGAATATTGCTTGTTCTTTGTATGTGGCAGTTATCTGAAAGAGCAGGCTTGATGTGGCCGGAGTCTGACTTCAGTTTTTTGTCCCATTTTTGTCTTTTTTGGTTTTTCTTTTTGTATCTCTTTTTTCTTTTCTTCCTTTTTTTTTTTTTTTCTGGGCTTTTCCTGGTTTTTCTTTTTTCTGTTTTTCTGGGAGCTTTTGTTTTTACAGATTTTCCTTTTTTTTTTTTCAGGGTTTTCTTTGCCTTTTTTTCTTTTTGACGTTGGGGAGGTGTTTTGGTTTTGGCACTTTTTTTGCTTTTGTCTTTTTATTTTGCTTTTAGGGCTTTTTGGTTTTTGCCTGTTGGGGTTTTTTTTTTGGGGGGGGGGATTTTTTCG
>VXBL01004722.1:39091-141487 GCA_013400195.1 Aramus guarauna | reverse complement strand
GGAGAGACCCATGCTGGAACAGTTCATGAAGAACTGCAGCCTATGGGAAGGACTCACATTGGAGAAGTTTGTGAAGGACTGTCTCCCATGAGAGGGACTCCATGCTGGAGCAGGGGAACGACGAGAGGAGTCCTCCCCGTGAGGATGAAGAAGCGGCAGAAACAACATGCCATCACCTGACCGTAACCCCCATTCCCCGTCCCCCTGTGCCGCTGAGGGGGGAGGAGGTTTGAAGCCGGGAGTGAAGTTGAGCCTGGGAAGATGGGAGGGGTGGGGGGAGGTGTTTTAAGATTGGGTTTTATTTCTCATTCCTCTATTCTGTTCTGTTCAGTAATAAATTAGATGAATTTCCTCTCTAAGTTCAGTCTGTTTTGCTCGTGACGATAATGAGTGAGTGATCTCTCCCTGTCCTTATCTCGACCCACAAAGCTTCTCGTTACACTTTTTCTCCCCTGTCTGGTGAAGGAGGAGAGTGATAGAGCGGCTCTGGTGGGCACCCGGCCCCCAGCCAGGGTCAACCCTCCACAACTTGTAACTCTAATTGTCGCACTGGTGGTTTGGGACTCTGCTAGTGGGAGGGATGCTGAACTGGGGGAAGATGATGGCGTTGGCTTGTGTCAGCATGGCTACCTGGTCCACACCTATTCCTCAAGGAGTTTTTAGACCATCTTGATCACATTTTCAAGACTGCCTGAGAGCACATAGGTTTTTCTTCCTCCCTGTGATGGCGAGAGCTTTCTGGAAATAAGGTTTAACCTGGAGACCCTTTTTTGTCACTCACTACTTGTATGTACGCTGCAGTAAATTCTTTATGTATTGTCACTGCTCTGAGGAATTTCATGGCTTAGATAGGAGGCCTGTGGTACCAAAAAAGTTGTGTAGCCTTCAGAAGCCCTTGTAAATAATCAAAGAAGCACTTCCAATACTGAGATATAAGCTACTTAAGACACGTGTAATAGCACTACATATCTGTATAGCCTGTTTTAGTGAAAGCATAGTCGCAAGACTAACCCTGCCAATACCAAGAACTTCATACAGAAGAAGCTGGAGAAGTTTTCTGAGCGAGGACTAAATTGCTGTATTCCTCCCCAAAAGATGGGTGCTCAGGGGAGCAGAGCTGCTGCGCAGTGTCCCCATGGCATGTCCAAATGCTGGATGTGGAGAGCAAGAACAATATTTGACCGTATGGGTTGCCTGGTGGATGGATGGACCTGGATGGTGTTGGACTCTTGGACTCAACCATTGCCACAGACAAGTACCTGTCAAATGAATTATTCAGTTAAAGCTGGCGAAAGCAGTGTGGTGCTCTCCTCTCCCTCCTCTCTGCACCCAGACTGTGGCCTTTTGCTTTTATTTGATCTTGCCTTTCATGTTTTAACTATTCCTTTTTCGTGCCACCTATCATTGTGCTCTCTCCGGAACTGACTTCGATATCTTTTCTCTTTGTCTTCTATTTCCCTCAGTATCCTCCCTTCCTTCTTCCTTGGATGCTGCAGAAAATGACCAGGATGGACATCTTCCCACGCATCTCTCCCTCTCTTAATCTTGTCCAGTTCAAGTTATTCATCATTTGAGGAACTTTACCAGATGCTCACCTAATTGCATGGCTTCGTTAACTCCAAGCATGATTTTGAGTAGAACCTGGTGTTGGTCTTTGCACCGGGTGTCAGGGGTTGCTCCAAGTCCCTCCGGGTCCCAGGAGTGATGGCAAGGCAGGGTGCAGATCCCCAGGACAAACCCTCCCGGTTCAGCGTGGGGACGTGCCGTGGGGACGCTCGCAGGGGCATCGCGCGTGGGCTGCTGGCGCTGCCGGGCGGCGAGAGCTCATCCCGCACCTCGCGGATGGAGCTTAAACTAAATTGAAGGCAAAGTAGGAATGGTCTTTAAAAGCAGATTAATTCGCTGACTTTGAGGAGCGAGAGGTATTTAGGAAAAAAATTGGAAATGCAAATTCTAGCTGAGCACAAACTTCGTCATTTGATGGCTGAAATCCTCTGCTTTGCCATGCCAGGGAATCTGCGTGAAACCTGTATTTTCCCCGAGCTAGAGCTGACCTGGGAGGGGGAGGTAGGTACCCGGAATGGTGGATGAGCATAATTAGGACATGGATTGTGGGTTGGCTCCGTATAGATCAGTTTGTGTTTCGTTAATGTCTGGTTCCACCCTGTCTGTCTGTTTTATTAGATTAATTTATTACTTTCTGAAAGTGCCTCTCCAGTGAACTAAAATATCTGTTTACTGGAAGTATTTGGTTACCATGAAAAAGTGTGTTTGGCAAATATTAACTACTTTCTTCTGTTTCTTTTTCAATTTAATTGTCTATTTATCTGGGGTATTGATTGCTGAAGGCCTTGGTAATTATTTGCTGATTTTGGAAATAATGATTTTAAAGGCTCGGATTACTTCTGTAATATTAATCATTACCTCGGAGTGCTTGCCTCAAAGGACGGGATCTCTCTGACAGCTCCACTTGCAACGTGGACATTTACTGTCTGAAACTATGCCGCCGTCTTAAAATAACAAAATCGTTACTGGCATTTTGTTCCTGAAACTAAGCAGATATTTGTAGAGATGCAAACCTGGCAGTTGCAATTAACTCACAAATTTGCTGTTCCTGTTGGTGGGAGGAATGGCCAAATTTCGGAGTCAAATAAAAAGATAATTTGATTTACTTTCCACTGTTGCACTTTTCCCAAAGGAATGTAATGCTGTATTGGTCTGAACTCCGGTGCAGGGTTGGTGTGGAAACGGGCTGCCCCTCTCCAGCGGCGCGCAGCAGCAACGCAGCGTTGCTTTGAGGGAGAGGAGCAATGCTCCCGCTTGCAAGTGAATGTGCTGCCGTGCAGCGGCACATCTTGCTTTGGGGGAAGGTGAGAAATTGGAAAATCTCTGCTGGGAGCTGAGTAATTGGCACCTGCTATTATTATGTCCCTCCTCCCCCTTTTAATAACTTGTTTATAAAGATAACTCTCCTACAGATCTCATTACACGGCCGTAAAGTATGTTGTTTTTTTTAAAAATACATGCATTCCTATTCATGTCAGGTCTGAATACCTACCTCATGTTTCTGTAAGAAGGAGGGATAGTTTTTATGTCGTCCGGGCATCCCCGAGGATGCCCGTGGGGAAAGGAGCTGTGTCCCTGCCGTACCTGGAAGGAGATGTAATTCTTCCATTAATACAAAACCGGGCAGGCGGTGAGAGTGGCCGAGAGGGGAATTTTGTCCTCTTGTTGTCTCAGGCCTTGAAGCAAGGGATTGCGTTGGCTGTTTGAATGATGTTGTCTCTATCTCCATCGGAGCTTGCATAGTGACATATATTACTAGAGAGCACGAAACGCGACGTTTAGCATACGCCCCTGGGATCTCTAGTGCAGTGAATCCCACTTCTTTCTCTTGCATCGAGTGATTTGTTTAATTGGTTTTAACAGTTTCATCCTTGTTCTTTTATTAGTGGATCGTGGTGCAAAAGGAAGCTGGGAGCGGTTTTGGATCTTGTCCTGGGTGATTTGATGACTAAGTCCTGTAGAGCCGCATCTCTGTGCAGGTGCAGCGGTGCATCTCTGCAGGGGATGCGGTGGGACGAGCGTGTCCTCCTCCTCCCAAACACACGTGCGGGGAAAGGAAGAGGAGGAGAGGGCAAAATCATGTCCGTGACAATTGTTTTCTGATTCTTTTCATCACCTTATAGAATGAAAATAATAAAAAGAGACTCAGAGAAGAGGGCATTGCAAGCCCTGGCAGGGATATAATCTCTTTTCTTCGTACCGAGGTATAAAGATAATTCCGATCGGGATTGAAACAGCGGATGGCAAATAATTCTTGAACAATCCGTTTATGGTGTTCCAGGATGCGAATGAAAAGCACTAATGGGATAAAGAAGGATCTAGATAATTATCTCGGCTGCATTAAATCCTGTCCTTTCAGGAGAGTACTCTTGTGTGGACACTAATTTCATGTGTATGAAACACTAAAGCTGACTAGACATTTTCAGAAGCTAGCTGATTCCAAAATAGCCATCATCGCTCGGTGATCATATACCTTTTATCTACTGGTTGGTCCTAATAAATCTGATTTCTGGTCTCTGGTGTCCTGATGCCTTTTTTCCCCTCCCTGCAGCAGGTTAAAGCTGTGACACACGTTCTCTCCGGGGTGGATTTGAAACCTTCTTTATCCTTTTCTTTTTTCATTTGGCCCACTGTTTTGGGAGACTTCCTGGCTGTTTTTCCTCCCCTTTTACAGCTGGCAATGCTGTTGGTTTAACTCTGATGGAAGAGCTGCTTGCAATATTAAGGTATGCAAGATATTTTTTAATTCGCTCCATTTTTTTCCCCCAGCAAGAGCTCTGCCTTGCAGTGCGGGGGACAGCACTGTGCTCCAAAACAAATCCAGTTGTACAGTCAGTTAATGAGGCTCTTGTTGTAGGCTCTTTGCTGCCTTTGTGTTTGAACCTAATGGATGCCCCGTGGATGAAGTGGAGGATGGCAGGAAGAGAAAGGAACAGTTTTGTATTGACAGCAACCGTGACATTTGGATGGGGTCGGATCAGTTAACAGCATTCAAAGATCTGTGTTATGGGATCTCTGTTCTCTACGACCCCGTGGTCAGAGGAAATCTGCTGTTTGGAGATACGGGTGACAGAAATGCACTTCTTAGAAGCGGCTGGTTCTTTGTTATCCCCCATCAGCTCCAGGCAGCTGCATTTTCCAGCTCTCAGAGAATCGTTTCTCTCCAGCCTCACACTAAGCGAACTGAAGCATGCCTGAACCGGCTGCAGCATCTGTCGGTGAGCCAGGCTGTGCATCCGACAATGGGAGCCACATCTGGGGACTTCAGCTGAGACAGCTGCCCACGAGACGTCCTCCAGCTGGAAAAGGAGAATAGGCACTCAGTATCATCCCTTGCTGACTGGAGGAGAGATGCTGTGCATGGCTGTCTTGTTGGGGAAAGCCTTCATCTTTCACCGTGAGGAGAGTGTCCAAATGTAGTTTCTCAGCGGTAGACCCTCTCGAGTCACAAGGTTCCCATCTTTTCTTGCTGGCATGGCAATACAGTTAAGGTTCACATGTCTTTTGGAAGTACAGAAGGGCTTCCTTGCTTTTAATGAGAAGCCAAACAAGAAATGCTGTCCTGTCCAAGGTGGACTTGGGTTTCCAATCTCCTTCATGCGGCACAGAGAGGTTACAAGGGCCAGTCTTGCGCTGAAATCCAAGGAGTTGGTACGTCTATTTTTGCTGTGGATGGGAAGTTGCTCTTGAAACCAGATTTGCTGTTCACATCACCATGAGCTGTCACTTGCCTGTCCCAACTGGAGGATGTCCTTAGAGCCATGTGAAGCTCAGTCCTCCCATACCAGGCTTGGATTTGGGACAGGTAGCCTGCAGGAGGGTCCGATATGCAATTAGGCACATTAAGATAAGGCACTTGCTTAGTAGGGCTGTGTGTAGAGAAGAGGGAATGTGGGATCCTTGCCGCCTCTGGAAGGCTCTTTAAGAAACTAATTATGTTTAAGAAATGTGTTCATCTTTCATCTTGGTGACATGCTGCTTGAACAGCAGCTCTTAAACTGAATTGCTCACACAGAAGAGTCAATATCAAGGGTTCTTCGCCTCCCGGTCATAGTTACTAGCCCTGTGGCTCTAGGAGCAGGGCTGAACTTTAACAGTGGTGCCTGGCACAGGCTTTTGCCCTAAAACTGCCAACGTTCTGCAAGAGGAGTCTGGTGAGGTTTGGCAGTTGACCCCTAAGAATCGATCGATTGCTGTGTAAGGCAAGATATCCATCCTATCTCTGAGAACACCAGCCCTCCTACACGCTCTTGACTTCCACAAAGATGTTAATGGGGATTTTTACCTGGTTCTTGATATCACTGCATGCCCTTTGAATGAACCACTCACTAAGAAGTCTCATTACTTGCTCCTCGTTAAAGGTGTCTGGTTAGCTGAGTTGCTAGTTGAAGTCTCCTTTTCTCAACCCTGTGCAGTGATGAAGTGGTACCTGGAGCTGTTGTGCCAAGTGTTACCTCCGCAGAGCATCATGAACTGTCTCCTGCCTTCTCCTGCTTGGGTGAGTTGTCCCCAGAGAGAAACAGTCTGTCTGCAGAGCTCTGCGCGTGCATAGTTCAAGTCACCTGAGAAAGGCATGTATTCCACGTCTCTTTGGAAATCTGTCAAGACAGTGGCAGATCGCTTAGCCTGAGTGCTGTTGTCTGGGCTGTGGTTCATGATTTCTAAAATGCAGGTCGAGAAGTATTGCTGTAGTAGTTAAAGACCAGGCAAAATGACAACGTTTGGCCCTGCATAGCAACTGTGAGCATCAAAGGAGGCCTTTTACTGCTGGGACTGAAACTTCAAGCACTCATCTGTTGCTCCAGAGCGCTGGTTAATGATTCTTAATTAAAGCCTTCAAACCAAAGGTGGTCATTTCTGCAGCTGCTCCTGATGGTGACCCCATGGTGCTCAGAAGCCCGAGCTGAGGAGCAGGATCCTCTCTGGTGTGCCCTGAATGGGCTGGGTGCACGGGAAAGCCTTCCACATAGCTTGTCCATGAAAGGCTGGGCTAGGAGAAGTGGGTCTGTGTGGGTGAGGTGGTCATCAATGGCAGAACTGGCCATGTAAAATCCACATCTACTCATCAGCATAATTTGGTGACCAAGATTGCTGCAGTGCCGGGGACGAGCACAGGGTTCGTTTGCATCAGACTTACAGATTTGGCAGCGAGGAGGAAAGGGGAAGATGTTGACCATAGAGGGCTCGTAGGTGGGTAAAATTCAGATTGCCAAACAGAGCAGAAAAGGTCAAGAACTTCTTTTGTCTGCTGGTGCATGGCGTAGCACGCAGGTGAGGAGATGTGGATTTATTTGGATGTGCGCTCTTGTTTAGTTTGGCTTCCAGAAGTCCTTATCTCCTCTCCTGCTGCCAGCTTCCTCTGAGTTGCCCTCTTTCCCTCTGCTCTGCCTACATTTCTTGCTGTGATTTCAATTATTTATAGTATTTCTTTTCCCCTTAAACTGCTCCGCTGCGTGTGCGCTATTTAAGCAGCTGCTGCTTCCCAAGCCCGTTGGGCTGATAGGTGACGAGAGGATCCCCGTGCATACAACTCATTAAGAGCATTTCAGGGCTCTTCAGTACCGGCAACTATGCGAATGTAAAATTGCAATTGGATCTTGTCTTATGGAAGGTTTTGATTGCGGCTGGTGAAATAATGATCTGCTTATTAATGTAGAGTAACAGGAGGAACCGAGGGTAACGAGAGGAGAGGAAGAAGAGTTTTGCAGAGGAGCGTGCTTCCTTTTTTTGGTGAAACTTCAGCAGCCTAAAACAAGAGCCATATTCTCCTCTCGGTTACGTCAGTGTGCATCCGGAAGAACCTCATTAAAATAATTTAATTTCTTTTCAGCGCAGGCTGGTGTCACAGAGAGGGGAGTCCTTGGTGGCAGGGAAGCGCAGGCTTACTGGGCTGGTCTGAATTCCAGGAGCAGGAAGGTTGGGCTGTTCAATTTACTACTCCCTCCTCTTTACCTCTGCAGTATTAAGCTTAGAGAGGAAGCAGAAAATATTTGTTGAAATCCCTTTCTTCATTGCTGCCATGTTCAAACTGAATTAACTCTCATCCGAAGGAAGCCTGCACTATAGGAAACATCTGCCGTAGTCCAAATTGCGTTTGAGGTCGGAATTAAAATGTATGTAACTGTTCAGCGGTGAGCAATGAATACACAAATCCTGCTCTTCGCCAACAGTTGTTTTGCGAGACATGATTTGTACGCTTCCCTTGTACCTGTGCGGCTACACAAATGTGTTACTGGAATATGAACCAGCACAATGCGTCTCAGGAAATAATGATTATAAGATGAAGCAGCTTGCTAGAACGACAAACAGTTCCTTATTTCAAGCTTATGTTTTGTTTGTTTATTTATTTGTCTTCTACCAGCAGTGTTTCTGGAGTGTACTAGTAATTGATGTGAGGACGTAATTGTATTCGCGGTGCATGTGTGTCGGGGGGGCAATATTTATGTTCAATGACTGCTTTGTGAAATATTTGTTCTCCTCTTGGCTCCTCCATCCGATGAGTTGACGTAAGCTCTCAGGGAAAGCATGGACAATTTTTAGAGCTGTTCTAGATGTAGTCCTTACAGATTTTTTTTTATTTTTTTTTTTGATTGTCTAACTGAAAAGAGCTTTTGAAAAGCCAGAACAAGTCTCAAGTATAGACCGACGAGGGAGGGGCTGATGCTTTGCTGTCTGATGAGCTTTCAGTCTGTCGAATTAAGGAAAAACTAAAGCTCCCATTTTATGGAGTATTGTCTGATGCTGTCTGATGCACTCCTGCAGTGCATTTGAGTGCCCAGGCTTCCTTCTGGCTTCTTTTAGGTAAAGACCATTCAAGTTTGAAAAAATTGTTCAAGTTCTTTAAATTATGTGCTGTCTTTCAGTGGGAATTGCAGAGATAATTGCAAAATAAACCGAGGAGCGACTGACAAAAATGAGTAAGGCAGAAGGCTGAGCAGGACTCGGTGGTTTGTGCTAGTGCCGTATTTCTGGTGCACGGTGGCAAATGTTGGTACCACGTGTACTTCAGAGGTTAGTGACGTGATACTGCCAAATTCCTGATGGATTAATGGACATTTTGGTTCAGACCGACAGCTTCCGAGGCCCCAGAGCAGGAGGGTGAGGGTGGTGGCACTGGATTCGTAGGTGTGGAAGTGGATTGATGAAAAGCAAAGCCCTCTGCAAAGTTGGCTGGGTGTCATTCAGCCCGTTTCACAGGTGGGAAATCAAGGCACAGGAGGGGTTCCCAACCTGTGAGGTCCATAAATCCCTTTGAAACCTCCCTCTCACTGTCCTTTTTGCAGCCCCTCAAACACAGAAGCCATGTCTACAGACGGATGGGTTTCCATTTCTCGGCTGGCATGTTTGCTGGCAGAGAAATGATGGGTTTTGGGTTGCTCTGGGAGATCTATGCCTGTACCATGTTGGAAAGTCTGCAGGGCTCAGGGCAGGGACCTCGAGCGCTGCGATAGCTGCTGGGAGGACAGCTGGAGGAAAGCACCCAAGTACGTGGGGCTGAAATGCCGCAGCATCTCGCCCTGCCCAGCTGTATGTTCTTCAGCAAGACTCCTTGTGCCAGACAAAATACACGTGCATTGAGACAGACGGTGCCAACGCAGCTCCGGGACAGCAGCAGTTGGCCATTAATTTGCTCTAAGGTTGGGTGGATTGATTCTGCTGCTGTGGAAGCCCAAGTGGATGAAGGGGCAGGAGGACAGGGGTGGTAGGTCACACCAGTGTCTGCTGTCAGTGCAGAAAAAGAGGGAGATTTTTATACTTTGTGGCGCCTCTTTTCCTACTTGGAAAAAGCTTCCTTTTTATGTGCCTGTGTAAATGCTTTATAGTCCAAGGGCTGTGACTTTGAGTAGTTCCTTGGAAATTGATGGTGAATTTTGACCATGTACAGCTGGTGTCTTCAAGTTCCTGAGGATTTTGCTCTCAGTTTGCGACGTGTTTTTTTTCCAGCATTTAAATGAATGATTTTATATAACTTCTGAGTATTGGCAGGCTTACCATCATTTTCTCCCCCCCTTTTTTTTTTGTTTAAGCTTGGTTTTTCTAAGGGACAAAAGCTATGTCCTTCTTCCCAACAGGTTTCAAACTCCTAGTCTTGCTTTAGCCCAATTGGGCCATGGTATGGAAATCCCAGAGGTGATCTAAAATCCTCCAGGTACTTTTGAAGGTGGCCAGGAGAGCAGAAGAGAGAGAAGGTCTGTAGGTGGCTCTGCTGGAGAATAATATGAACTCCTCCGTCAGGCGTGGGTGAATCCGTACAGAATGTGTTGTCTTCATAAAGCCCCAGCCACAAGAAATGATTTCATCAAAGCTTTCAGTTGAGCATGGGATGCCCAGACGTTGGGTTCCTCCCCGGGAGGGATGTGGTGGTGTGGCTGTGGCCACCACCGTTCTCTGTGCCCGGTCAACAGGTCAGCGGATCCCTCATGAAGTCCTGCCAAGGGCAGAAAATAAACAAGACCAAGCTGTTTTTCCCTTCTCGCACCTCTAGCAAGGGCTAGATGTAACCACAGAAAGAAAATAATAGGGCTTTTTTTGTTGTTTTTTTGGTAACAGCTCCATTTCGGCATTGCTACCTATGGCTAATGCCTCATTCTCTAATTTTCGTTGCTCCAGCTGCTTTGTTTTTCTTTGTTGCAATCAAGATAATGCAGTACAATATTGCACTAAGAATTTCAGCTATTCAATTACCTTTCAGAAGTTGACTTAATTGGCTCTTTAAGTGATAGCTCTCTATTGTGTGCAATCAGCACGACTCAAGGAGGGAGCAGGAAGAGGATAAGGATTTTGTTTCTAATCAATAAATAAAGGTCTTTGAAATAATACTGCTTGCAATTTGTATCACCGGTTAAATTACACCAAAGATGATAGTCTGTGTGTTCCTTGTGGAGCACGGCTATAACAGAGTAATAAACATTTGCTATCAGCAAGCATGCGGACTATTTTACTCTTTGTTTCCAGCAAATCCAATTCTCCTCCTGGATTTTTTTTTTTCCCCCCTCCTCCCAAGTATTAGAGAAAAAACCAAAACAAAACTGCTGCAGAGCCTGGCACAGATGGTTTGGGAAAGTCTAATATGTAATGACTTATCATTTATTTTGCACCTCATAAAGTATGCAAATTAATGTGATACCTGATGATAAATAATTAAAAATGGAGATGCAAGGCAAGGGGAGATTATAGATGGAGTAAATATATGGTAAACCAACTTTAAAAAGAGAAGCAAATCCAAAAGCCTAAGCTCTCCTTCAAGCTACGATCCACAGAAACAGCTGCTTCTCGGTGCTGGTTTGCCTCCAGTGCTTGAAGCCGAGGGACTGTGGGCCGGCAGGATTTCTGGAGTTTGCAGTCAGGATTTGGCCAAAGCTACAACTCTCAGGAGCTGCCGCCTTTGCACAGCTCTGTGGCACCTCAGGTCATCACTGAGCGTATTCCTGCCTTGGTTTAGGCAGCAGGAAAACTTTGCCAAGCAAAGGTTTCTTTTAGAATATTTTTTTTTTTATAGTTACAGTGGAGTAAAAGCGATTGGCTGCTTCATACTTTTTTTTTTTTAAGCTAAAATTACTAATAATAATTAATTATTTAGTCCTAATTAAAAATATTTTGAATCCAGAAAGGTCTTGAGATTGCAAGAGGCACAAGACCGGAAGCCGCCCGCAGTCCCCTTACACGGGCGGTGCTGCCGCTGCCTGGGACAATTCCAGCCGCTGTCACCACGGTCCGCTCCCCGAATCCATCCCCTTCCCAGCTGCGGGGACAGGCGAGAACTGCAGGTGCAGAACTGAATAGAGCCACGGGTTTTAAAGTTGAAGCATCCAGCACGCTCCCGGGTACGGTGCGTGTCTCTGCGCTCCGTTTCCAACACCTCCGGTACGCGTAGCGCGGTTCGTTTGGTTTGGGGAAGCGACCAAGGGATGTTCTTTGCAAGGATGGGCTAGCTCTGAGCAGGCTGGGATTTAATTGATTAAAGATGCTTCCTCCTTTGCTCCCTGCCCCATCCTGGTAAGAGATGGATGATCACCCTTCGGTGTCATGTCCTGGCTCTTCCCCCCCTTCTTGCTGTGGAAGACGACAGCGATCCCGATTTATAACCCTGCACCGAAGGGCAGCTTTAAGAGCATTTCACGTGTCAGCTTGTAGTAGTTTTCACAAAACTCTGGAAGTAGATTGAGCTTGCTCTTTTATCAGCTAGAAATAGAGATGCTACAATGTTCTGGTCCAGCTCAGGTCCTTAAATTGCCAGCAATCTTCTCCTGGCAGGCACCGGCTGGTGTCAGGCGCCTTCGTGCCCGGACCCCCGACAAGGCTGCGTTTGTTAGCGGAGGGTTGGTACGGTCTTGCCTCGGTGGAGAAGTGGAACTGAATGGTCATTTTGTGATGACAGTAATTGCAGCATCCGTGTAGTTTCACCATCCAAGTGTTTTACTGATGATCCCGGGTGCTGGGTTGATTCCATATAGACTTTGCAGAGCACCGCGGCGCTGGGAAGGTGCGTTAGCATCTGTTTGTGAGATGCAGTGACTGCTGGTTTGCGAGTAATTTTGGCTGTACGGAGTTAAGCAATATAGGGCAAGAAGGGCAAAAGAAACAACTTTTTTGTTGCAAATTTATTCTGTGGCTTCTTTTGGTCCTGGGAGGGGCTGTTATGATAAAACCTGATATATTTTCACATCTGCCTATGAAGAATGTAGGATTTATCTTTCAAATGAAATTTGCTTTGCTGCGCTGCCAGCAAGGGGGTTTTTTTTTTGAGTAGCTATTTTTGTGAAATATAAGCGGAGAATTTGTATTGGCTTCACACTTAAAATATAGCCAGGGGAAGATGGAATATTCATCTTTATTGTATTTGTTTCTCCCGTAATGAGACATTACTGTCTGTCGTAAAGGAAGCGGTCCCCGAGCCCAGGGAGCATGCCCAGTTATTTTCTGCTTTGCTCCATTAGCTCGTGTGCAGACCTCCCGATTTTTATTTTTTTTTTTTTGGTGCGTGTGCTTTTCTACTTGTTTAATCCCGCCAACTGCTCTTCTGGTTGGAAATCCATTTTTATAATGCTGGGTATTACACAAATTTGTTGAAGCTCTTAATGCAGATAAGGGGGGGGTGAGGCTGGTTTGCCCAATCGGGCTGTGCTGACTTTCTGCTTTCCATCAGTCACGCAGAGAGCTTTACGCTGCAGCTCACTGAGGGCATAAAACGCACGCAGTAAAGAAAAATAAACTTTAAGGAACAACTAGAGCGCTGTAAACACCGCTTGGATTTTTATTTATGAAGTCCAAGCACAGCACAAATTGTATGGCTCGCTGTGCCCTGTGGAAATCTCTCTTTGTATTCCTTTTTTTGAAAATTTTCCATAACTAGTAATCATGGGATCGTAGCAGAGAGCCCTTCTGTAAATAGCTTTTTTGGTCACCGCTGCTGTTTACTATTACTCTGTGCAGCACGGTAATCGAAGCTGCGCGGGAACGTTCCTAATGAATTGATTGCAGCACGGATGCAGGCGGTGGAGCTTTGCAGCCCCGGATTTCGGGGTTTTGTTGTGTGCGTGATGCTTTGGGGACCCGAGCTGGGGCGGGTGAGAGGCACCTTCTCTGTCCGAGCGCTGCGTGTGATTTGCAGTGTTTGTGTAGCCGTTTCCAGCAGAACTGAGCACATCCCTGCCCGTTGTACTGTTCTGGTTGTTTTAATCTGTTGAATTTATCCGTGGCACGTTGCCTGGTGGAGTGTGGAGGGAATGTTGTCAGCAGTGGCAGAGAAGGATGCCAGGCAGCTTTCTTTTTTTTTATTATTATTATTTGTAGTGAAGCCATACAAAGTCCATCCAGGGCCTCATGGCAAGGGTTTAAGTAGCTCTCAAGCATGCACGTATCCTTTGTTTAAGCAACGGAGTACGTGACCTGCTCAAAGTTGAGTGTGAGTTTATATACTTGTGTTAACTTCTGACTTAACTACCCAGTTTTATTAAAAATAAAAGGAACAAAACCATTCTGGCACACTTCGATAGCTGCAGCATTTGGAAACTCTTCAGCTTCTCTCTCTTCTCTTTCCTGATTTCTTCCCAAGAATAGTTGCAACACTTTTCTTTTTTAGGACTTTGCCCTAATAATTACATCTGTGAAGATCTGCTGGGATGGGTTATCCCACAAGCAGGATTATGCCCTTAAATGGAAAATAAGCCACCGCAACAGCCAAAGTTTGGGAAAAAAATACTATTGTGGGAAAATTAAGTTGCTTTGGAGCCGCACGGTCAGGAAATGCTTGTTAGTGCGGAGAGGAAATGCTCGTGTCTTTTAAATGCTTGTTGCGTTCTTTTTTTAATTGTTAAAATAGGAAACCGTACCTCTAATAAAATACAGCTACTACACCCTCTATTCAATGGAGGGGAGGCATGAGGAAACATTCGCGGGAGATGGGGAGGCCAGTCTTGCTTTATGAACTTATTAATTGACTTGCTGGCTCCCGCTCCCTCCCTTTGCCCCCCCAAGCCGGTGGTGGTGCAGGTCCTCTCCGGGCTGCCCGCTGCTTCTCGGCCAACGATTTGGGCTAAATAATCCAATTAAGCTTTGCAGCTTATATAACTCTCTTGGCTCGAGGCAGCGGCCGGACCGACGGGGATACAAAACACATCTGGAAATGGTGTACTAAACATACTACCGTGGCCGGAGCCAAAAGGATTTGGACAAATTTGCTCATACGCACAAGATGTCCTTTGAACAGCAAGACGTGTGTGTACAATCTCCTTGCTGAAGAAGTTGAAGTTAGAAAATTCTTGCCCGTAAATCGTTGCCCTGGCTGGGAAACTTAACTGGTTTTTCTCCTCTCCCTTTGCCTTTGGAAGATCATCTGGCTCTTCCTCCAGCTCCGGAGGATCAGCCAGTCCCCATAGTACGCTGATCATAAATAACACGTACGTTTATGTATTTCAAAGGTGGAAAGGACCTCCAGCATCATTTAGTCTGACTTCTTATCTGATACCCGCCATAGGAGTTGCTTTATATTTAAACTGAAATGTAACTTAGTGTATAACTGGAACATAGCTCTGAAGAAACAATCGAGGTTTTTTCTGAGAATTCATTATAACCCTGGTAATTTGTGCTAATGGTTAATCACACTTCCTACTAAAATGTGGGCATTTTACGTCAGCTTGAGGGTTGGGGAGGAAGAACTCAGCGATTCCGTATTTCAGGTAGCGTGCCCAGCACAAGCTTAGGAAAAACCAGCGCACGTTTTAGCACTCTCAGATGTCTGTTCTCCTGTTGATATCCATTACTCTCAGTAGAGAAGTTATGGGCATTAGCAGCAGAATGAATTTCCCTTCATGTGCAGTAATATGCTCTTATAGCTTTGTTTTATAGTCTACTGTCTGATGTTAAAGAATTTATTTGTCTTTACAGGTGTGCAAGGCTGGTTTAGCACTCGCGTCCTGCCCGTTCCTGGGTGCTCGCGTGGCTGCATGCCTGACACCTTCCAAATCTGTGCTGGGGAAGGGGTGTAGAATCGCCACCCCCCCCAAAATCTGATATGCCACGCACACGCACAGCTGCTGGGCTTGTCCTTGGGAAAACATGTCCAGGGAATTAGCTGCAATAACGTGCACTGGCTGGGTTGCAAATGAGCGGTGCCAGAGCTGCAGGGACCCCAGAGGTGGTTTGGCAGAGGGTGCGTTTCGCTCCCGAGAGGGGACGTTGCTGGGGCACGACGATGCCGAAGCAGTGCTCTGTGGCATCCTGACCCCGCTTTGGCTTTTGAAGTGGTCTGGCAGTGCCCAAGGGTACGCAGCCGGGTGAACCCCACAGCGCCGCGGGGATGGTGCAGAGCCCCAGGCAGCTCTGCTTGGGACTGCCCCGGTCTGCACCAGCGTGGGGCTAATAAACACACCCTGACACACTGACAGTGACCACGATCCCTTTGGTATCTTTGCACTAGCAAGGCTTACCCTGGTTTGTTATGGACAGCTTAATGTATTTCTTCCAGTGTTCTGATTTTTAAGGCTGTCAGAATGCTCCTGCTCTCACCAGACTTTGGACATGGCCATGGGAGTCTTCTGCGAGTATCTTTGTAGTCATAAATATGGAGTCGTGACCTTATAGTTCATAATTTTTTTTTTATTTTTTTTTTCCCCATGGCCATAAAACTAAATAACGAGTTCCCCAAAAGAGGCTGTGTATCTTGAACCCCTCCTCCCAGCCCATGACGGAGTTGGGGCTCACCTGACAGCATCGCTCCTGCCCAGACGTGGGTTGGCTGGAGACGATGACACAGCTCTGCCCCCACTTCTTCCACGTTGCTACTGTATTTGACAGACTGGCTGCCCTCTCTTGATGTTTTATCCCTAAAGAAGAAGAAAATTGGGTTAAGTTTTTCACAGCAACGCACAGCGGTGATCCTGGGTGACAAAGCTGATCTATGCATGGGAAGCTTGGGGGAGCTGGGCAGGAGGGTAAGGTATGAACAGGGGACTCACCCAGGGTGATTTGCTTTATGGATGTCTCATAAAGGCATTCCAAAGGATGAACTGATCACTAAACATTTCTGCATGTGCTCGATGACAGCTTTTAGTCCTCGAAGAGGTGCTGAGCAGCCCGAGTGGCCGGTGAGAGACGGTTTCCCAAGTGGTGTTCGAGTGCATCGGGGGTACCTAAAGCACCCGAGTACAGAAACAGCCTCCCTGGGCACTGCAGTCCAACAGTCATCCTCTTTGTACAGAGGGAACAGGGGCTTAAATTCAGCTCTGAATACTCATGCTGCAAGTTTTAAGGGCAGTTTCCCTCACGGTGAGTCACGCTGCTTGTTTTCCCCGTGCTGTGTTTTCCCCGGCGGTGGGATTTTCCCTGGGTTTTGACCTCCTGGGACAGCTGGGCTGCAGCGAGCGGGGTCAGGCGCTGCCCTCTGTCCCTCCCACCGGCGTAGTTTGCCGTGATTTTGTGCAGTTTAACTCCCTCGGTACGAGCTGCGGCTCTGCTCAGCTGTGCTCGGGGTTCATCTTGTGCAAAACCCCTCTCGCAGCTTTGCCAAGCAGCTGTGTCCCCCCTCAGAGCCCTGTGCTCTCTCTTGTCTTCCTCTCACACCAGTTTAACAATGTCTGGGCTCTTGATCTGAGCATCTCGGTAAATCCTCCTGTCCTGGTATAAAACCAATTAATCGATTAATTTCATCCCAAGGAGTGGCTGGGGGTGGCCAGGGGACCCACAGCTGGATGCTGCAGCCCTTTGCCCAATTCACCATCCTCCTGCACATGCTTCTGTGAGGACGCGTGGCTGCGCTGGTGCTTTCTGGGCCACGTAAGATACAACTGTTTTGTCGTGGAAAACTCTCTCCGTGGGTTCTGACACCATTTGCTGGGTGCAGGTCATGGGTTCCTGCGAGGAGACAGGGGCTCTGCTCCATGCAGCAGGCAGCCCGTCCATCTTCCATTCTCTTTGCAGCACCTAAACGTGTCAAATTGAATCTTCCTGTAACGTAGCTTCCCTCTGGGTGGGAAGTCTGGAAAACTGAGCCACAGCAGCCCACATAGCAATTAGCATTGCCTTATGTATGCCACCAGTAAAGGTACCGGTGTGTGAAATCCTGAAAACCCAAATGCATTTAAATAGACGTGTTCGAAGGAAATAAGAGGCGTGAACTGCGCATCCACTCGCAGGGAGCGTGAAGCGTCCTCTGCCAGGACTGAACAGCACTGAAGGAATAGTCGTGAAATTTAGCATGAGTACCGTGGTCTCGTGGTCCTGGACTACAGGAAGCGTACCTATTTTTGGAGGTGGCAAGCAGCGTACTGTAGGGCTCAGTGCATTGTCTTTAAGACATTAGGTAAAGCTGACGTTGCAAGAAAGCAAAACCTCTAAGGATGTGGTTTCACGAGCCATTTAAACTGCTCTCCATTTGGGCTGTTGTCCAAAATGGCATCTTAGTTCACATGTGCTTCCTTTGCGCCACTGGCTCGGTCAGCAGGATGGTCTGGCCGAAAGTTAAGCCCACAATGAGGATGCTTGATTTTCCAGCTGGATCACTGCATGGATAAGGTGGACCATGAGGCTGCGTGGGTGTTGGTGCCACGCAAAGGGGCACAGCACAAGGAGCACCCTGCCCCTTTCAGCACGCCTGGCTCGAGATGCCGAAAGCCCGTCGTGACACCCTGCCCGGAGCTCAGCACGGGGGAGTGGGAGATGCCGGTAACATTTCAGAGCAGCAGCTTGTTGAGAAGCTTTCAGGCTTCATTTAGTAAGCAACCAAAGGTCTTAGCAGTAGCACACCCATGGAGTCAGCATTCTCCTCCTCCTCCAGCTGTTTATTTTCTACCCTTGAAACGTCCTGCAACCCCCACCTCGTGCCGTGCCATCGCCAACATCCGTGTTGCCTCGCAGCAGAGCCGATCTGCTGGAATAACGCTGCTGCTGCTGCGGCTGGCACGGGGCTGGCAGGCAGCTCCGCAGCGGAACTGTTGTGGGATGCGGAACCGAGGCCTCCTGGCTCTGGGTTAGTCCCTGCGTCTTTCAATAGGAAAAAGTTAAATTACCGCAGGTTGCTGTTGCTGGCAAGTCGGGAACTCCATCTTTGTACTTCAGTGACGTGTTTTCTGCAAGGGCAAGAAATAAAGGGGGATTTTCTTCCCTCTAAAGCAGACTGGTGTGGTTTTGTGGGAGGGGGCACCGGCTTTATTTGATAACCCTTTCTCATGTTTTCTTGGCTGCTGAATGAGAAAAGGGAGAAGTGAGTCTTCCTACCCTTTTAGCGGTATGTTTTTCTTCCCAGGAATTATCCTAGCATATAAAATGAAACAAGAGCCCTCAGATAGCATCAACACTTATAGTTGATCTAAGTGTGCTATTTAATGGCAATGCCTTGTTTTTTCTCTGGAGAGAAGAAAATGTACCCCATTAAGTGCTCATGTTACAAGCCTGCACCCTGGGGGATAAATATTTCAAATATTAATGCTGAGTAATTTTAAAAAGGTTCTGTATGCATTTTATTTTAAGCATTCTGCAAATTATTTAAGACTACTAAAACAAAATGCAATTGAGATCAGCTCATCCCGTCATCAGTATGTGGTAATTTAAAAATCTGCTTCTACCCACCAGCACGGTCGTGCATCTGATCGGGCATTGGTACAATAGGGAAATTGTGAACTGTTTGCTGCTGCGGATCTTTAGGTAGACAAGATGTACAATTTACGTAGACAGTGGAGTGAAGGGAAGGCTCTAAATATCCTTTCACTCTAATACAGTTGCGTGCATTGCAAATGAGTTACTCTTTTGGAAAAAGAAGTCAAACCTGACTTGCATTGAAGTTCTCAGCTATTAACATCAGCAGAGCCAGGGACTCCAGCCAGAACTTCTGTGATTTCCTTGATATCCCTGTGACTTAGTACATCTCTTTAACTTTTCCATATGTGTTCTCTGATTTATAACACAGCACTACTTTATTTTGCTGTTGTAAAATTCTTTCATACGCTAAGCCGTGCCAAAAGCTTCATCTGTTATTGGTTAAACAAATTCCCCCTGTTCCAGGATTTTGGCTGTTCTGAGTCTGGTGGTAACTTCGGAGGAATGGTGAATGCAATGGTCAGTCGTACAAGGAGGTGGGGAAATACAACGTCCCGGCACATATTGCTGCTAATCAATAAGCTCTCCTTCAATTTGCACATTGGAACTGCTTTTTCCACCCGCCACTGCCGCATCTCTCCCGAGATGGGCTGAGCTTGTCCGGAGTGCCAGTGGCTCACGGTCATTTGTGGGGGGGTGACGATGATGTTGGATTTTAGTAATGTTTGGAGGAGGATTAACAAGAATTTCATTTCGACTCCTTCACAGGCAATTAGCAGCAGCTGCTGCTAGAGAAAGGGTGTGCTGATTAACACGGTGACCTTTGCAAAGATCGGCTTCCCTTCTTGGAGGGGTTCCTTTCGGATGGACTTGTGAGCCATTAGCACTATGGCACAGAGTGGGATGCGTGGGTGCTTTGGGGTTTGGTGGAACAAGGTCTCTGTTTCGTTATTGACATAATTAGGTTGTAATAAAAAGGGGTTTCCTGTTAGACAGCGAGGCGTTTGCTCTGCTTCAGGATTTTCTGCTTCTTTAAAGCCCCAGAGTTGGGCCTTACCAGCACCCATGGGAACGTGGTCCTGCGCGCTCCAGACATCGGCGCTTTCTTCAGGGTTGTTTTGGTTCGTGAGATTTTACTCACTAGCTGTGGTATCATCGTGGGAACAAGGCAAAAGGGCAGGAAATCCAGGCTGGAGGTTTGCAGAGCGCCAAGCAAACGCGGTTTGGGTTTTTACTGCGCGTGATGGTTTGCAATCCAGCATGATGCTGACTGATGCAAGTGACAAGTAAAACAACCCGCGGCACGGCCAGCACCGACACCGGTGTGCCGGGACCTCGACGATACGCGGACGAGGCTGCTGCTGGTTCCTGCAAGTGCATTTTCCATACAGGAGAGCAACGTGCTTTCTGCTGCAGGTCTGTTCCCGCTGCCCTTAGCTGCATCCGAGAGCATTTTCCCTGCCCGTGCCAGGGAAGGACAGTGCATTAGGCAAATGTATCTTCTTTTAAACCACGCACGGGTTTGCTCGGTCAGGACTGACCACATGTGCAAGCTCCCAGCCTTTCTGATTCCTCTTTTTCCCCCTTTCTTTCCACGCCTTGCCCAGGTTTGCCTGTGTGATGTCCTCACTTACTAATCCTGTAGAGCTGCAATTATTTTGAGGTTTAATGACCCATGATTTCTGTAATGCTTTATTTTATTCACTTTCAGCACGTTTTTATTCCCCAATCAAATAAAGAGTATTAAAAAACCCACCAAGAACAAAGCCTTGCTTTCCATTTGAGAGAAAAATGCTTCGAAAGCTGTATTTGTGCTGCACAGGTAAATAATTAGATTTCTAATGAATTAGCTTTGCTTTGAAGAAAAAAGCTGGAGTGTTCCTAATTAAGTTCTGAGGAGAGACACAGGAATTTGGGGTTTTTCTCCCAAGAAATGGGGAAAAGGGGACCGCCGAGCCAGACGAGGCCAGGGACCGCCGGCGGGGTGGTGATTCACCCCACCTTGGTCTCATCCCCATCTCGTGGTATCCCTGTGCTTGCAGCACCTTCCAGCTCTTTGACGTCGTTTAAATTCCTCGTTTCAGTGTTTTTCCATGGCAGTGAATTCAGAGAAATAATATACTTTCTCTGTGCAGCACATTTCCTTTTATCAGTTTCAAATTAATA
Organism: Aramus guarauna; assembly: GCA_013400195.1. Classification (NCBI taxonomy): domain Eukaryota; kingdom Metazoa; phylum Chordata; class Aves; order Gruiformes; family Aramidae; genus Aramus; species Aramus guarauna. Next base: position 120,724 of record VXBL01004722.1, on the reverse strand, counting down.
TTTGAATTGAATGGTTACTTACTCCTATATTTTGAGACAAGAAGAATGGAAGTCTGTGATATATTTTCATTATATCACTCTATTTTATATGCTTTTCATCATGAGCCCTATTATTATGCCCATCCTAAGATGAATAATCTCATATATTTTTTCTTTTTTCACAGAACAGGTTTTTTTTTCCCCAGGCCTTTGATCATTCTCATCACCCTCTTCTAAAGCCCCTTTTAAGTCTGTAATAATACTCTTTTTCAGATGAGGTGAAAACTATTCTGGGCTTAGGCAGCATCATTTTAATAATGTTATAATCTTCATACTATTACTCCCTATCCCGTTCACTAAGCAGACTAACATCTTGTTTGCCTCTAACTCCATCCGCCTTTTTTTTCCCTGGACTGCTGCTGCCTGCAGAGCAGCATCAAGACACGCTGATGCTCTGGTCTCCTTCCTAGTTAATATTGTTAATTAAGAACCATGTGAAAAATACCTTGATTCCCCCCCCTCCCCCAGTTAATTTGCATCTATCAGCTTTGGCATTAATTTGCCATTTTGTTGCCTTTTCTCCTGGTCATTTGCTTCTTTTCTGGCTTTGACGAACTTATTTCCACGGCAGCTCTGTATTTGGCTACTTCACAAATTCATCTCCTCCTCCAGCTCCTCACTAAATCTATTAGACAGTGGGTTTAATACCAATCCGTATGGCTTCCTCTTGATAGTTAACCTTTTGCCATGATGAAAATTCACTGTTTAATTCCATCTTCTTTCTCTTTTGATCAATGGCAGTATTTGCCCTCTTCCCTTCTCCTCCTTAGCTGTTTTGCAGCAAAATGAATTGCCATCTGATTTCTCTGTCGTGTTAAATCCCTTGAACGGGTTGATAAAACCCCAGGAAAAATCAGAAGGACTATTCCCTTTTACAGAAGCTGATGGTGGTACCTACCAGGAATTTCCTTGCCAGCTAGGGCTTTTTTTTTTTGTTGTTTTGCAGCTCAGTAAAACCCAGGGGATTCGCAGTGATCTCGGAGCTCTTTGTATCGTTCAGTGTGATTCACCCATGGAGCCGGACCGCAGAAGGAGATCCCAAACCTGCTCTGCAGGTACCGAGAGCAGCGTCGCAGCTTCTGCTGCCTCCTCTGCCCTGATCCGAGACGTTTTAGGTGTAGATGATGGGCATCGCTGTTTGCTTTCCTAATTTCTGGGTTTCTACATCGTTGCTTTGGAGCCTCATCCCTCCTGGGGAGCTTTTTGGGTCCGGGCACAGGCAGCCCTGCAATTCGCTTTCCCTCTTAGAAGGGGAATTATAATGTTCACCATCCATGCTGTGGATCCCTGTAATGGGAACTCTACCCATCCCCATCCCTGAAAACGTACTACTTAGGACTTTAAAAGAGAGAAGGAAAAAAAGTTTGTTTTTTGAAGCATCCGTATGAATGTTTTCTGAACTGGATCTCAAATGCAAACAGTTGCTCCTACTTTAGAATAATAAGGCGCAGGGGATGTGTATTTTTGTCTATTCTTCTGAGGACATATGTGCTGAGACAACATTAAACTTCAGCAAGGAGATGTGCAACAGGAATGTGATCAAAACCTACTGCTGCAAAAAGAAGAAATGGTGACTTAAGGGTGCCTGCGTTCCCTGGGTAGAAACCGTCAGTGGAGGGATGCATTGCATTTCTATCTCATTACACAGAGCTGTTGGAGGTTGAAATGCTGTTAAATATACCACAGGCTCTTATTAAATGTCTATATAAAAAAAAAAAAAAACCAATACACACACGCACACACCAGATTGCAGCCGGTGGAAGCACTTCCTTTATTTGAGGATCATTTTTTTCAGACAGGCTGACTTTTAATAAACCTCTCGTGCCGGCTGACGTGTTGGCTCAGCGTGACGGTGGCGGAGTGGGATGCTCCAACCCAGGAGCCGACCCGGGGGCAACGCGAGAGCCTGTGCGGCGCTGGGCTGAGCGGCTGCAATCGCTCCTGCTCCCATCGCCAGCGCCTTTTACTGGGTACGGAGGTTGGGTACTGGTTTTTGTAACGTTGCCATAGGCCCTGGTGCAGCAGAATGGTGCTGCCTGTTCTCAGGATGGTGCTTGAGCACAGGCTCTAAGCTGGGGTGTAGCGACGGGACCAAGGTGTGCATTGGGGTGGCGGTGGCATCGAAATACGTTATTCAGCCCCGATTCAGGATAGCACAGACCATGGGTAGTGATTGAACTGAAACAAAGTGTAAATAAAGGGCAGAGGAGGGAAGAGGAAGGAGCTAAACCGCAGCTGCTATTTTTGATGGCTGCTTCGGCCGCCCGTGGCTGTTACGGTGACTCCGGGGCTCGTCCCATCAGTGCCAGTGCCAGCACCATCCCAACACAGCCCTTTGCTTTGAGCTGGGAAACCCACGTGCCGCCTCCTTCCTTCCCTGTTCCCTGCCCTGCCTGCCGCCCTCCGCACCTACAGCTCTTCTCCCAGCCACAATGAGCTTTCTAGGGCTACTAAAGACTCTGCTTCTCGTGGTACTTTCTGTCACGGTGTTAAACTCAAGTTATAGCCTAATATAATAAAAAAACTTGAAAAAGTTTCTTTAAAAACTTTTTTCCTTTAAAGAAAGGAGTTTCTTAATTATAAGTTTCTTTACACTTTTTTTTTAAAGAAATTCGAGGTGTATTTTTATAAGCAGCGGCTAGGAAAATGTCTGTTTTGACTCAGTATCTGGGCGGTTTGGTACACAGTGGAGCTGTAAATGCCGCCTAATGTTTGCTGAATCAAGCACCCGTGCTTGCTGCGTGGTGGCGGCTCTGCTGACGTGCTCGCTCGTTCAGCGGGGATGAATCAGCCCCCAGCAGGGTACGTGCAACTGCTGGAGCCTTTCGGGAGGTCCACCCTGCCCGATCGCGTCCAGTCCCTGAAATCCGGCCTTGGCTGTGTTTGAGTTCTTGCTCGGCATGTCTCGGTGCTCAGTTCCTTAAGGCAAACCGAGTTCTCAGTAGCTGCGTATATCCGAAGCTGCCAAAATATTTATGATTTTAAAAGATGAGTGTAGGAGTGGGAACAATGGTCTGCTGGGTCAGGAAGGGGAGATGATGTATCTCTCGTCTGGCTCATCTTTCCGGAGCACGGTTAGTGTTCCTTTAGGTTTGAAGGAAAATACCTGCTCAATCTTCATCCTGCCTTTGGGGGGGTGTGTGTGTATTTTGGATGCAGAACTATCCTCTCTTTTTCTTTCTGCTACCTAAGCCAGTATTTTTACTGTCACAACTTACCTGTAGTCACTTCCCTGAGGCTTTTTGGGGGATGCTTTGGGGTTTTGTTTATGGTGAGTCTCTAAAGCTGGTCTCGTCCTTCTACAGCCAAATAAGCAAAGGGTAATATTTTCCTTTTAATGGTATAAAAAGTTTATTGTGGAGTTACTGCTGATCCCTGTGTACCTGTGTGCAAAGTGTCTACCATCTGTGTGCTCCACTAGCCATCAGATTTCCGTGGGAAGCAGGACTATCCTTTTTCGCATCTCAGGAACTGAATTTAATTCACCGATATGGTGCGGTAACTCCTTATATCCCTTTTAATGGTCTGGTGAAAGTCTGTTTGCAAAATACCTAATGAATGTTGCGATTCAATCAGGGCAATCTAGAGTGTAATGTGTGGAGCGATGCCAGCATTGTATAAATCATTAAACATCAAAACATTTAAAAAAAAAAAAAAAAAAGAATCCCTAATCATCTTCTAACTCCAGGAGCGCCTGTAAATGGCTGGGGACGAAGCCGGGCACGGGGACGGTGGTGAGCTGGGGTGGGATGGTTCGCCGGCTTGGTTCCCTGAGCCTCCCCGGCTGCATTTTGGGATAACGGGGATGCTGTAACATGGGGAGGGGGTGGTTTGTGTGCCCTGGAGTCCCCCCAGGCCCTTGCAAGTCCTAGAGGGGGGATGGTTATTAATTAAAGGGCTGCTTTAAATAAAATGAAGGAGAATAGTCATTGCAGATAAATTTTCTGTAAGCAGTTTAGTTTTCTACTTCAAGTCCATCTGGGTTGTGAACTGGGGACCGACTATCCTTTATTTCGACTGGTTTGGCCCTGGGAACTCTTGCAGCAAAAAAAGGTGCAGTTGTGCTCTTGAAGCCAAGATTTTATAAAGATAAATGGTCTAGAGGTTTGGGGTTGTTTTTAGATTTTAAACAAAGTCTCTTGAAAGTCTTCCTAATGAGAGGCAAATCCAGCTAGCAAAGACTTTGCAGTTGCTTTTGAAAAGATTGAATTGGAGGGAAATCTCTGGCTTTGGCCATGGGTCCACTCTGCTGGGAAAGGTTATCTGCGGAGAACAAAACCAAAAGTAATTGGTGCTGAAATACGGACATGTTTAAAATGCACCGCAGGCTCTCTGGGAGGTTGGAGAGCGATTTGAAAGACTTATGCAGAATACAGAATTATAACTTTCCGAGAGAGAGAGAAAGAGTGTGTGGGTGTGCATACGTGTGTGTGTGTCTGTGTGAGATTTCAAGGTGGGGGGTTTATCGACACTTGCCTGCTTTTGTTCCTGTCTGCTGATTTAGGATCAGATTAAGTATTTTGCTTTCATTCAAAAACTAAAAATGGGTAAGGAGAGTGGATGCAGATGTCCCAGCCTCACCTCTGCTGACAAACATGGGCTGCACTTAATAGTCACTTAAATACGAACGAAGCCACAGAACTCTCCACGACGGAGAAATACTTTTTATTAAAGGGATGCTGTCTCGGATGGACGAAAACCTTTGGGAAGGCTGCAGGGGATCAGCGCTGCGGACCCCACGTAAGGCTCCTGGGAAGCAGCCCACGAGCCCCGCCAGCGTGTGCCCATCTGCTGGGCACCACTGCATCCCGGAGAAGAGCCCGGTTAAGCCATCCCTGCCTGCTGCTTCACCAGCAGTTCACGACGTCGCTCAGCAAACCCAGCGGGGGGATCTCAGCTGGAAAAACGAAGCTTGGCAGCTGCGGCCAGGCGCAGCCGGGGCGAGAGAGGGGAGCAGGGGGAGCCTTTGGTCGGCTCGGCCGGACGCTTCCTACGGCCGCTGACCCTCTGCCGCAGGCTGCTCCCCCCCCCAGGGATGCATCCACCCCCCCAAGATCTGCTCCGGTGAGCGCCGGGATGGACAGATGGCAGCCGGCGCTCAGCCGTGCCCAGCGCTGCCTTCGCTGGCCTGCAGAGACCCGGCTCACATGAAGCTGCTCGATGCACGCTTGGAGCCTTAGAGCCAGCCTGTTTCTGCAGATGGCTTGCGAAAGACCGTTGGGTGCAAATATTAGGCGCGTCAAGGTGTGAAACGTGCTGTTTGCAGGGCACTGGGTGTGCACAATGTGTGCTGCAAGAACTGCAAGCCCCGTTTGAGAGGTTTTTGGTCTCCCACATCTGTCCTGCAAGCCGTCACCTAACACCAACTTTCTTTCTTTATTAAACCGGTGTATTTTAAGCCTGAAGCAATGTGTTATCTCTCAAGAAAAAGTAAGCGGAGTCTTTTTTTAATGTAGTTGCAGCTAGGAGTTTTTGTCCTGCAATGCCTGAGTCTGGGGATACTTTAAGAGCTCTGCTGTCTTCTGCTGGAAGGGAATACAATAAATCTGGAGGGAGGGAGGGCTGCTGCTTTGAAAGGTGAGTAAAGGGTCTGTGCTGAACTGATGCTAGCTGAAAAATTTGTTCAGCCTCATTAGCAGCAAATCACTTTAGTGTCCAACCTTGCTTGTAGAGATGGGAGCCAATTTCTGCCCCGTCCCTTATCCCCTGCTGCCCTTTGAGGCTTTTCAGAGCCCTCCCTGGCTGAGGGTTTCTGCGAGGACGGCAGCTCTGCATCCGTGTGTCATCACAGACCGAGGAGTGCAAAATGGCATTGCTGGAAATTCATGGGAAACTGTACGCCCATCCTGGGCTTTGTCTCGGACTATTCAAGCTGTCACCGGAACCGGTCACGATCGATCAGCTTTTAAATTTCATGAAATTTTAATTAAAGAATGGAAAGCCTACGAAGACATCATAGGAGAAGAGCACTGGAAACAAATACAATTTCACTTCCAACCATTAGCCAGAAAAGCAGCAAATGGTTGACTGCACATCACCATTGCAGTCTAATGAAAAGTACAGCTCTTGGCTTCAGCGGGCAGGTCATTAGTGACTGAATAATCAGTGACATTTCCCTTCTAAATCTGACACAAACGAAGTGCAGTGCTCTGGAAAAAGCCATTAAGTGCAAAGCCTTGCCTTTACTCTGCTCCAGGTATTGCAGAACAAGATCTAATGGCAGCCTTTAGCTGTGATTTGGCTTTGATAACATCCACAGGATAGTAACCCCCCGGCGTGCCGAGAGCCGAATGCTTCCAGCCTTGCACAAGCACGGTTCCTGCCATCGCGTCGTGCAAAAACAGAGAGAGACTTGTTCCTCGCTGGTGTCCACAGATGCAGCTGGTAAAAGATACAAGTAGGAAAACCTGTAATCTAGAGTACTGGGAAGCTGAAAGGTATATTCTTATGTCTGAGAGATACCAGCAGGTAAAGGTCTAGCTCATCGTAGAGTCAATCTAAAGCCTGACATCCTCCTGTGAATTCCCGTGGCAGCTCCCAAAGCTGGGTGTTAACCTGTTTTTCTGCAAATTTTTAAATGTTTTCTCAATGAGAGTGGAAAGTGAGCAGCACCACACAGGAAAAAGGAAGAACTGATCTTGTTTATGTCTTTGCCTTGACTTTCTCTGAATAAGGTGTTGTCAGATGGATGGAGTAATCAAGTGGGTGTAACTTCCTCTGCTCCTTCCCCGTGTGCCAGTGGCTTTGAAAATAACGTTGAAAGGTTAATAGGACTCAGACTGCCTCGGGGGGGTCCCTTGTTTTGAAGCAGTGAGTCTTTAAGAAGGTTTTTCTGGGGAGAAGAGACCCCGTGGAGGAAACTTTTCCTAGGCAAAAGCATTGATGGGAGCTGCACTGGGAAGCACTGTTGTCTTGGAAACTCTGTGCTTTGGAGCTGGGTATGTCTGATCTTCAAAATTCCTTTTTCTTCATGGACCCCAAATTAGAAGTTGTCGATGCAGTCAGTGTATCTTTTTTTCAATGGCTCTGATTTATATTTAGCCCTGTGTTGGGAAGTTCCAGTGTAGTATTTTTGGTCATTAGCTCTCCTGGGCTAAGTGTTTGGGCTAAGTGTCTACTGTTCAGTGGCTAAATCTGGTTTGGGTGTAGTCCTGTGGGTTATACCCTTACTGAAAACACAGGTGACCACAGGTAAAAGTGTATTTTTAACTAGTACTTTCATTAATAATGGCGTAAAAAATGACCCAGGAAAGTTCGTTAATGGATAACCGACTCCACTCCCAGCTATTGTATAGTTAGTTCCAGCTGATGACTCTCCGTAATTTTGTTGCTTAAAAAAGGCATGGTGATATTGTTTCAAAATAAAAAGCATTATTACCCTATCAAAATACTCTTTTTAATATATTACATTTATGATGCATCCTTAAGGTGTGTATCCAAACACTTGTATTTATATACGCATCCAGGCAGCTATTGCCGTGTGATATTCTTTATCCTGCCTTGTTGCGGAGAGCTTAGATGCCCCAAATCCCTTTTGGTCCTTGGGGACTCTCTTCCGAAGCGGGAGGAGGTGCTGTGCCCACCCTTGTCTCGCTGCAGAGCGGTGCGTGTCCCTTGTCAGCATCTCGCTTTCCATCACTCGGGGTCGTCTGGGAGATGCCCCCTGCCATCTGGAGAAAGCCTTCGAGGTGCTGTCTGGGGGTTCTCCCAAATTACCCACCCAAACACCCTTCCACATGTGCTCTTAAAACTCTTTCCTTTGTGTACCATAAAGGAACCAAAGCAAGGAGCAAGACAATTAAAAATATTGACATTCCTTGGGTTTGTCATGGCTTTAACAGGCCATCACCACCAGTGCTTTCAGTTCTTTTTCACTTGACTCGGGTTCCTTGCTGCTCGCTCCAGCAGTCGCTGTCTCACACACTCAAACTTCTGGAGCTGCAGAGAGATGCAGAATATTGCTTATAAAATTAATGCCAACAACGGACCCCCTTGTCTAAGTATGGAGGGAAGAAGAACTACCGTGCAACTTATTTTTTGCACAGAAAACGAGGTCATATTTCTACGTGACCCGGAAACCCAAGTTAAAGAAAAAAATGAAAGGAGCTTTTTAATCGTAGTTCTGCAACTTAAACCGTCCTCTCTCCAACACAACTGATGGGTGCGTGCTGGACCGCAGCTCCCTAAATCCACGTTTTAAAGATTGGGGAGTTACGAGTCATGGGCATTGCTTTTGCGACTTGAAACCCTTCAGAGCGCGGAGGAGAAAGCTTCTCTCTCTTTTCCATCCTCAGGTGACGTTGTGGACATCTACCAGCGGGAGTTTCTCGCTCTCCGAGACCGACTGCACGCAGCCGAGCAGGAGAGCCTGAAGCGCTCCAAGGAGCTCAACCTGGTCCTGGAGGAGATCAAGAGAGCGATCTCGGAGAAGCAGGCCCTGCGGGATATAAACCGGACCTGGAGCAGCTTATCTGGTGAATAAACAGAGAAGTTGAGGATCTCGGGCTGTTTTGAAGCTGTTGCTAATGAGGAGGTAGAGAGGTGTGCGTGCGTGTGCGTGTATGCAGGGCTGCGGACAGGACGCGCTCTTCTCTCCCCTGGCACGAGGAAATTGTGGAGTTCAGAGGGACTTGGGAACTCTTAAACTCCTGTTTAATTAGAGGTGCACATGCATCATTAAACACTGAGATTTGCCTCTGCCGCAGATATTTGCCAATTTGCTTGCTTACAAGCTGCTTTTTTTTTTTTTTTCTTGCAAGTCATACGTGCCGTTTCCTATGGCTGTATTGAATCCATATGGAAAATGGGTATCTAAAGAGAGGGGGAGGAAGGAGTTAGGTTGACTGAGTACCCCTCACCAATTTATTTGTTCTTTTTTTTTTTTTAAGTTGCTCAGTTGAAGAAAATTGGATCTCTACAGAAAGATCCGATTTGGCCTTCATGTTATCTTCATACCCCCCCACCTTCTTCCCAAATATTTTGGGACTTCTTTAAGGCCCTCATGGCTCCTGATGAACTTTAATTGGGTTTGTGGTAGCATGTTAAAGGTTGGCCTGATTTTTTATAACCCAGCGGTAGTCTCAGGTGGCCAGGCTGCTCTAAAAAGGCTTTTTGCCTTGCAGTCTCTTCCTACCTACCGTTCCTTGCAATTGATTCCCTTTTCCTTTTTAAGACGAAACCAAGTTAAAACTGTGGAATATCACCAACAAGAATGTGCTGCACCTTCCCACCATCTTCCATCATTTGCCACATTTGCTGTCAAAGGAGAACAGTCTGCAGCCAGCCGTGCATGTGGGACAGGGGCGCACTGGAGGTAAATGGGAATTAGTGCTGCTTCTGGTGCTCTTCCTCACCTTAGTGCCTGTCCCTCCCCTTTCCTCCGGGCCTGGCTGTGGTATGGAGATGAGCAGGACTGGAGGAACGGCTGCATGCATCATGCAAGCTTCCTTGGTATCGTGGCACGCGGGGTGGGTAAGCCTTTGTCACGTCTGCGAGTCTATGGGGGAGTGCTGTCTGTGCTCTTGACTGGCACTAAAATGTTCTCGATGCTTCTGCCGGATGTTTTTTGCTGCTTTCCATCTCCAGAGTACTCTAGACTTTGCCTGGTCAGATGAAAGCACAGTTTGCAGGGTACTTCATGAAGTCTCTATACTGGTCTTAGGGGACAAATCCCATCTGGAGTAGGACTTTGGGTACTAGATGATTCCCCCGTGCTCCCATATCCCAACCCAAAGCCAAAGACCTGACTTATCCCTCCTAAACTGAGGTACTTGTGGCCATGGGAGGGGTTTGGAGAACAAGGGTGCTCTTGTAGTTTATGTTCACAGGCTGAAAAGGCCCCTAAGAGGGGGTTTGGATGTTTCCTTAGGTATCAGTCTTTCAGGAAGAAAAGAGTGAGTCTACCTGACGGCCATGGCTGCCCTGCCAGCCTGGCGCACTGGGGTGCTGCTGGTCGATACTGGGCTGGGGGACAGGAGTATGGGAGCCCTACGTAGCCCAGGAACCCGCCAACCTGCTGATCACTGCTGGTTTTTAATGACGGAGCGTGGCACAGAGCAGATGAACCATGAGGCAGTCATGGGAGCAGAGCAAAGTGTCTTGTCCCAGCACATCCCCCTCTCTAAAATCTCTCCTTGGCCCTGGGCAGTGTCCGTTGTGATGGGTATCCCCAGCGTGAAGCGGGAGGTGCATTCCTACCTCACCGATACCCTCAACTCCCTCATCTCAGAGCTCACTCAGCAGGAGAAGGAGGACTCCGTCATCGTCGTCCTCATCGCCGAGGTAAGACAGAGCTTTGCCTGTTTATCCGATTTCCCTGTTCATCCCGTTTCCCTGACTCCCATCCCACTGTCTGCCAAACTCGGTGCCAAACAGGACAGCTGCCCACCTGGAAACCAGCTCTGCCGCTTGTTGAGGCAGATAAGCCCAACCTTGGGCTGCCGTCCGACCAGGATCATTGGGTGCATCCTGCCCAAAGTGAAGCACCGATTGGGCCAGAGAGGGTCAGGACACGAGCAGGCAAACATCAGCAGTGCCAGCGCAGCACGTGCTTGTGTCTTGCTGGTCTCAATCGTGATGGCTCTTGCAGGGCGCTTGAGTGGTTGTTCCCAAAACGTGCTGGAGCAGCCCCATGGTCACATCGGGGGCAGCTCCCAGACCCGCTGCTGAAGCAGCTTGGTTTCTCCGCGTACCCATAAGACAGCACTAAACCCCTCTCCAAACCCAAGAGCTTGCTGATTTGGGGCTGAGGCTAATACGCCTCCTCCTACTGGTGTCTGGAGCCCAGAATCAGTTGCTGAATCCAGGGGCTAAAAAGCCTTGATACATTAATCTGCAAGAGCTGCTTTTATCTGTGGGTTTAGATGGTTATTTTTCTCCATGGCTTTCCCCTCAGGATTATTTTCTTGAGCTTGAAGTGCATTTGTCTTAGTTTCTAGAAATCCGGTGAGAAAGATAAACCTCGGTGGCATGTTACTGGGAGCGGAACAAAGATAAATGTCTGGGTTTGCTGCCTGTTTACCCATAATTTGATGTTTTGAATAGCATTTGGCCTTCGGGTCTCTGGCCAGTATTTCGTACAAGAAGGCGTGCACAGATGGGTGCAGCCCAAAGTGCTCGGGACGAGGTTCAGTCCTGGCCGCCGTTTCCCTTTGAGCTGGGACAGGTTTGATGACTGTTTTGACAGTGGGTGAGTTAAACCATGAGAGGTTTTAAGCAACTTCACCAAAGACATCTCCTGTTTAGGACTGCACTAAGAGTTGACTTGAAAACAGGGTGCACGCTGTGACGGCAGCACCTGACTTTCCGTGTTACCTGTGACAAGGGAAGTGAACAACAAGAGAAGTTAACTCTGATCCCGTGAAGTGCAGGAGCACACGCGTCATATCCCAGTAACAGCGATGGTGGTTGTTGCAGATCACCACTGTCACTGTTCTGTCTTGCTGACACAACATCCTCCTTCCCAAAGTGTTTCTGGACGTACCTGCACTTGGCGTTGCGCGTTGGGGCTCCTCAGGCACAGCATAAGGAGTAAATAGCAGAGAGGGGAGCAGGGACCTGGAGCAGACTCTGGGTAATTTGGAGGACAACAAGTGGAGCAACTGAATGTCCTTTTTGGGATAGGGATTTCTCATTCCGAGTGCCACCGCTACCCACTGTGGGTGTCCTCCACAGCGGCTGGGCAGCCTGGGGGAGCCAGGAGCCCCGGGGTGAGCTGGCCAGCTCGGCTGTTGCCAACCTGCTGGTTGCATGTTTGCTCCCAAAGCCAGGAGCAGCTTTCTTGCTTTTGTTTTTCCCATTGCTCTTTTCTTGGCAGCACTGGGGTAAGAAATCAGTCCAGCTCCAGGAGCCTGAGCCCTGTTTGGGAAAGGGACCTTTTTTCCTCTTGAGAAAACCCTCCCTTGTCACCCTTCCAGTGTGGAAGCGCTGTCTTCAGCTTGATGTGACACACATCCCAGCGTCTCGCTCCTCACCTCCGCCCGGCACCGAGCGCAGCGGCAGCCGGTCCCGGCTTCCGTGATGCTGCGTCTGCAGATCTGCCTGGGACGCGCAGTCCCGTGATCCGTACAACCTGCCAAAACAATACTGCCACCAGGAAACAGGCGCAGTTTTTGCTTCTGGGTCTCCTGCCCTTTGTTTCTGGATTTTGTTTTCCCGATCACTGTGCAGATGGTTTCTGTCCAGTGCCTGTCCCTGTGTTGGCAGTTATCTCGCCGGCAGATAGCGGCGTGCGGTGCTGCTGACCTTTGCCTCCCAACTCTTACAGGTTGCCAGGCTGATTGTGGGAACGAGCTGTTGTTTTTAGGAAGAAAAGCATCCAAATGAACCTGAAATGAAAAAATGCACACTTATAAATAGACCCCTCTTTTTCCCAAAAGGGGCGGAGATCCTTTTCTGCCAAGAGTATTCACTTGGATGAAAGCCAGCATGTATAGGGGAAAAAAATAAATAGGCCAGAAGTTAACGCTTTGTGCAGCCACGTGGTGCTGGCAGGGGCAGAAGTGCCAGGAGAGCACGTGGGGAAGATGTCCGGTCCTTTGGGGTGGTTTTTGGGGTGTGATGCCTTTGGTTCACACTGGCTGCGAAGGAGGGCTCCCAGGAGACCATCAGCACGGGGAGAGCGGTTAAACGGGGCAAGAGACACGAGGATGGTACAGAGGTGCTGACAGTGCTCCCGGGGGGTGTTGAAGGTGATTTCTGAGCCATGGGGGGCACAGGCTGAAGGATCTAACACTGCTTAATTTTTGTTTTCAGATGGATCCGCAGTACACAGCCGGAGTGGCAGAAAATATAAAAAACTTGTAAGCACTTCCAAATGACTATGACGGTACGGTCTGTGCCTGTAGCGAGGCCAGGGAACGGCTTCATTAAGGAGAAAATACAAGCTTTTATGCTTCCCTTTTGTTTTTTGGGTTTTTTTTGTTGTTGTTTGGGGTTTTTTCTGTTCTTAAACTCTGGGCTGTCTTTGCTATTGCCGCTTCCGCTTTCTGCTTGTTTTAAAACGCTTCCCATGCATAGCTTCCATTAGGCTGCTTTGTGCTTTCAGTATTTAATGCACGCGGTCATGCCGTTTCATTTTGCTTTCTGTCCTGTGGCTTTGCGAGAAGATGGATTATTTAGATTCCCAGTGATCCTGGCAATTGTTTCTGTGTCTAGTGCAGCCCTCTACCTGCTCTGCGGAGTCAGAGCAGCTGGGCAGGGTGCTGAGCGCACCCTGATGCTCCTGCCTTATTTTGCTTTAAAATCCATCATCCATTTTTCCTCCCGCTCCAGCCCGTTTGTTTTCCCCTTGTTCTAGGCGCTAGTTACATTTCTCTCTCGCACTAGCTGCTATTTATGTCCCGGAGTTTTAGTGGCTTTTGCAGCTTTGTCTGTAGCTGTTTAGGCAGAAACCGGTGACGGATTATTAACCGTGAGCCCGTCCAGGTGTTAACAGCATCAGAGCTCGGAGGCAAAAGAAAAAGGTCGTGAGAGAAGAGGCTGTGACTCCCGTCCAGCTCCTGCGATTGCATGTTTCCGAAGGATCGCAGTCGCCATAAGAAGGAGACGCAAAAGGGCAGCACATCCTCCCAGCACCCCGCGTCCCCGAGCCAATGATGGGAGAGGGGCTGGGATGTGTGCGGGGAGGGTTGTGTTCCCGGGCACTTGCAGAAGAGCCGAAACAGAGCCCTCCATCTTGCTGTGCAGGAGCTGGCAGAGCTGCCCTCCTGCTGCCTGCTGGCAGGAGGACGCACTTATCGAGGGATAATGGACTGATTGTCCGATGGGTCCCGATGAAATTACTGGGCGCTGCTGCGGAGACTGCTTCTGCATAGAAGGCCTGAAACTTTAATTGACTTAATGATTTGATTTCTCGCTGTCCCCCTCTCCACTGCCGCCTGCCCTTCCCCTGATTCACTGAAATTATTTTTCCTCCAAATTCAATTGAGGTGGTGTGAGACCAGGGCGGGCTGAGCTCATACGGCAGGAGGGAGAAAGCTGTGGTTGCTTCAGTACAGGTTTTGTCAGCTGAATGAGAAGCTTCTGTTTCACTGCTGCCTGAGGAGGGGAAGATTTGAAAGCGTTAGCTGAAAATCTTGCCAGTCCCAAAGAGGGAATAAGGAAAAGAAAAATAACCGAGAAGTTTTTTGGCATTCTCGCTGCTTTGTCTCCCTCTGCCCCATCTCCCCTCCTCCTGGCTCTGCACAAACAAAGGAAATCAGCCTTGCACCAAATGTTCTCAAAGAGGGCAGCGTTAAAATAACTGGTTTTCCCGCTTATCTCGTGCAGTCACAATAATCTCTGGCTATTGCTTGCAAGGCTGTTGTAGGTACATATTTTTCAGAAGAGTGACTTCTTTTTTTTCTGTTTGAGATTGACTCTTTAAAGGGCTCTTAACTTCATTATAGGGAAAATAGATACTGATTTTATCAGCATAAGGAAACTAGGTAGAATTCCTGCTGGCTGTCCTAACTACAGCACAGCAACGTTTTAAGTAACTTACCAGAAATGCGTAACATAATCTCTGCAAAATGACTTTTAATTACTGATGTATTTGGAATATCTCTAAATGCCGGTATTGCCAGCAAGTCCTTGCTTTGGTGTGTCAGTCTGCAGGTCCGTTTAATCCTGTAGCGAGGACGTGGTGCTCCCAGCTGGTCTTCAGAGCTGACCCCTGTGTGTGTGTGGGAGCGGGGAGGGATGCTGGGGGGGGGGCACACAAACGTGGGGCTATTAGAGACCGTGGGAGGGAGAGAGCAGCTTTCCAACTCAGGGGCAGTCCCTGCTGATGTCCTTTGGTGAGGCCTGGAAGTGCATTAGCTGCTGGGGAAGTTTTAGCTTAGAGGCTGTATTTTTTGTTTGGTTCTGCAGCTCAGTGTTTACCCAGCGATTTGGTCTTTGAAATGGTGCGTCAGACACGGAGGTATTTGTTTACTGCTGCTTTTCTCCCTCAGATTCCCAAAGGAAATACACTCAGGTCTCCTGGAGGTAATTTCCCCGTCTCCGCATTTCTATCCTGATTTCTCTCACCTGCGGGAATCCTTTGGGGACCCCAAGGAAAGAGTCAGGTAAGAATCAATGAGCTTAGAAACAAGCAAGCCCTGAATTCAGTAACTGCAGCAGGGAAAGCTCTTCTGCAGGGCCAGGCGAGGCCCCTAGACTTGCACAAGAGCTGGAAGGATGTGGGGTGCGGGGGGGTACGAACCGGTGCCAGCGTTGCAGGGCTTGCCTTGCGCTGCGACGTTCCCATCACTGAGCGAGGGGTTCATTTTAACCCAGACCATGTTCATTTTGGGAGTCCCTCAGTTTTCCAGTAACTCTTCACTGACCAGTTTGAAACCAAAAAGGAGAGGCCATATGCCATCCCCTCCTCCCAAGAGCTGCGTCATCTTCCCAGCTTAAACCCACCCTCCGCTGGCTCCCCCGAGCAGCCCGGTATCCCAGAAGAGACCGGCGCTCCCACCGTGTTTGTCTTTTGCAGGTGGAGGACGAAGCAGAACCTCGACTACTGCTTTTTAATGATGTATGCCCAGTCCAAAGGCATATATTACGTGCAGGTGGGTTTGGTGCCGGGGGTGGAGGGGAGGTGGGTGTACCTGTGAGTTCACTGTGGCTCGTACCCACCTGAGAGAGGGAAAAGAGCATGTCCAGTTGTGTGATTCAGCAGAGTGGGAGCGGGTTTTAACCAGATGATAGGTTCAAAAGCTAGGCTTCTAAGACACTTTAGACTTGGGAGACCTCCTGCCTAGGGACGGCAGGAATCCTTGTTTCGTTTACCTGTTAGATTGGGTGAGAAAAATCTGCTTGGAGCGTCTTCCAAAATAAACTAGGTCTGTGCCAAAGCTTTCCTCCAGTCTACCACATGATTGCTCCACACAGAGGGGCTCTTACTGGAACCTGGACGGGTCATTGGCACTGAGTGTCCTTTCCTCTTGCAGCTGGAGGATGATATTGTGGCCAAACCAAACTATCTCAGCACGATGAAGAACTTTGCCTTGCAGCAGCCCTCCGAGGAGTGGATGATCCTGGAGTTTTCTCAGCTGGGGTTTATTGGTAACGTTCTCCCCTGCTCACCCCAGTCCCATCAGGAATGGGTGCAAGTGCCTACTGGTTCTTGCAAGCACTTATGCCCTTGGTCCAACACGTTGTCTCCGTGAGATGGTAAAATACTTGGACTCGGTCCCTCCCTATTTTTGCAATGAGGGTTGTGTTTGCACAGGGGAGAAAGATCCTCACAGCTGGTACTGCTGATACTCACTTGTAATAAAAATAAACCTGGTCGGTGGCCCAGCCAACAGCCGAACAGCTTAGACGTGACCAGTAGCTTTTCGGCTGGATAGGAGCTGGAGTTGCCTAAGAGTGTGCAAAAGGAAGTTTACATCAGCACGGAACTATTTTGGGAACGGCAGTACATGGCTGCAGTAGCAGCTTGATCTGTTATTTTGGATACTGGTTTGACTGGCTTAAAACTTGTCAGTTTTGGGGCAGGAAATGGTCTGTCCTGCAGCTGGCTGAATGTTTTTCATCCTTATTTCTCCCTGCTGAATGGAAGAGTTTTAGACCTTTTGATACTGTTGTGACCTATGAGACACTAAGGCTTTCTAATTCTGTGATGAATATTAAACCCGGAACTGTATTAGCAATGCCAGCAGTTCTGATACATAAAACAGAGCTACATGCTATTTCCTTTACGTAGAGAGATGGACATATCCAGCCTCCACAGCCTAGTCTCCCAAGTTTTTTCTTCCCAGCACTGATTCTTGACCGTTTCATACCATAGCTGCCCTGTCTTCTCTCTTTGCGCTGTAGGAAAAATGTTCAAGTCTCTGGATCTGAGCTTGATCGTGGAGTTCATCCTGATGTTCTATAAGGACAAACCCATTGACTGGCTGCTGGATCACATCCTTTGGGTGAAAGTCTGCAACCCTGAGAAAGATGCAGTACGTAAACAACCTCTGTTGAAGGGAAACCTTCTGGGGTGTGTGGGCAAACGTGCTCTTGGTCTGTGTCTCCAGAGGATCTTTTCTGTGAGCTCTGGTGCTAACTGAGCACCAGAACTGCACCGTCCCTGTGGAGTGCGCCGCAGGGTGTCCTTGCGGATTGTGTCAGCAAAGACCTGGGACTTCAGGCTTTTGTCGTCTGCAGCTGCCAGAAAAAGCATTATTTCTGCATCTAAGCACTAACAGGGTATTCCTCCTCCAGTCCTCGAGGAGAGTCGCTGTTCCCCATTCTTCTGTGTTGTTTTTCATTCCAGTGCGCTTCTCTCCCTGAAGCCTTTCCCCGCTTGCTGACTATAACCCCAGAATAACCCTTTGGCTCTGGGCTCGTGTGCTGTACCCGCCTGGAGCACACATGCAGTCTGCCCAGAGAGCTCACCCCAGATGACCCAAGAGCAAGCCCACCGTGCGTAGTGTGCCAAAATGAAGCCAGAGCACGCAAAGCTCTTGTCAGGATTTCTAGGAAGGTGCAGAGAGGTGAAATGGGCTCCATTTTCATGCTGCTGTCTCGTTTGCAGAGCCATGTCTGCACGAAGCCTTGCAGACAGCAGCACAGAAGCCTCTGTGCCCTGCGGAGATTGTGTTTGAACTCCCATCGGCGGCAGCAGCGAGGGGCTAAAGTGAGTGGGAAGGGCAGAGGAGGAGTGTGTGTGACAGCAAATGTAAGATGAGCTCACCACCAGATACTCTCCTGACTCCTCTCTGAACATATTGTATTGACTCATACGCTCCCCCGGCAGAGAATGAGCAGCAGAGTCCCCGTGCAGAGCTCGTAGCCAGTCGCTTGGGACAGACATCATGGCCACAACTACTTTGTGATGGCAAATGCTGGAGCAAGTGGTCACTCTGGGGATAAATACCGTATTTATGTGTTGGAGGGGGACAGGGCATCCTCAGGGCTCTGCAGAATTGGGGCAAGGATGTGGTTTAATTTGGCCTGATCCTTGGCAGGGGCTGTGATGTCGGCTCCAGTCCCCCATGTGCAGCAGGACCAGTCTCAGATGATGTCCATCATGTCCTCCTGGCAGTTCAAACCCTGTGCTCAGGTGTGACAGAGCAGTGTCCAGGCCTGTCTGGCAGCCCCCAGGGTCCTCACAGCCATGGATGAAACTGGGATGGTAGGATGCTGGGACGGAGCTGGGAACGATGCTGCCATCTGTGCCCCCCTCCCCAAAACCTTCATCTTGAGCATTGATTAAATGCAGATCCTGCTGCGCAGGATCATCTTCTCCTTAGCTCATCTTTGTTCATCTTCTCCTACCTGGCAGAGCCAAGGTTTTCCCAGGGGAAACTGCAAACCTCTTAAATGTGTTGCCTTTTTAAAAATTAACCTACTTTCCGTGTGGATTTCTGGCTCCTTTCCCCCACTGTTTGCATGATTAACTCTGCACAGCGCCCTTTCAAACATGACTTTCCCTTGTAAATCCCACTGTACAGAATCAAATTGATAGCGGGGAGGATTTGTCTTTTTGATTGAAAGTTTGTTTGACCTGAGCTTTTGGTAAGTGCTTTGCCTGCTCTGGATATATTCTGCTCTTTCTTTTTTAACTAATTTTAGATTTACCTGTTTGTAAGCTGTGTGAAAGGATGACCTTCTTACCACCAACTGAGCTATTCCCCCTCCTGGCTCGACTGAGACAACGCTGCTTTCAGCAAATGCTTCTTTAGCAGAAAGGGAAAAGGGGAGAAAGAGAAATCAGGAGATGCTGTAGCTCCGTCTGTTCCCCTTCCTCCTCCTCTCCCCATCCAGAGTGCGATCAGACCTGATGGGGTTGCTGGCAATGAGTAGGTCTCTCCCATTAGCATGGCTAGTTTTAATTTCCTAATGTAACGCGAGCTGGATTAGAGGATTATCTCCTCTGCAGCTCGCAGGGGTCATGCCTGGACTCTCCCAGCTCCCGGCAGGGTGGCGGCGGTCTGTGCGGGCAGCCCATCGCGGGGGCTCGGTGCCCGGCGAGGCAGCCGGTGACGCAGCGCCCGGCAGCCGGACTTCTGCCGGGGATGCTCTTGGGTGGGAGGTTGCAAGAGCAGCTGGTGGCAGGGGTGTGCGTACAGGTCTTTTCTTGGAAAAAGCAAAATTTGAAAAAACAAATGACCTCTCCCCCTGGTTTTTAACCCTGTATTTTTGTCCTGCTCCTCCAAACTGAGAGAAATGAACTGGTTTTTTATATGTGAGTTCTTGTCTCCACACTCTCAGTGTTTTTCCCCTTTGTCCTTTATTCCTTCTCCATTGTCTTTCTCTCTCTCCACCCCATGGAAAATCACTGGCTGGATCAGAGTAGCATCTCCAAGTTTATTTATGTGGTGGGATGGGTGTGAAACCGTCAAACAGCTCAGACAGCAGCACGTGCCATCCATCTGCCTAACAAAATCTGACAACAACCTGGAAACTCTGCCTGTCTGAAAAGAGCCCGCAATTGCTACCTGTTGGCTTAGGCTCTGAATCATCCCAGGACTTACTGTGCCTTCAGACATCTGTGATCCCCAGCTCTGAGCTGTGGAAAAAAAGGCTTTCCTGATAAGCCGAGGAAAAAAGAAACAAAATTATCTGACAGTACCCCGAGATTTGCTCAGCCTGTGCTAAGCAAGGAGGCATTTGCCACTTAACCTGGGCACCCTGGGCTGCCCAGCAGAGCCTGGTGGGTGACCGGCCGAGGGTCACGGTCAGGTTCCTCCAGAGTGTACCTAAAAGGCCTCTTGTCCAATTAAAGCCAAAATAACACAGAAAGGCATAGAGATGTTTATTGCCTCTCATGCCCTTGTTCGTTCGTCTCACGGTTGACCACGGAGGTTTAAGCATGGGGCACTGCGGGATTGTCTCGTTTCAGAAACACTGCGACAGGCAAAAGGCAAACCTGAGGATCCGCTTCAAGCCCTCGCTCTTCCAGCACGTGGGAACCCACTCCTCCTTGGCTGGGAAGATACAGAAGCTGAAGGTGGGTGCCCACCACCTGTCCCAGCCGCAGGCAGCCTTCCTGCCAGGCCTGGCCTGCAGGCACGTGGGACCCAGCTGCTTTTGGGGTGGGGACATCAGTGACAGCAACCAGTGGCACAGTGGCAGCTGGATTTCTGCACAGTGGTTGCGTTTTGTTCTGAATTACAGTGAGCTCATGTAGCTCCTGCTTCTCAGAATGGCAGAGACGTGTACCAAGAGTCGCTGCAAGCTTTTAAGCCTTGGTACCGGTCCTGGCCACCCATCCTGAGTGCCAAACCACAGTCCAGGCAAGTGATTTTGAAGAGATCTACTGAAAAACCCTGGAGAGATGACTCCTGGGTTGGGCTGACTTCCTTCCCACTCCACTCCTTGTTCCTGGGATTGCTGATAGGTAAACTGGAGCTTGCTGCTTAAGAGCTTAAATTGTTTGTGGGTATTTAAACATCAACAAAATCAGGCTTCCCACAGCTGTATGTGCAGGACCCACGGACACGCATCCCTGGGCTGTGCTCCGTCCTTGTCTGTCCATTCCCCAGGTCCCCATGGTGTAACCCAGTTTGTATCGCAGCGCAGTACCTGTCAGGCCATGTAATCCAGCCGCTTTATGCTATCATCAGCCTCCCAGCCACCTTCTCCTCAGGCGTAACCACTGTTTGCAGGGCAGGGATGCACATTCAGGGATGCTTGGACAATGAAAGGCTCTTTGGTGCTGGATCGGAGTGCAGAGCAGTGGTGTTTCTCTGTGCCACCACTCCTGAAGTTGTGTCCTCCTGGGATCCAGCCACGCGTTGCCCTGCCTGGTGCCTTCCCCAGGTCACTTCTGTCCCTCATCCTTCCATGCTGTGCAAATTGAGAGCTGTCAATTTGCGGAACCTCGTTGTTGGAACCCCTCATCCTCACAGGTGAGAGCAGCTCACGATCCTTTTCTGCCCTTTTGTTTTCACCCGCCAAGGACAAGGACTTTGGCAAGCAGGCCCTACGGAAAGAGCACGTCAACCCTCCTGCGGAGGTGAGCACCAGCCTGAAAACCTACCAGCACTTCACCTTGGAGAAGGCTTACCTGCGGGAGGACTTCTTCTGGGCCTTCACCCCCACTGCCGGAGACTTCATCAGATTCAGATTCTTCAAACCACTTCGCATCGAAAGGCCAGTGCTTGAGGAGGGTCAGCGTGAGGGGGACACGGGGACAGCCTGGAGCATGTGGAAACAATTTCCTTTTGCTCTTCTGGCTCCTACTGAATTTATTGCCTGTCTCCTGCTTGGCTGCCCAGGAGGAGGGAGAGGTGCTCTTCCAGGGGGGAGGATAACTGGATCCTTTTTTTTGGTGGGGCCACATTTGCCAGAGCCCTTTACTTTCCTGCACCTGGGAGCAATCCACAATTTAGCTAATCTGGTGCAGGTTTCCTTCCAAACCATGTGCCCATGGACTTTTTTGGAAGGTGCCTTTTAGGTTGAGCTGTTTGATGGTTCAGCTGGGGTGAAAGCCATCATGACCTCCCCTTTGCTCATTGTGGGTTTCCATGGCTTTGGTCTCTGTCACAGGTTCTTCTTCCGCAGCGGGAACATCGAGCACCCAGAAGACAAACTCTTCAATACAACTGTGGAGGTTTTGCCGTTTGACGTAAGTGTTTTATTGAGAGTTGAGGTGGGGGTGGAGTGGGAAGCAAAAGAGGTTTGAGAGAAGGGAACTGCTTAAAGCTGTCAGGAAGATTGTTACTAGACTCGACTGCCTTTGAGAGGTGCTAGCTGGGAGCCAGGGGGTCACGCCTGGTGTGGTACCACCTCAGGAGCGGGGATGCTGCCCTGAGCAGTCACTGGAGCTATCCGTGCCTGCAGAGGGGATGCTCAGATGGGTGGGACGGCTGTAGAGAAGGGGATGAAGCCAGGATGGTGCAGTGGAAGCAGAAGCATGAGGGCAGCAAATGTCCTCTTGTTTTGGGGCACGAGGCTTCGGGGTGCCAGATGGGAGAATGGGATGCCAAGAGCTGCTGGCGAGGGCAGCTCCGGGGTTGCTGCTGTTGCCTGGGGCTTTTGGGTGGCTCTTACCACCGGCCTTGTGCAGAGCTCCTCTCCTTCCCGCAGAGCCTGCAGTCAGATAAGGAAGCCTTGCAGGAGGGAAGAGGCACAGCTGTCAAGTACCGCAGGATGCCAGATGGCTACATCCAGATAGGTACAGCGGGGTGCGGGGTGGTAAACTGCCCGCTGGGTTTGATGACACAGCCCGTATCCTCACCCTCAAGTAAACAGAGACCCGTAGTGCTGTTTGCTTGGCAAAGAGTAATTTCTGCCTGCTAGGAGCCAGGTTGGAACAGGATGTAATTGTCACTGTCTCCTCTCCTCCACTCCCTTCCCTCCCCTCTTAGACTGGGTGTCCTCTTCGTGTAGTTTTCAGTCCGATGTTTCTGCCTTCCTCTGCTCAGAGCTGGGACCAAATTATTCAGATTATCCCTTTGCCTGAGCTGGTCTTAAAAACCTCCACTGTGGGCGATTTTGTGCTCCCCCTCCACCGCCTGTCTCGGGACACCCCACCTGCAGCTTGGACTTTGTCTCCTGCCACCTGAGCTTGTTTTAGTGCTTGTCCTGCCCTTGGACAAGAAAAAGTGATTGCAACCTACGGGGACCTGCTGGTGCATGGTGAAGCCCTGGTCTCCCTGCTAAGACTTTTTTTTTTTTTTTTTTTTAATAGACAAATAAAAGAAAAACCTGGCACACATAGCTTTTTACCATTTTTTTGCCATTTATCTGGTTTCTCCCAGTTGCATTTTCAAAAAAAAAAACCACACCCAAAAGTGGGACATAGCAAGAGGCTGAGACCTTGCTAGCACTATGGATGTAAGACTTGCCTCCATGGCGTGGATCCTGAACCAACCTTTGTCTCCTCACAGGACACTGCTGCCCTCAGGCTGCTCTGCTCCCCTTTCGCACAGCACTGATGTGTAGCCAAACACTCCCCATTTTCTTTTGTTCAGCTGATTTCTTTTTTTCCTGTCCCCCTTAGTGTAGCATTTTGCACTGTATTGACACCCACAGCGCCGGTTTTCAGCCCGTCCCTCCTGTGTCGGGGAGCTGCGGGCAGGGGGCTGCCATGGCTGCTCCCCATGGCGCCTGGGGAGGGGGGCTGGCTGGGCACCGTCCCCACCTCACCGCTGTGCTCTTCCTGCCAGGCTCCTTCTCCAAGGGCGTGGCGGAAGGCGAGGTGGACCCGTCCTTCGGGCCGCTGGAGGCCATCAGGCTGTCCATCCAGACCGACTCCCCGGTGTGGATCATCCTGAGCGAGGTAAGCTCAGCTTTGGGCGGCGGAGGGCCAGCCCTGCCCAGCTCTTGGCTTGGGGCTCCCTGCCACCTTCCCTCGCTTCGCTCTCATCCCGGCCCTCTCTCCTTTCAGATTTTTATCAAAAAAGCGGAGTGACGCGGGCGTGAGGAAGGGTGGACACACACACACGGATCCCCGGGCCTGCTCCCTCCCCTCCCACTCCCTCCTCCCCGCGGCGCCTCGCCCGGGCACAAGGACGGCCACGCCGGCGAGGCGGCACATGCCGACGGGCCTCGGCAAACCAGCTGCCAGGCTGGCACCACCATCCCCAGCTGGTGCTGCGGGGCCAGGACGCCATCTTCTCTGGAAGAAGAGCAAAAAGCAAAAAAAAAAAAAACCCATATCCCGTGCAGGGGAGCTGGCTTTGCTCCCCTGGGCCAGGCTTGGGCGCACAGCTGCCATGTGTGCCCCTCGGGCCGCACCGACACGGGGGACAGTTTGGGGTCGGGATGAGCTTTAGCAAGCGTGGGGACTAAAAAGCACCTTCAGCCCAGGACAGGGCAATCGCTGGCTGTATTTGGGGACAGAGCCGGGGCTCGGTCACGTTGAGTCCTGCCGGCTGACCCCGCAGGCGTGCTGGGATGGAGACGGCCAGGGACCGAGGTCTGCCGTGCCGTCGCTCGGGCAATGGTTCTGGCCACAGCTGAGGATTAAGTGAGGGTGAAGACTGGCCCTCCTTCAGCGGAGGAGGAACAAATCCGAAGGGGTTGGAGCTATGAGTATGGCAGGGAAAACAAAAAAAAAAAACCTAAATAAATGCCACACTGTGCCTGCCAGCATTGAACACAGCCCCTTAACTCACAGTGAAGTCTCCAGTGTCTTCATGCCTTGAGATTGAGTGCAGAAACCATCTTTTTAAATAACTATTTCAGTTATTGAGTGGTGTGAATTTTTTTGGGGGGAAAGAAAAAAAAAAAGCAGAAGTAGCCCAGTTCAAACATAGTAGGGATTAGTGTAAATCCCAATGTCTCTTCAGCTATACACTGGAATGCATTATACTACTTTAACGTGCTGTATTTTTTATTATTGGATACATTTGATTTTTCAAGTACATCTCTCTATATAAATATATAAAATAATGTGCACTGTAATAAAAGCTAAATTTAAACCTTTGGTACAGCGGTGAGAGTCACTCGTGGCAGGGAGATGTGTGTCCTGTGCCCCACCCCAGGACAGTGGGTGTCCCTGGGGGCCAGGGACCAGCTGGAGCCCCTGCACCCAAAACAGAAATGCCTCTGCACTCACACATACCCGTTAATGGTTGGACTTGATGTCTTAAAGGCGTTTTCCAACCAAAGTGATTCTATGAAATACCCAATACTCCCAAAATACTGCTCATGCTGGGGAAAACAGAGCAGCCCAGTGGGAGACTGGTATTTTTGCCCTGGCAGCACAGGAACCTTCATCAGTTATTAAAAAAAAGAAAGGTTGGTCAGCTCTTTCCTTGCTGGGAGCAAGGAAGGTGTTTGGGCACCCATACAGCTGATGATGCACTTGGGAACAGTTCTCTTACGAAATACATTGCTTTATTTATTCCCACGTACAACTTCATGAAGAGCTGCCTGGGTGATACCTGCCAACCCTGAAACAGCAGCAGAGGTTGCAATCCAGAGAAAGTCCTACTGTTGGGCTGGTAAGAAGGGCCACGTAAAGATCATTCAAGTCAATGCCAAACACAGACATCAGCATTTGGACTAAAGTCAGGCCTTTTTTCCCAAAATTTGAATAACATTTTGGACAAGTTTACCCATCCTCACCCCGTTTCAAGTTAGTTTTAATTGCAGGAGCTTTTCCCATGCAACCCAGTTCCCTAACGCTCAGATGTTCTCACACCCAGTCCCCAAGCACCTTTGGAAAAAATCGCAGACAATTTCTATGGAGAAAAAAGAATTTATTTTTTGTGTAGCCATGGTGTGATCCTTCAACATAGATCATTACAGCGGTAAAGAGTGATGACAACATACGGGTTGACCCGTGCTCCACGAGGCAGAGCCGAAGGCACTGGAGGTTTCAGAGCAGACGGTGCTGTGAAGCCAGTCGGCAGGGGCAGAGGCTGGGTAGCATTTGCTTTCTAGAAGGGACGTTATCTCTGAAGAGTGGAGCTTTGCAAGCAGAGGAGTGCCAGCATCCACCTCCCTTCAAAGGTAAGCACAGAGCCGGGGAGGTACTCGGTCACCGACCACGCCACGCAACTCCTTCCCCTCCGCTGAGGGCGAGCAGTGGTTAAGGAGAGCCACGGGCCGCTCACCAGGTGCCGAGCAGCTGGAGGGGCCGTGCCAGCGCTGCCGTCCATGTGGAGGAGCGGGGCAGCAGGAAGTGTGCCAGGAGCCCGGCCACCGCCAGCCCCATCAGCAGCCAGAGCACCCGGGCGCTGGCGTACATCGGCCCCAACCTGCATGGGGAGAAAACACCGTCAGACACCGCCAGCGGACCCGGGGCATGAAGCATGCTGGCCGGGGCTTGGTGTTCCCGGTCCTCCTCCGAGACTGTGCTGGGGAAGAGCTAGTGGGGCCACACGCATGTGAGGCCACGCGGGGAGGACAAGGAAATGATGCAAACCTGCTGTCAGTCCCACCCACGAGAAGGAAACCTGCCCCCTGGGGACACATCCTGCACTCAGCCTCCCTGGCTTGGTTTGGGGGTGCCCACAGCCCCAGCCGGCTACTAACCGTCCCTGCGCAGCCACGGTGTATCCCTGGAAGTACTTGAAGCGGGCGTAGAGGTACAGCAGCCCACACGCCGCGGCCGCACCTGCGGGGGATAGGGGAGCTGAGTCCTGATAGGGCCAGGGGTCCCCAGCTGCTGCCGGGGGTCCCCGGACACTCCCGGAGCTGCAGCCCACCTCAGTCACCCATGCCCCCGCTTCCGCCTGCAGATGGGGCACGGCAGATGAGAACCGAATGCAGAAGGACACGGCTTTAAAACACTGGGAATTTAAATGGGTTTTCTTCCTTCCCTTTTTGTGAGGGATGAACTTGTCTGTCCCCCAAAGTTGCCCTGGGACTTGGGTTTTTAATGCTTCCTTCCATAATCTTTCCTCACATCTTCCCCGTGGCAGCTGCCAAATCCCCTAAACCCACGTGGTACAGGATGGGTGGTGGATGACGAATTGTTTGAGTCGTGGTTTCTTGTTCTGACACAGCGATTTGGGTACCGCGTTGCAGCTCTGCTTCAGCTTGCTGCTGCCCTGGCACCTCACGCCAGCCTGACCTCATCTACGAGAAGCAGCGCTGGCAAACAGCCGGGCTCCGGCGAAGGAGCGAGGGCCGTCGATGCCACCAAACCTCTCCTCGGGGGAGGAGAGCAGCTCGGCTGCTACCAGCAGCTTCACGCAGGCTGGAGTTGGGGCGTTCCTCGGCCCGTCCGGCCACGGTTGCTTTCCTCAAGTAACAGCCTCACGGGTATAGAGAGGACGTGCTCGAATCGCAATGGGATTTAAATTGGGGGTTTTGGTTGATTTAAATTGGGGTTTTTTGGTTTGTGCTTGTGGTTTAGGTTGGAGTTTCCCCCCCATCTCCCTTACCTTGATGAAAGAAGATTCCAGCAACCCAGAGGAGAGAGACGAAGATCGGGAAGTACTCTGAGCAATTCGCCCTGGTGAGAACCAGAGATGAGCGTTAAAACCGCATCCTTGTACGTCAGAGACCGGTTAACCGAGACCAGAGACGTGAGCTGGAAATGCACGTTGGAGCAAACTGAAAGGGCCAATAAGAGATGTGGGCGTGCTGTGCCAGGGAGAAAGGGCCTTCTCTGTGACCAAGGACACACGATATCTCTGTGTTAGAGAAGAAAAGCACCCAAACAACA
The DNA here is from genome assembly GCA_013400195.1 of Aramus guarauna. Taxonomy (NCBI): domain Eukaryota; kingdom Metazoa; phylum Chordata; class Aves; order Gruiformes; family Aramidae; genus Aramus; species Aramus guarauna. The sequence continues at coordinate 93,654 of VXBL01004722.1, read as the reverse complement.
CACAGCGTTCACCTCACCCACATTCACGTGGACCCTGCAATGATAAGCTGTGGCTGAGATGGAGATTTGTCTTTGCTGGACCGTCAACAGGCTCCGTCCTTGGCCCCACGTGCAGTGCCTTCACAGACATCTAGTGCAGCTACAGCTTCAAAGCTGCAGGGGAAGAGGTTCCTCATCATTATTTAAGGAGCATTCTCTTCCCCTTGGGTGAGCACAGCCCAAATCTGGGTGTCACACAAGTCATGCTCCAAGAAGGAGCCTTCTCCCAGATTGAATTCAGCAGAAGGTGATCAGATCTGCAGCCAGGTTTTCTTCCTTCTTTTACTGACAAAAAAAACACATTTTCTGCAAGAAAGGACGGTGGGAGCCATGCTATTAAAGATGATGGTTTTGTTTCTCAATTTCTCCTATATTTTACCATTCCCTAGGCAATTTAATCTTAAATTTGGCCAAAAATTTACCAAGCCTCAGGGAATGGAGCCAGATTGGGAGCTGGAAAAAGTCTGAAGAACCTTTGCTGCAAACGCAGTCTGAGCCTCAGCAAGGGAAGGCTGCCAGGTTTCCACAAGTAATAAATCAATTCCCCCCCCCCTTTTTTTTTTTTTAATATATGAAACCCATTTTTCCCTGTGGAAAAAGATACAAAGGGATAAGAATAAAGGGAGGAAAAAGCCCACAATAAAGAAATACCTTCTCAAACCCAAGGTCCTTGAGGTCGCCTCCTCTGCAGAATATAGCAGAGGGTTTCCCAGCACGTCGCAGCCCACAGCACAACTCAGTTAACGCACAGCCCAGTTAACGCACAGCCCAGTTAACGCACAGCTCGGTATTTAATTAAAAGCCTCAGCAGCAGCTGCCCAGCTACCAAAGGCTGATGCCTCCCATGCAGGCTGGCCTTCCACTGCATCGCAAAAGGACTGAAGCGGGTGTTTTTGTCACTCCACAAATGTTTCCTGCACCCCGGCAAGGAAACGCAGCTGCTTTGGTCAGGATTTAGCGCTGCGCTCGAGCTACCCTTCAAACCAGCTCCGGCCAATTCTTTTCAATCGCTTTTGAAACAACACGACTGAGATGAAAGGTGGAATCTGGTGCTTGCTGGAAGCTGAAGGGATCTGTGGGCATTTCCAGTTTAGCTACAGCATTGCTCTCTCCATAGGAACAGAGCAAAAAGAAACAGCCTTCGGCATGGCCCCGTGAGTACCGACTTTGACAGTACAATAGCTTAAAAAAAAAAGGAAAAAAATTAAAACCTCCTCGTAGCTGGTTCTGCCAGCAAGGCCCTTTGCTTCCATTCAACAGCAAAACTTACAAGCAAATATTAGGTTATTAACATAGCTTCAGCTATTCTCACAATTTGGAACCAACATTAATATTAAACTTAATGATTATAATGCATTAATTGCTTAGCACCTCTTCCATACAGCCACTAATTTGTAATTTGGCTGCCTCTCACGATGCCAGAAGGAGGATTATTGTGGATGGACAGAAACACTCCGGCCAGAGCAAAGTGCTCCAAATCAGACCTCTGCATGCAAAGCATTAAAAAACCAGTCTAGTATCAGTAGCAGTAAGTGAAAAGGTGACTTGAGGGTGACTTCAGCCTTTCCTGGTAGCAATACTTAACTCATATCTAGATGGAGTCACCACAAAAAAGTCAAAGTCTTACTGAGCTCGGAAGATCCGCTCAAACTCGGGGTGACCTGCTGTCTCGGGAGGGGAGATCTTGTACTTCCGCCGGGCATAGATCACCTGCAGCGCAAAATAGGCTAAAAGAAGAACAACACAGCAAGAGTAACAGTGCAGCAGTGTTTTATTTAGCCAAGCTTTATCTAGCTTGGAATCAAGCAAGTGGTTAGAGGCAAAGAGCTGATGCTGTCTGGGTTCATAGTCCAGAGCTGTCACACACGACCGAGAATAAATGTGCCATTTATTTCATGCTTGTACTTTAAATTCAGATTTGGTTATCCTGGCAGAGCGCGTGTGCCGCAGACTTTACATAGTCTCATGCCCAGCGCAGCAGCGGAGCCCTCAGTGCTGCTCCCCAGCTTGATCAAACGCGCCCTGGTCCTGCAGGAAGGCCAGCACCGAGTCCACACCCCATCACAGAATTATTATTCTTTTTTTTTTTATATATATATATTATGGTTTGCATTTAGAATATTAGCACACCCTCAGCCAGTCTGTCGGGAGCGATGAACACCTCCCGCTATACCCAGCGGGCACAAAGCTTTCGTGCAAGGATGGCCCCAGTCACAGAGCAGCATCCAAACCGTGAAGCACTGCGATATCTTGGTTAAGCGAACTAGAGATGCTGGTAATCATGGCAATAGAAGGAAGGGGGGAAGGGGGTGATTATTTCCTCCATTTCATTCCTGCAGGGTAGCCCCAAGGCTCGAGCAGAGCAGTGCAAGGAGCAGACGTGCTGCCAGTGACTATCAGCCTGCGCCAAGTTGGGGCCCGGGTACTACCTTGGGGTCTGCTACATCGCTGCTCTGGACATTTGTGAGGGACACGGAAAGTCACTGCAAAACGATGAAAACTTGTTAACATGAAGACTTGGACTGTTTCTTACTCCCACGGATGATTGCTGCTGTTTCAAGTCTTTAGATGTAGGTGCACCGCTACATTGCTGCCTTTATTGAAAATTAAAGCTTTCATATAGGAGAAAACTAACTTAGAAAAACAATTACTTTGGTAGCTGTGGCAGCGTGCTGCTAAGCAAGTCCCTCAGATTAGCAAGGTCCTAACGTAGCAACGTTTCCAGAGCATTAAACAGAGAGAGAAGGAGCCAGGCTGCAAGGATTGCTTTGGGGACTGTACCATTCTAACAAATGAGATAAAAGCAGAACAGCAGGAGAAGGGAAAGTAGGGACAGATGTTGCAGGATTAAAGGCAAGCTAGATCCACGCGTGCCTGCAGAAAAGCATTAGAACATATGTAGAAGAAAAGGGAATTAGGAATGTAAATAATCTGATGCTGTGTGACCTGTGTATTACACAACATATTACCATTTAAATACACACAGACATTCATTTAGGAAAACATCTGCGTGTTCTAGTGTCTTCCACAGTGCGTGCAGTGACCCAGCCCTAAACAAGAGGTGCTGCGAGAGAGAAGTGGGGAAGTTTGCTTTTTCCCCCCGAATTCGTGTGTAGCTTGTTGATGATGGTCGTCCTGCCCCTGAGATCCGGCAGGATGCAACACCGCGTCCCCTCCGTGAAACCAGAGCGCTAGGTCTGCAGTAACGCACAACAGGCAGTTCAGCAGCTGGGAGAAGATGATGAAAGCAGGACCCATCCTGTTACCTCCTCTTCACATCAGATACACACATCTCTTCTACCCAACTACTTAATACTCTCAAGCTCAAGACATGTCCTGAGCTGAGGTTACTGCGTGCTGGGCAGCTTGTGGCATAAGCCTGACCATGCTGGGCAGCGGTCCTCACCCTGCTTCGTGCCATCTGCACCCTTCCTGCCACAGCGGTCTTGTGGCTGATGGGCACCGCAAGAATAATTTCAGACCCAGCCTCTCCATCGACTCTGTGCTTACCGTCTTGCTTGTATACGAGGGCAAATGTTCAGGCAAGTCCTGCGACAGATCCTTTACATTAAAGGATGGATAATAAATAAAACAACCACCCAAGAGGAGCAAGAGCCTTTTGGAGGATGGCTAGCTGTCCTCCAAACCTGGTGTACGGGTGAAGCATTAAGGACACAGAATCACCTTCCAAAAGCACTTCTCTGAATGTGTTGAAAAAAACCCCACACTGCATAAGCCTTCTCAGCATGGAATTTTAGGGAAAAAGAGTTCAATCTTCTCTGCAGAACCTTTCAAATTAGTTTTTTGTGACTCACGTCTTGAGGTTAAAGGGCTGTGTGGATTCCCACACGGTCTGTAGGGGCTGAGCTCTCCCTGCACTTTGCTCCTCAGTGGAAGTACCAGCCAGACCTTCATTCTCTATTTGATTATGTCCACAAACATGTCAAACCATGGTAGAGCTGCTATCTGCCACAGTTGAGTGAACCTGGCAAACAAGCTCTGTGGAGACTGACAGTGACGTTGCATAAGCTTTATTTCCTTTTAAGCCATTAAAAAAAAAAGGGGGGTGGGGGGATATAACTATAGTAGCATTGTTCTGCTCTCTGGTACAGCGTCCAGCACAGGGCAGGGGCACGTATCTACAGAGTACTAAGCTCTGAGCTTTGCTAAACTGAGCGTAACTAAATTTGAAAGGGGAAAGTTACTTGAAAGAATACGGAAACTGTGGGCTTCCAGAAAATTAAGAAGAAAATAAAAAAATCAACCAACACTGTACTAAGCTCAGCCATTAAATTACGTCTCCTACATCAGGATGCGATGGAAGAGTATTTGTACGTACAGGGCACATCCAGGTTTCAGCGCTGCCTTCTCGGAACGAATCTTAGATCTGTAACTCACCTACAGAATGTCCTTTCAAAAGACACAAGAAAAGCTACTGCACAGCTCTGGATCAAGGTGACATTAGCACACATATTTCCTACTAGTAGAAAGGAAACGTAGTATTTTGTAATTGCTCCTTGCCTTTCTATGCAGAGACCACAAAACGAGACTACTTTGCCCCATGTAACGTAGGTAAGAGGGTGCCAATGCTTGCTATGTATCGGCTGGCTTCACACCTACGTAGGGCTTGCATAGCATAAAAGTAAAATGCCTAAGGCTGCAACTTTAAAAAAATCCAAACCAACCTTTTAAGTTCTCATAAAAATATGTATTTGAGACAAAACAGCTAAGGATTTACTACTGAGGGTTTCCCAATGAAAGGGCTTAGCAATGTTTCCGTAACTCAATGTCAAGTTTTCTTCATGTCTTCTCTTTGCACACTACATGCTCCCTCCATCCCCACTTAGTTTAATAACAAAAAAAATTCAGAAGATAAAAGTATCTTCCATTGGTAGTTGCAGCTATTTCTCTGTAAACTGAGGGGAAATTACTGATATTTCAGAAATCTTGAACTCTCTTCTTGAAGTAGGATATTTGTGGTTTAAATAATGCTTATATTAAAAGATTTATCATCTGATAGCTAAAAATACATCAAGCTGCTCAGGGAGTCACATCCATTTGTAAGTAGAGCTGCAATAGCTCTACCGTGAATTCAGTTAAGAAAAAACCCCATACAAACCATCAAACAACAAAAAACCACAAACCAACCTTCCCTTACAGAGATGCGAAGATTTTACGGGGTTGGGGGCTGTCCCCACCCCGGGCAGGGGGAGCATCAGAGCATCACCTTCCACAACCCTCCTGACGCCCAAGAGGGGAGAAGCCTTTGCCCAAAGGACCCACAAGGAAACCCAAGAGGTAGACAGGTTGGCAACGCTACCGCTTTCCGAATGGTCTAAACCAGACACATCTATTTAAATTACAAGAAGTTGCCGAGTTTCTCTGAAGACGTGCGTGTCTATTTCTGACCAGCAGGACTTGCATTAGTTTCCAAATTACTGTGTGTTGTCAACTCATTTTGTCATCTCCTCCGTGCAGCAAAGCTATAGGAATCAAACGCACAACAACATTGGTCACAGAGGAGAGATACACACGTATGTGATGCTCTTTTCCATATACATGTTTGTAGACCGACCTCTTCATCAGCCTATTTATTAACCCGCCTTTATTCTGGCTACGTCCAGCCACTCCAATTTACAAGCTATCTGCTAAAATTTCATCCCAGAAAATGTTTTAAAGACATTTGATTGTTAAAATTTTTTAGTTTTAGTAATTTTTGTTTAAAGTTTCAAAGTAAAACTTAAATTTCATTTCCTTCCAGAATGCTGGCTTTGAGGTTTGCAAATCACTTCAGTGCCTATTAAATAACGAACCTCCTCAGACATGACACTTCCACTGTGAACAGCCAAACATCATTTTATCACATTGGAAAACAGCAGCTTTCATCCCATGGAGACTCCAAGCAAAATACAGGAACGACGTTCCACAAAGCTCAATATAATTAGCTAAATACTACCTAGCATTATATAAAGAACATTTACCTTGCTCCAGGACTCCCAAAACCGTGACAGTGGCCAGCAGGTCTATCTGATTTCTCATGTTGCTGAGTGGGGACCAAAACCCCAACCAGGTGTGGTGAGTGCAGCCGCTCTCCAGCCCTCTCCCACCCTCCCACTACTGCACGCTCTTCACCAGAGCCTTCTTACCGCTCTGCAGCAACACGTGTTTCCTCCACCACACATTAACTCTCCCCATGCCAGTTTTCCAAAGCAGCCAGCCATAAGAAAATGTCCAAACTAGACAAGTGCCTTTTGCTGAACGACATAACAGCAAAAGTTTTGCATGCACAAACTGTGAAATTCTTGGAATTATATTTACAGATTTTCTACCATGATTGAATTATATATTGCCAGCAACTGAAAGATGACAGGATTTTTTCCGGCCCTTTTATTGCTAGTTTTTATCAGCTGTAAAGCATCTAAGTTATGTGTGAGGTTGTAAAAATTATTAACAAGCATTAACAAATTAATTACTTGACCTTCTGCTCTTATTCCAAGTAGTGGAGTTGACCACGTGAAAGATTTTCCTAGGCTTCAAGCTGGAAAAACTTAATTCTGAATTTTTAAAGAGCATTCAGATATTTTTTCCTATTAATTAATACTGTAAGTTTACCAAACAAGAGTACGGTCCTTCTCTAGTGCTCCATCACTTTTTCTAGTTTGTTTTTCTTTTTTTTTTTTTAAATTCTGCAGTACAAATCTTTTTCTGGCTAACATACAAATTAAAAGTTCTCAGTTCTGAAAGGAAGGCAGCATAGGATTGTAGAAACACACAAACCCTCAGAAACTTTACACTGACATCAAAATTATAACTCTGAAATGCAAAGTATGAAAACCAGCAATATTTTAGCCCTGAATAACTTTTCTCCCCAGTCCACAAAAGCAAAATATGCATCAGTTCAGAAAGTTATGAAGTTGCTCCAAAACACAGGATATGGGTAAAAGACTACTGACTTTAAAGATTTTAAAATCAAAAAGGAGGAAAAAAAATAAAAGGTATAATTCATTATCAGCTAAGGATTTCCCTCAATTTTGATGAAGAGAGGGGTCAGGAGATGGTTGAGCCATGGCATTTCTCTCCGTAGCACACACAAAGCCTCAGCACAGAATTTGGGCATACTACCACCATCAAGAAGTGACCAGACCTAAAGTTTCTCCTCATAAGGAACAGCAACTTTCTTCTGGTTTCACTCTTCATTGCCTCAAAATCCCACTGTGACAGCTTATCTAGTTGAAAACTTAGGTTAATTCAAACATACAATTCAAAAACACATGCACGTAGAATACCACAACCGCTCCCTTTCTCTGCAGAACACCCGTATGATGTGACTTTAGACCCTCCAGCAGCTAGCAGACCCAGACTGAAATAGAAATAAAACAATTAACCTTAACAGAATCTAGCGGTGATCCAAGATTTCATCTGGGGTATCTAACATACAAGTCAGAGGGGGAAATGCCACCAGGAGTCCTACTTCTGCTTCTACCATTTAGAAAACACTTCCTTTACAGATTTACATTAGCCTTGGGCAAAACACTAACATCAAGAAAAAAGAAAAAAAGAAAATCCATTTCTGAGCAGAGGTTGGCCACAAGCTGCCACTTACTCCTTAAAATCTTTGGAAGAACATGCATGTGCACGTCACTCCAGTGAGAGAGTGTCTGAGAAATTTCTGGTTTACTCAACATTAAATACAATGCAGCTCTTTTAAGGGGATGATAAAGCAAAAGTTAATGAAGTAGTAACTTCACCGTTCCCCACAGGCTACAAGCAGCTCATCCTGGTATTGTTACACATTATTACATTTGGTTCTTTAAGCTGCTGAACTTACAGGTCCCCTCCTCTACAAAAACACAACTCAAGACTTGTAGAGTAGGAATATACTCAAAATACTCTCAGGTAAGTCAGGATGTGCTTTGGAAGGAAATCTGCAGGCTCCGAGCCGGGGCCTTAAAACACAACAGCTATATAATAAGACACCAACTTCAAAGCTTGGAGAACAACCTTTCAATGTTTGAAGCTGATTAAAATTCTTATTACATAGGGGGATGCTTGAAATTACAGTAACATCCAAGATGAATACAGCCTTAGCAAGAAATGCATGTGTCATACTTGGCAATTTCTTCGTTATCGCTACTGCTAAATCTGTGGTTGAGGACATTTGAAATGTTAGTTTAGAACTGAGGACTAGATACCATCAGTTAAAAGGCACACTTGACAAACAGGAAATCCTACATAAATAACTGAATTCCCAGGTCTGCTGCAAGTGGTATGATTCACTAAGAGAACTGCTGTGAAACATTCGATTCAGAGTAATTCGTCAAGTAACAACTCGTTAACAAGAACCTATTAACATCCAAACACACACCATTAGGCTCCATTGGGCACGGACGGAGCCACAGAGCAGTGCTTTACTTCTAACCAACACACACATCGGTGTCCACTGTAAGAGGCTCTGGAACACCTGCCGGGTCTGAATCACCTATTTTGCCGTTATTTCCCACAGCCTCTTCCACCAGCCAGCTCCATGGGGCGGCTTAGTGACCTTACCAGCGTTAAACCAAAAATCTTCACACAACTCGCTGCCAGCGTTTTGTTCCTTGTTCAGAAACATTAACTCACGCTTGCAGTACGTGTTCCTCATTTCCCAGTTCGGGGCTTTTTGTGCAATCTGCCTATGTCAAACAAACATAATCTTTGTCTTTTTACAAGTCTCAAGGAAACTAATTTGAACCTCTAAGGCCTGTTACTTTGAGGAAATCTGAGTATATTTTTAGAACTCTACAATTTTGCACACGTGAGCAGTTATTAACATCTTTTTCACTAACAACTCTGCAGTTTTATTTCCTAGCTGAAGGCCTACAACTGCATTAAAAAAAAATAAAGTCCAGAAAAGTGGGTGTACCGTAAAGCCTTGTTTTCAAAGGAAAGTTTTCTAAGGCCTCTTTATGCAGTTCTGGCCTGTTTAAACTGACTTTCTGAAACTGTAAGAATTGGTAAGACACAGCAGAAGAATTTGAGCCTTAGTAGCAGGCCGACCAAAATCGTGTGCTGGGATGAAAGGAACCATCTCACTAGGAACAACAACGCTGAACGCTCTGCTAAGCTCACGCAAATGTATAAAGTCACACCATGTATGTTTAATACACTAGCAAAATATTTATTTTATAATGATAAAACAGAAGTGAAGGATTTCTTTTTGGTGTGCACCAGTAATTGTAGTAAAAGAATAAGGGGATTAATGGACTTTTTATACATTTCAATGACAAAAATTCATAAAGGTTAGCATCAAATTCAACTGTTCTCCATTTACAAGCATAAAACTTACCATAATACCCCCCAAACACATATATAAAGAATTATACTTTTAAAATCTATAAAAAGTAAAAAATATACAGTCAGAAGATCTAACTCTTATTCAAATCTTTAATATAAAATTGTAAACATTTATTTACACAAAGGAAATGTGTATAACAAAATTTTGAGCACCCTTTTCAATTGAATCGTGGTTTTTGGAAGGCAGTGGATGTTGCACAGTGACGCTCTCACCTTTCCTACCCAACCAAAACCGCAGTTTATAAATAAAGCCATGGGCGGCTGGCTAGGTACAGTTCAGGAGAGATACATTTTATTGCTCTGAAGCTGCAGCAAATGGAAAGCCCAAGTGCATATATAGACAGCTACATGTTAAAGGGCATAAAGGCAAAGCCCAGCCCTACCCATGCACCTATGTACATCTAAACCATATTTTCATTTCCATTGAACTGTTTCAACTTTGTTATAGTGATACCAAATTTTCAGCAGTCTGCTTGCATTATGTGGACAGGGACCAAAACCAGAAGCAAGGGCTGTTTTTTCTACCAGGTTAAATGCTGTTTGGATCCTGTTCACATATGAAGACTGATGGGCATTATAAGCCAGTTTGCCTAGAATCACGCTTAATTTTAGTTCAACAGTACCATGAAAAGCCCGTCATCAAATCTAGATACCTTCCTGAACAAGCCCTCTGGTCAAGCAGGGCAATATCCACCTTCTCTTCCAGAAACAGTGGAGGAAAGAGTACATCCGCATTTTCCTGGACATTTAGCTGGATTGCCTTTTTGGTAGCAATAATGCAAACAGCAGACGTTCTCTTCTCCAATTAAGAAATCACAACTGGATGGATTGTATTTTGACTTACTCAGAACAAAGTCCATGTGCAAAATCTACTGGAAAAACATAGCAGATTTCACCACAACCTACACAGGGAAGAAAGAAAAGCTGAATCCTACTACCCTGTTATTTCTCTCAAGTGTTTGTAAGGGGGAGAAAAAACTAGTGACATTGAAGGATGTCACTTGAAATTATGAGGTCCCAAGCACCCCCAACAGGAAGGGAAGGCACACTGGTGCAAAGTTAACCCATAAAAATAAAACTACAGCAAATACTCCTTCCTCTGCCACTGCTAGTTTATACCTATACTCTTCTAATGACACTTATCTTGGACCAGTTTTTGGTTTAACTTAATAGTAAACCAAACTCACTAGCTCTTTTCTTAGATTGCCAGTATAAGAAAAGTTAGCATCAGTTATTTGCATCTCAACTACTTATCCTAGAAAATATCAGAAGTGTCAGCAACCAAAGTCACTAACAGCTTCGTCTTCCCATCCAAAGACAATCTTTATGTTATCTTTTCAAAAGCTCTATGAGGGATTAAGTCTGCTTCAGTGAAGTTTTATCCACTATTCAACGGTGGGATCCACTGATCAATGCACATCTTTCACCAACAGTTCAACATGATACAGTATCAAATCTGTTCAACAGAGCGTAATTCATCCACACTAGGTAAGTGTGCTGGACAAACCATGTTCCATGCATATTTGGAAAGGGTTAAAGTATTAGTGTTAAAAAGCAGTTTTTAAAAGTGCAAATTGTCTCATAAAGGAGCTGCAGATACAGTATAATATTTTCCTTCTTTGAAATCAATGTTATCCTTCACTTCCCTTCACCCACTCTGGAAAAAACCCTCTCTCACGCATCTCTGCAGTGCAGAAAACTCCTGAAGAAGCCAGTCTGTGTTGAAGGAAATTGCTTTTAAATCACAATGCTGGGTTTGGTTAGAAACTTTAAAGGAGTTTTCCAAAAAAGTGGATTTAAAAGGGAAGAGGTATTTGTGCATTTAAAACAAAAGCTTTCAACTTTATTTTAATTTTAAAATAAAGGTTAAGGCAAGGTGGTTTGTTGGTGGATAGGGGATTTTTTTTGGTAGAAAGTAAGGACTTCAGAACACTGACTGTGCCCACTGTGGTTTCTGTCCTTTCTGGGACTGACCCCAACATATAGATGAGAGGTCTCCTTGGGCTGAGCTGAAGAACCAGCATCTGCTTCAAGGGACAAAGAAGTAAATCCACCAGTCTATAGAAAGATTATCAAACTCGTAACCCAGTATTAAAAAAAAAAAAAAAATAGTATTTAAAGGGGAAGAGTTCCATATTGGAGCAACCCTGATACAAGTATTCTCCCAGGCTGCCTGTGCTATTATTGCTGATAAGGACTTTTCACCTCTCAGCCAAATTATTTTTTCCTCATTTTTATCCTGAAGTGACAAAGTCTTGTGCTCATTGCATCACCGCTAACTTTGGGGAATGAACTGCTCTCCAAAGTTAGTTTTACTTTTTACAACAAAGAAAACTAGATGAGCTGTCATGAAGCAAAGCCTTCATTTAAATACAACTACCTTTGGAAATAAGTTATGAAGAAACAGGTGCAAAGTAAATGGCTTTACAATTCACGTTAAACCTACTATAGTTTAAAAGTTCTCCCATAAGAAATTCCCCCTTTAAACACAGCAAGGTATAAGCCAAGAACTGTGCCTCTCTACAACAGAGTGCAAACTGCAGCTTAAAAGACTACAATCTATTAAGACAACTACCTAGACTAACTGGCCAGGTTTTAATACTTTCTTTCATCTATCACCAGCACCTAGAAATATTTACTGTGAAATATCACTTGCTTATTGAGAGTACAGGCACATGCTTCAGCGATGGGGAAAAGAAACAATTCAAAACATTTTGCAAGCATACTCAGGTGCATACAGCCTCTTCTCAAATAAAAAGTCAGAAGTTTGATGGACATTACTATAACAGCATGTCAAGCTATGAACAAATAATGATTGCAAGTAATAGCTGCAGGAGACTAAGCCCTAAACACAATTTGTGCAACTATTTGCTTTCTTTCTGCACTATTTCTGTGGAATTTTGGTTTTATTTTTTAAATAATTAAAAAATTCAATTTTAGAACACTGCAAGTGAGATTTCTGAAAGGCTGGCTAGGACACGCACAATTTTATTTTTGACCTGTTCAAGCATGCGACTCCTTAGAGACACCAAGGTAAAGCGCACTGTTCCTGCAGACCTGCCTGGTGCACCATCACCATGTATTAACACTCATTGAGAAGCAGCTCCAGTCCCTTTCCCAACCATTTACCTCTAATGCCTGCAAGTCTCCTCAATGCCACAGGTTTTTTGGTCCAAGTGTTGTTTATATTTCATGAAATAATTAAAAAAGTAGAGCCCCCACCCCCATTTTAATGAGTTCCTAATAACTCATCCAAATCATTCATCCACTCCTCTGAAGTCCTGTTTTTCAGCAAAGAGTCTATCAGATCTGTGTCACCAGTTAAGTTCTGAAGTCCATTATTGCCTGACTGGCCGCTGTAGGCAAAAGGCAGCTCTTGACTGGTTGTCCTCACAGGGTACCCTTGACTACAGTGCAGATTACCTCTGTTGGGCATTTGCTGATTTGGATTCTGGTTGAAAGCATTCAGATCCGGAACAGTCTGGTTCATGCCAGGCAAGACTTGCTGCGAGGGTACCTGCTGTTGTGTAGGTGGATTTGTCCGCTGCTGCGCACCTAAAGATGATGACAACATCTGCCCAGAGACGGCAGCGTTCATAGAGGTCATCGGTCTGCTGGTGCTTAGGCTTACCTGAGGCATTCCTTGGGCAAACTGTTGGTTGGCCATCTTTAGATGAGTTTGCTGCATGTGGAAAGAGGAGCTGGCAGTAAATGGTCCTAAGCCACTGCTTGCTTGTGTCTGGTTGTTAATATTAGGGATACCTTGGTGTTGCCAAGATGGATTTTGAGCCCCCATAGCAGCTGGTACTCTTGCCATCTGTGGCTTAGATAAGGTTGGATTCAGTGCACCTTTACCGTGCTGCTGAGAAATACTTGAGTTTGCTAAGGTGTTCTGCCCGTACCCAGCAGGAACGGCAGCACCCTGGCCCAAGCTGCCCTGTCTCTGCATCGACGGCTGTCCATTGGCACTTTGAGGTGCATGCTGGGGAACCATCTGCGTCATACCAGACGGCAAGTTGTACAATCCCCCTCGCTGAATGTTTTGCATATTGGTGTACTGAGTCACTCCCCGATCCTGCTGACTGGAGCCCGACTGGAGTGGAGGAACAGAACTGTGTCCAGGTCCCATCTGAATCATGTTCTGAGTCTGAGGAAACATCCGTGGACTACTGGAGTTGGACTGTCCTAAATTACTGACTCCAGCCATAGCTGAAGATGACCCTGAAATACAAAGGAATATTTTGTACATTAAATACCTTGGTTCCACCAGAGCCAAGCTAGGCTTGTAGACACTATAATCCAGAACAGAAGTGCAGTTGCCTTTGTATAAACCAACCTATGCAACCAACACACAGACAGCAGTGCTCTTAAAGGGTGTGAATTTTTGCTTGTTATCACCTCCTCCTTGATCTCAACCACAGATATGCCAATGTCCTAAAAAAATCTGAATACTACTCCAGCATCATCAATTTATTAAAAAAAAAAAAAAAAAAAAGCAAGCTAGACTTTAAAGGCAGGACTCTGATATTTCTTTGTGAACAAAGGTATGCACACATACTTTGAAGTGCATGCACAATTTGCCCAGATGTTAAAAAAAATATCACTCAGTGCACACATTCAGTTATTCCGTGCATACACTGTGTATCTCTTATTGTAGAACTGTAGGGTTTCCAGTCCTGTATCTTCCCAATTTGAGAAAACTCTTCTGTTTTATGTATCTTTCAGTATTTTTTTGGTCAAGTATCTTTTGGGTTTTCACAATGAAATATTTGCTATGTTAATATGCAATGCTGATAACCAAGCAAGATGATTTGCAAAAATAAGTCTTCTCAGCAACTCAAAAAGTCCTTTGTTCTTGTAAATTCTAAGTAAAGTTTCTTCCTGTAGAAGAAACAGCCCCCTACTTAAACAAAAAAAGAATAGAAAAGCACTATGAAGTGTAATGCATATACCCCCCCCACCTCTTACAGTCGACCAAGGAAAACCTACCTAAATTAGTATTTACTCTACTTTCAAACCAAAAAGCTGCATAACTTTTTCATATTGTAAGATAGCTGAGGAATATTGGCTCTCCATTATTATTAATCCAACTTTTATTCAAATATATTCAAATATAATTCAAATTATATTGAACTAATTATTAGCCAAGCACACCATAAAACCACCAATGTTACAGGGGGATGGATGGGTGGGGGAAGAGTTTTACTAGAACACTACAGTGAAGACGTAGCACACATACCAGGATTTAAGATGTAAAAAATAGTTACAATCATTGTAACAAGGAAGAAGTAGTTTTAATAATACTGATGCTCATTACAGCAAAACATACTCTAACAGGTGTACTACTGTATTACTGTAGAAAAGTGGCAGGGCAAAAAAAATGTTTCAGTGCAACATTTGCACAGCTTTTGAAGGATGCTACTGATCACTGTGTTAACACACAATCCTTTTGTATTGGTATCAAGTTTTTTCAGTTAAGTAACAAAACCCTGTCATAGCTCTACTAGACACTGCAGTGTCATGAACACTGTCAGAATGAAGGTATCACATTTCTATCTGCATCTTTTCCCTTCAGGATTTATTTCTGTGGGAACATAGAGAATAAAGAAACAAAACAAAGGGAATAAACACTTTTTTGTACTCTAGGTTTATGAAAAAAGACAAGTGGCTTCTTGATGCCCTGTTAAGTAAGGATTTTTCAGGTAAGGAGATGAGTTTTTACTGTTCTCTAGTTCTTCCACGTTCATGAAACTATTCCAGCTTAACGGTAACAACATCTTTTATTTATCAGCATTAACACACTGAAGACATACTAAGCTGCCTCTCCTATGAAAACAAAAACATGCAGGACACTAACATGTAATGAAGAGAATTCAAATTGCATTCCCTTCTAAAGGTAGCAGGGATAAGAACATTGGAGAATTTTAGACTCATCTTAGTAGATGAGAGAAAAAAACCTGAATCCTAATATATGAAAGTTAAGGAGAATTCACAACCTGTAAAGGGATATGGTAGTATAAAAAGGCCTTTAGAACAATGAAGGTACTTAAGAATTCTACACATTTCCAAAGCAATATTAAGAATCAGAAGCTTAAGTTGTGCCAGATATCTGGGACAGGGGAAGCTATTAATTTGCAACTGAATCAGAGTATAGATCTAAAAAGCTTGAAGGCAGAGTGACGTGGGAAGATGTTGTAATACATTTAATTAAAAGCTATCCAATCCAGGAAATTTGAAGACACCTTGTTTTTTACTCCTGATATTTTTCTGCCATTATTTCAATTGCCATATTACTTACCTGTGAACTGTCCAACCTGTTGCTGGTATGGATTCTGCGGTTGATCCTGATACTGGGGAGGTGGTCGAGTCAGATGCCGCTGCAGTTGTTGCTCTTGTTGCTGCCGCTGTTTCTCCTAGGAAAGGTCCAATGCAAGACAATTAGAAAATAAGTCAAGCTTTTTCCAAGGGTGACTATCTTGGATAAAAACAAGTTATCTGAATACTTTCATGTGGAGCTGGTAATTAAAGGGGCTTCTACAGCCTTAAAGTCACTTCAGACCTTTGCTCTCAAGGTTCAAACACAATCAATTTGATGAGTGACAAGCCTAGGAACTCAAAGACAACAGGACAACAGCATGGATTACAGGAGTTACTGCAATGCATGTCTGAAGCCTTAAAAACATTGAAAATCTGAGATGTTAGTCTTTTAATCAGTAACATAATCAACAGGCATTTTTAGCAATACTCTAAAGACACTCACAGGTACAAAAAGAGCAAAAGTGAGTGCATATAAAAAAAATTAACACATACCCCCAGATCAATTTATTTTAGATCTCTCTCTAAAAATTAAAGTACAAGTCATAAATATAAACAAAGTTATGTTACACAGAAAAGTAAAAACTGACCATGTAAATATTTTCTAGCCCTTGTTTTCAAAAATGAAAAAATATACAAACCCAAATTCTTATATACTACACATTATATGTGCAGACCTATGTTTGTAACAGAAGTTATAGAACTTTTGTAATCATTGTGCAAAACCGTTTTCTTAACAATGCTCCAACTAGTTGAAACAAACCCTACTAATGATTCAAAATAACCTTGTCTCTTTAAAAGTCTACCTACTCTATGACAAAACCATTTGAAAAATAAAACAAACAATTTTTCTATTAGGAAACTTTTGGGGAAAATGAAATCTAAAGTCTTGAGGAAAATGTCAAGAGGGTATGTACACGCAGTAATAGTACACTCGGAGATCCTGACAGCATAACAGCCAACAGGCTGCTTTTACAATATGAAACAACAGACATAATATTTCTGGCTCTTCGTCCACAGATATCTTCAACCAGACCAAAATTCTGAGATAACTAAGTGGTGATACAATGCACAACTACCTACTCATCTGACAAGTTCCCCAGAACACAGGAGACAACAGAAATTCCCTTCCAAGAGCACTGGGATAAAGACACAAGCGATAACCCTTTAAAGGAGGGCCTAGTGCAACGTAACAAATAGGCAGATACCCATTACTACCATCCTTTTGAAATGTCTACAACTAAGAAGCTGTTGAGACATGCAGAGGAATGAAGAGGGCAGGTTGCTTAACAGAAAGGACCTGCTACTTGCAGGACCAGTCAAACCTGAAAGGGGCTGACCACAGAAGCCAAGGAGAGATTGCCATAGTTCTGAGAGAAACCATGAGCTGCAGAACCTGGCTCAGGGAAAACAAAAACACCACCCACCCACCCCACCCCCCAAAACCCACAGAAAAGCCCCACAAAAAAAAAAAAAAAAGATAGATGCAGGATACCAAATGCAAAAAAACAAAACCTTTAGAGTAGCAGGGAATGGCACTGAAGCTACCTGAAACTATAATTCTCCTGCAAAACAGAGATCAACTGATTCAGAAATCTTTTTGTAAAACTACACCCAGTAATGGCTGTGTATCCAAAGAAATAAATATCAAATTAGAATGCTAACAAGATCTAGCTTGACTGGGCAGCACAAGGCCATGCGATATCTAAGTCTGTTCAGCTCCAAAGCAAAGCTGCTCCTCATTTGGGATCAGAGTCCCATTATCACTATACAAAGATGCAAAATGTAGATGTTAGTTGTGGTTGTAGTTAACGCATCTAGGATGGGAATAAAATATTTTCATAATACTAATATTTACTACAGCACCATGTGCTGGCTAAGCAGAAGCAAATAGGTAGGCAAAAAATATTTCTACATTGTTTGAGATATACTGCTTATCGCTCTGTACAGAGACGTCTGACATCGGTTAGGTCCATCACTTAGCTAAGGAAACCTACTGAGCCACAGCTTTAAGAGCTCTAGTAATCTGCATTCATCAGAGGTGCAAAAGTACAAGCAGAACACAGACACCTCCCATCTCCTTTCTCCCCACCTTCTTTCAGAGAGTATCTGTTTGTTAATGTTTTGGAAGAGTAACAATTAGTAATTTTTGACATTTGGTATTAACACACAAGGCATCAAAAACTAAATAATTTACTAAAAAGTATTTGATTTACGTATATAAAATTTATAGAACACAGAAGTCGTACAGAAAAATATTGTTTTATTGAAGATCTGGGCATTCATTATATTCAGTCTTTGATAGTATATTTACCAACATAAACAATATTTCTACCACAATATTCTCTTAGCCCAAATTGTATTTTTACCCAAATAACAAATAGCTTTGCCAATGTTCATACCATTTTCTTTAAAACATTGTCAACCACATTCTTATGTTTTATCTACACTGGGTCAAGAACTGAAGGGGCTTTTCTGTCACCTCAATCTAATTCTGAATTTTAACAGAAGTTTCTAAGTGATCAAAAAAACCTATTCGCTAGATCTTAGAACAGCCGTGGCTCCATGATACTGCAGATCCTACTACCCTCTTTCCCTCAAAATGGGCTCCCCAACCAAGATTTCACATATTTTCAGATGAGACTCTATCATTTTCTTCTTTCTTAAATAAAGCTTCTGATGGACAGTTGCTGCAATAAAAGTCAAGGTGTGTGTCCCCCCAACCATTACCTCACCTTCTCTCACCATCTGTATTTTCCAAACTATTATTACAGTGAAAATCCTATCTACCAGGATAAAAACTCCCAACTTTAGAGTTGAGAACATTGAGATTTATTACCTTTTAACAGTGCTGAAAATTAAAGAAATTACACATTCCCAACTGTTATTAGTTGAAGGACTCCAGAGCATTTAAATTTTAATATTTTATTTTTTTAATTCTCAGGGAAAAATGCAGTTCACTTTTTTTTTCCTCCCACTAAACCACTGGCTTTTTTTGTTTCCCTCCCATTATTCTCAAAGACAACACTTTCCATGGCTCTTCCCTCCCCCTCTTCCCATCATCTTCAAAGACAAAGCTTTTCAGCAGTACAGACCATTACATTTTCCAGAAGATCTGAATACCAGATTGTCCCTGGGTCTCACAAGCCTTCTCTGAAAATTCATCTTCCCCTTCCTCCATACCAGATACTGGTAATTTCTCTGTAAGCACAGTGCCAGTGCCTGGAACATGCCTGCAAAGACTTTTTAAAAATGCAAAAAAGCACCAATGACGGGAATAATGCTCTCTGGGCTGATCCCAGCTGAAAGACTTGCAGAAGTTTTAAAGTTTAGAAAAAAAAACACACAAGGAGTCCATTTCCTTAAGAGAGGTTAAAGCAGCTTTCTGCAGTCTGACGGACAGCAGAGTTATTTCTTCAGCAGGGTAAGATGCAAGTTGGATGCAGAGGTCTCACTATCTTCCCCAAATAAACAAGCGGTAGATGTTCTAAAATTTGAAACATGAACTGCTGTGGCTCTCTCAGGGAAGAAAGGCAGAAGGCTCAATAAGCTTACAGAGTCCCTTGCTCATTACTTCCATTTTTAAAACTCTACAAAACACATCAACTGTATCCCAACCTTATCTTTTATTTTTGCTCTGATTTCATTTTTCTTTCTTCTTTTGCAAAGAATCACAGCATCGCTGGTACAATACCTTCTCTCCATGTAGGGACTGTATTGTCTTGCACTTTCACACTACTCAATTCTACCTGTTTTATTCTTTTCATTCACCACAATGCCTTGTAACAATAGAAAAAATAAGCCTTGGCACTCAAGTGCTATGTGTTTGGGTTACTTTTACAGAAACATAAAATAGCAATTATATACCAAAGCACCTTGCAGCTTACGTTCCTTATTTTGTAATGTCATAACTATTGAACAAGCTCTCAAATGCTGTTTCAGTCCAAAGCAAATCAATGCAAAGAAAAAGAGACTGCTGTCCCCTCTCACCTGCTCAGCCAGAAGATGTTGCTGCCTCTGCTCCATTAGGAATTGCTGCTTCTGTTGCTCCATGAGCAAATGCTTTTGTTGCTGCTCCCTCTGCTTCTGCTGGTCCATCAGCATTTGGTGTTGCTTCATCACTGCTGCTTGCTGCTGATTGCTGAGATAAGGTGGGTTGCTGTGGTTACCTGCCATGGAGACGTTGGGAGCCTGGGCACCCACGCCAGGGCCAGGGACAGAAACAGGAACACGAGGAACATTAGGAGAAGGGTTTTGATCCTGCACAATATAGAAAAACAGAAAGAGGTTAGCCCTCTGGAATTTAGAAGCTGCATGTAGTTTCACAAATGAGGAAAGGCACTTTCATAGTGGTGACCATAATTTGGACCATTTTTATAATTTTACAAGATAAAGGAGAGAGACTTTATAAATGAAATCTACACAGGAAGGGGAATTATAACACATCTCTGAAAAACAAATTGTCAATTATTGCTTATTTGTGCACTTACTACTTCAGAAAAATAAGATCACTTACTTATATTTTGTCATCTTTATGCAATAGCTTCTTCACTTGTGAAGCTTCTAACAGAAAAAAGGCAAAGTGTAATACAGTTTCCAGTTCAGCTAATTAAAGACAGCAAAAAACCCCATCTATAAAGTGTCAGACACAGAAGTGAGAGTTCGGTGTTAAGGTCAGAAGCTCCACAAGATTCAGGAATAGAAGCTTTAACTTCAGCCCCAAAGTCCAGCTCAAACAGGTGAGTATAGCTATGTGCTTCTGCTCAGCCAGAGGAACGGCACCAGTTACAAATAGCACTTCAAACTCATCAGCTTCAGTTAACTTTGGTAGCAGATTTCCAACACTAAATTTTTCAATTTTCATTATACAGAACATTTATTTAAATCCTGCCTCCCTGTCAACATTTAATTCAGCAAATGTTTATGCCTCTGCTCCTGAAGTTCGGGGTTTTTTAGTGTCAGAGTGTTTACTATTTGCAGGTGAAGGGGAAGAAGGCTATCACTAATCAAAATGAGTCTTGAAGTATATTTTCCAGCAATCCAACCATCACCATATTCCACAGAGAAAAACAGATGAGCCTTTTATTATTAATTTCTCATAAATCTGCTTTCTTTGGAGATTGGAACTTGAGATAAGCAAAAATAACATGGAATGATTATCATTCAAGATCTGATACTGTCTTCTTTGTAGCAACAAATCCACTTGAAATTTGACAATTTTTATTATTTTTTAAACACAGTTCAGCCTCATCCTTAATTATGCAAATAGATAAGACTTTTAAGTTTATGTGTTCGGCTGTTGGTTCTCACCTTTTGCAGTTTCATAAGAAATCATGAGCCAAATACAAGTAATGCTGTACTAAGTTGTTCTATGTGCAAGCTTTTGAGAAATTCTCCGTAAGTGTTCATCAGTATTTCTGTTAATTCAGCGCAAGCGTCACTCGTTTTCCAGTGAGGGGGAGATGCGACATACACAATGATCTCTACCCTTTCCCTTCTTTTTCCATTAAAATGTTATTAGGTTGTTACTTCTGCTAGCTTTTAAAGAGATTAATTGACCTCAAAGTTTTATTTGTACATCAGTATGGTCTTTATCACAGACTAATCAGATCTTTTTCACAGATTTTTTTTGTTTTGTTGATAGAACACATGACTGGAGTTGGATCTCCAACAGCTTTTGCTAGAGGAACTTTAATCCTTATAACAAAGACCTTTTTTCTCAACAAGCCCTCTAGTATGTGCTTTGCAGGCACACGTTACAGAACCCAAACAAGTCTATACCTCCATCCACTACATAAATTTTCACCTGTAGCATACCTGTAGTATCAGTTACATATAAGGCAAAGAAGCACCATCTGGAATTTTCATTTACAGGAAAACCTGAAGCATACTGCTTCAAGCAGATAAATATTACTATTATTCATTCTTAAAGATGTATTTCCCTCCTATCCCATGACTCCCCAATCCTCAGGGACTTAACCAATAACAAATTCTTAGATTTGAAAAGCCCCAAGAACACCCAAGAAATCAGGAATGCAGCCCCCACTTCCACCTCTCTTCAAAAAAAGCAGCAACTGAAGGCATGTCTTTTTATAGTAAGCCAACTCTGACATGAGTAGGGACTAAAAACACGGTAAAGAATCAAAGCTTCTTTGAGAACACTGTTTAACACTACCGTTTTACAGGAGTTATTTTAGGCAAAAGTTTACAAAGCATCTATTTATCTTTGTAAGTAGAAGCTTCTATGAAGCGTGACATAATTTGTTGCCCACAAAGTATATTAAACTGGAAATCACACGTTACCACATGACCTAGAACCAAGTACTAAAAACTGTCCCCAGCAGAAAAGAGAGCTCTTGATTCTTGTCTCAGCCTATTGCATATTATCACTTTCTTCCTTAAAATCATGTGGCAACTGTTTTGAAACAATACCAAGTAATCTGTACTCTAGTCTTACCTACCCAACACCCTCTTGCAAAACCTTAAATCTGCTACTAATCAAAGGTAACAAAACCCAGAACATTCACCTGACTGTGCGGTAGTCGGTAGGCAATGTTTCCAGACTTGGGTTTCAACAGGATCATCCCATTTTGGTCATCGTTCACATGAGACATCGGTGCCTGCTGGCGCTGTTGTATGTATGCCAACATGGGAGTCTTGTTCTGACCAGGTACTGTAACCCCCTGATCACATTCCGCTTTGTAATGTGAAAGAGGTTTGGTGTTCCCATAGTCCAGCATAGAGCCTTGACTATTCACAGGGTTCTGGTTCAAGCTGTTTTGCTGATGACCCAAAATGTTCACATGGTAATTGCCTCCAGCTCTCGGTGAGCTTTTATTTCCCATATTAGGTATTATGAGTTTCTGATTGTTGAAGTCTGGCTGGTAAACCGATGGGCTGGTGGGATTTTCCATGGTATATGGGACAGCCAGTGGACTATGAGAAGGCCCAGACTGCTGCCACGTAGACATCTGATTCGTTTGGTGGACTTGTGAAGCTTGCTGCTGGTTCTGCAACATCTGGTCCCTCTTCTGCTTGGCAGCAATCTGCTGAAGTTGATGAGCAGAAGACATTTCTTTGGCACTTCCTGCACCCTTCCCAGGTAACAACACATTGGGGAGAGGCCTCTGGACGTTCTGAGAGTGGTTTGATGCCTGCATCATGGGTTGATTAGGATTTTCAGTCATTGACTGAGTGGAAGGCTGAAACATAGCCTGAGAACTACCAACTGCTGGAGAAGCGGCACTTACAGGTACAGAAGCAGCACCAATAAATGCTGGACCTGAAGAAGTGGATCTAACCTGGGGAGATCCCAGCTGTTCCTGTTCAAATGGTGCTGGGGAAAACTCAGTCTTTATGTTAATATCTTGTGGCAACGGAGTCTGCGCAGCTGAATTTGAAGAATCTGCATCTTTTTTCTCTTCAAAGTCTTCATTAAAGAGATCCTTCATGTCTTCATCGGGAACTGATCTATTAAGCTCCTCAATAAGTTCCTTCCATTCTTGCTCATTAAGATTAAGATCAGGCATCAAGTTATTCTGAGATATAGAACCCCCTGCTCCGGCAATCATACATGGAAGATCATCTACCGGCTCCTGCTTCAGCTCTTTGTTCAAATTCAGAGGAAATGAGTCATCAGCATCACCACCTCCATTCATTTGCAGGCTGGAATCTGGAAGACACTTCTTGCTGATGCCATCTAGCCCCATCGGATGTCTTCCATTAACTTGTAAGGTATCTCCACTGCCAGATTTCTTGTCAAGATGATGGAGTGGAGACACGGGGGGCATTCCATTGGAAGAACCACTGACTCCACCAAGACCATCATCGCGACGCAGTTTCTTGGACACAGAAAATACATCACCATAGCCATTCTGCTGGTCTCCATTCTGAGGGGAAGCAGCACTATCAAGCTTTCTTTTCACAGTCTCATGGAGCTGCTGAAAAAAAAGGAAAGTTTTAGTTATTTAGTTTTATGTTTCATAAATTAGGATTTTTACTTCTTACCAGAACACTGTCTAGCTCTGAATAAAATATTTTAGAGAAAAAAGGTTACATCTTTGCTTTGATAAGATTTGTCTCACAAGTCATCAAATAAGACAACTTCCTTACTATGATCTCTTACAGTAAACTTTCAAAAGCATGTACTACATCAAACAGACCCCCCTCCTTCAAACAAAACCAAAAGCTGCCATATACTTTGACAACAACAAAAGCTAAGAAATGGCTGTGAACTGGAATATATTACGATTTTTTCCCTTCAAAAGGAAAAAAAAAAAATTGAAGAATGTTAAGATTCACATTTTAGATGAGAATAAACCCCTGTATTTTATTTGGCCCATATAAATATAGTATAATTGTTCTGGAAGACTACTTTATAAAGATGTCTTACATTTCAATATTTGGAGAAAAAGAGAACATTTCTCTTGTGATTATAATTTTTAGAGAAGACCTATGTATACAAATTTTATACACAATCACATTTTTGGCACTAAAGCTAAACCAGTTTGTCAATAAGCGATCACTGTTGCACACTTCTGTAAAAAGGAATCCAGAGTTCAGTCAACTCTATCAGAGAGAGCGAGTTTATTCCTTTCTTCCTTTCTCCTGGCGTATTTGCCAGCTGCCTCCTCTCTGCACTATGATCACCAGAGCACCAACCAGCTCAACAGTTGGCTTTGCATAGCTAGTGAATGCCCAATATTATTTTTCTTGTAGTGCCACCTAGAAGCAACCAGAGGGCATAGCAACAGTTTTACAAGCAGAGTTTTGAGAGCCTTTGTTCAACTTCTCTTTCCTGGTAGTTCTTTCCAATGACCTCAGAAACATCTGAAAAGGGAATTCAGGCACACATCAAATATAACTATAAACTTTTCCTTCCCTCAGGTGCATTCTGTTAAAAAAAGGAAAAAAAAAAAAAAAAAAAGAAAAAAGTTGTGCTTTGCTTGTGCTGGAATCACTACACCAACACATAGACAAACCTGCAGGGCAGATCCACTGCTGAAACAGAGCAGTTAGCTTCCAGAGGGAAGGCTCCCATCAGGTCCCCTGACCTGTACAACATACCTTTGTACATCTCATCAGGACACACGAGAAGAATCCCCACAAAAAGCCACCCAGGTGAAGTGTGGTTCACTGAACAACAGTTCTCTCAGATGGCAGAAAAGCAGCTCATTAAACAAACCTCAAGACAAGTATGCTTACTTTAATATTACAGTCTCCACAATGCAGTCCACTAACCCTTGGGGAAAACTGTCTCATCCAAGAACAAACAGGGGAAACCTCAAGATCTCAGCACTCAAGCAAGAGATTGTACGTAGAGCCAGCATAAATTATCAGAAGAATTTTACAGCACTTGCCTGGGCAACAGCATTCTTTGATTTAAGGACAGAAGGACTGGTTCACAGTTAATTGTTGTAATTTTTTTAAAACTGTGCACAGTTAGTGGTTTTTTTTCTGAAGATCAGCTATTTGTTTAATGCTTGTATATAGGAAGCAGCAAAATCTTATCTTTATCTGAGGGACAGACTGCAGCGTCTCAGGAGACTATGATCTTCTGGATGGTTCATGGAAATAACAGCAGAGTAGTGAGATCAGCAGAAGACCTAGCAAGACAAGGTGAGGTGTACATTTGGAGAGGAGGCTGCAACTTTAACTTAATCTGAACATCAGGTCTATGGCTCGGAGCAACAGATCTAGAGTGAATTTTCTGAATACCAACTTGATAGAATAATGGAAATTTACTTTTTTGTAAAAAGGCAAAACAACAGAAAGCAAGGAAGCCTCAACTCAATTGCAACATTTGGCTTTCAGTGAGTTCCCCATTGTTTACTTAATATACCAACTGGGAAAACTGAAGCTCAAGGTGGATGAGTAACTTGCCCAAGGTCATACGATGAGTCAATCACTCAAAGTTTGGGAATGGATCTTCCTTAATTCTAAATCATTAGGGAAAAACACACTCCCTGAAAAGTGACATACAAGTAGTAACTTAGTTTTGTACACTGACCATATATTCCTCATGGTTAAAGCAAATTTCTGTATTAAAACAGAACACATGCCCTTTGGGGTCACTGCTGTAACTGCACGCAGCTCTTCAAAGGCTGCAAAACCCATATAGGTTGCTAGACAAATACTCTAAGTTAATCCGTCCTAAGGTCTTTGCTACCATACTACACCATTTGCAATATATGCACCTAACTAGTCTAAGATTAAATTATCCATGCTTCTAAGCTACACTTACTGTAGTCTAGAAAAAGATACAGACCCCCTAATATCCATCATAGGTTTTCTTTCCATCAATAAAAACACATAGGAGTTTCCATATCTGTATTGATTTTAACAGTCGTAATGCTCAGATATCTGATTCTTGGTGACAACTTCACTTTAGCTGCTCTAGACAAAGTCTTCCTTTCACCTAAAATTATATTCCTTTGTCAAAAAAAGATTAAAGAAAAAATAACTTTAATAAATTCACTAATGAATTAAAATTTGGAGTGACTACTTCCAGCCTTGCTTCACCTCAGCAAAATCTAAGACTATTTGAAAGATATCCTACCAGTACATGACAACCAACAGACATGTAGGAAACAAGAAAATCTGCTTATCTTCTATCCATATCAGAAAAGACTGAGTCCAGTTTGTAACCAGGACACTTAACTTCTGAGTTTTAGAAGCTATTCACAAACTGCACTTGCATTCTAGTTCACTTTTCACATTAAAAAGTATCAAAAGCATACTTGGATATTGTGAAAATAAGTCTACACTGAGATTTACATTACTGTAGTTAGCTGTCTACAATACAGCCAGTTTAACCAGCTAAAAAGTTTTTTAAGCTAACCAGCTTAAAACTAACATAGTTAATAGTGTTCTACCTCCTTTCCTCTCTCAAGAAAAGACAGTGCTATAAAAATTTGTGGGAGCCAAAAGTTACAGGGTCCTCCTCCTCTGCCATCAGAAATACATCCTCATACCTTCTATTTACTCATGTTTAATTTTGAGTAACTGAACCTGAAATTCTCACCCAAATACATCCATATAACTACTCTGCAAATAACGCAACTTTCTCTTGTGAAATTCTTTTCTTATGTGCATTTCTTGCATACTATCTCAGCTCTTTATTTCCTAACAGAAAAAGAAATATTAAATTCAGTTCTTCCCCTATTTCTCTGCATCTATCCAAATAATCTGGTTAAGGGGGAAAAAATAACAAGGAGCATGTGAGATATAAGTCAGAAGAAAGGAAATATAGAAAGGAAATATAGAAAGGAAATATAGAAAGGAAATATAGAAAGGAAATATAGAAAGGAAATATAGAAAGGAAATATAGAAAGGAAATATAGAAAGGAAATATAGAAAGGAAATATAGAAAGGAAATATAGAAAGGAAATATAGAAAGGAAAAAGGAAAACCCACACTGACAAAGTAAAGCATAGCTTGCTACTCACTAAGAAAATCCCTTTAGCTTTATTGTCCACCATGTGCTGGTTTTGGCACAACTATCATTCTGTACGGCACAGTGGCCCACTGGTATGCTGTCCAGGGGTTCCTTAGCAGAATCAATCACTTATTTATAACACATGACCCAATCCTTTCCATTGTCACGAGATCAGATACAGAAATGTATTCCTATTTTCTCAGACTACTCAACTTCCCAACAAAAGATAAACCTCTAAGATCTCTGCTATTTAGCTTTGCCTAAAACTATTACCCCAAAAGCATTTATCCAAAGTGTTTAAACCAACGTAGGAACAGTGCAAAGAAGGGATGTAAGCAGGCCTCAGTCTTTTGGCCCAAGGCAGGACACAGAGTTTCTCAAAGAGGCACTGAAGGGCCACAGGCTGCACCTCCACATCACATCATCAGCGCTGCATTTTATTCATGTGAGCAAAACAAGACAGTCCTCAACATAATAAATACACTTACTTGGCAGGCACACACATGCAAGTCAGGCCGTGAGGATTCCTCATGTGAGGAACACCAACTGATAAAACCCCAGTGTCATCCATCACAACAAAAGGGGTGTCCAACACAAGCAGCCTCTGACCATATAATTCACAGTACATACGTGCTATACTAGACTAGGATGCAGGACCACAATGCCAGAGATGGATGCATACCCAGTCAAATGATAAGGCTTCCATTAGAAAACAGACAGCACACAATAATTTTGATAAGCTATATTCAATCTCTGTCTTAAACCCACCAGTGCTACCACAATGATGCTCAGCCACATTGAGGCCTTACCGCAGGGGCAAGCTGGCAGACTTCAGAAAAGCTGTCCACAAACTACCACAGAAGCCCAACAAGAAGAAATTGAAAAGCTTTAAAATTTCATCTACAGCTTTTCTGTTAGCACTAGCAGAGTTCAAAACTTCAGAGTCCAATGCAGTGTTCTCTTACTGCCTTGGTGGGAAAAGGGCATGAATCGCTGATCAGAACAGGGGCACAAATTTGTTCTGGTTTGTTGGTGTTGGGTTGCGTGGGGTTTTTGGGGGGGTTTGGTTGGTTTTTTTGTTTTGTTTTGTTTTTTAAAGAAAACTATTATTCCAGGAATCAAACCATCAGTGTGAAACATTCAATACCTGAAACTAGTTTCAGATAATAATCTCAAACCAATGACATTTCAATGCGTTAGAACTTCCAAGCATGAAAGTTTTGTTCACATTGCTCACTTAAAAGCAGGAAATCCTTCATAATGCAGAATTTTTAAACTGAGGACAGTCATTTAAACTACTTCTGTAAAAATCTGGTAATTTGTTACACTTTGAGTCCTGTAACTGAAGACAGTAAATACATATATATATATATAAAAAAATAGAAACTGTATGCATGTTTCATTTTTTTCTGAATACCTACTGAACATAGCAGAAACAAAACTTAAAACTGCAGTTCTTATACTGTGCCTTTTAGGCTCCACATAATGTTCTTGTTCAGTTTTTTAAAGCCTCTGTTACAGAGATTAAAATATTCTTACAGGATTCAATAGAGCTTTATTTTTTTATTTGGAATAAGTTTACCATCTCAGTCTCAGAATTAAGTCTACAAGGATTTGTCATGAAATACCAGCAAGAGAAATATAATGCTGGTCATTTTCAAAGAAGAGATGCTGTATTATTCTAGAAACGTAATAAAAATCTAGTTCCAATATGCCTTCTAGCTAGATACCAGCCTCCTCACCTAGAAGGGGAAACCAAAATAGAATATATCTGGTTTTCTGCCATGGAAGCAGTAGTATTGCAGCACATACAAGCTCCCATGAACCAGAGCTTACAGTAGGTCCTCTATAGTAACAGATTCTCCTCTCCTGCCTGGCCAAGGACAGGAGCAATGAAGATGACAACCTCTTAAGCTGAAACAACAATGCAAATATCAGAAATTGTAGTGTATGAATTCTGGATAGAAAACATAACTTTTTGACTACACGACATAGTCAGAACTTCCCATTTACTGCACACCTACCCACTGCTTCCAAAGTTGTACTCGCCCTGCAACGAAAGCATTTTATTACCAAACATGTTCCTGCATTCCACTGTGTTGTCAGAACCAAACTGTTGGACTAATTTTAATTTTGACTTTTACTTTAATTCCAGAAGACTTTTGTATTTGGGTGACTGCCTGCTGGAGTGAAGAAGGGCTGTGGATATGCACGTCTATAAATATCTCAAGCCTGCATTAGTCACAAGGGGCAGCTTCTGCTACAGGAATTGTTCTGCTGAATAAATAATAAAAAAAAACCCAACCTGCTGTGCCTTCAGCTGTAATGCCAGATCCTCCACCTCACTTGAACTTAAACAGAAGCAGCACATCAGTCACTCCCAGATCCTTACAATTTAGGAAGCATCTCTGCATATCTAACTAATCTAGTACGGGAAATGTTTCAAACATACAACAATACCTCACACAGAATTAAAAGGAGACAAAAAAAACCTGTCTGAGTTGTTGGGCAACAAACTATCAGACTTGTCAGCAAAAACAAACAATGGTGGCAAGACTACACTGCACTATAGTTATGTATAAATAATGTGGAAATAATTTACTATTTTTGTGGTAAAACATAATTTCACAATTTAACACCCCTATACCACAGCTTACACAAAAATGAGGTCTTCTGAATTGTTAGTGTACCAGCCTGAGCTTCATTAGTGGAATGCTATTAATGCCTGTCAGTACAATCCAAGCAATCCTTTATTATTTTAGGTCTTTTCAACCAAGAAACATTGCATTGCTCTCCTCATACTTAAATTTCTTTTTAAACTTTTTACTTAGTGCCTTTGCTTAAATTAGAACTTACCTATTATTAATGTAAAAACTATTGCTACCAAACAAGCGTTGGTCTGCTCTTCAGCTTTAACACAAAGCATTCCCAAGGCACGCCACTGGCTAGACCTTCTCTGCCCATTCTAGAAATACTCTCTGCGGTTTTGCGGCAGTCCTAGACAAAGCAAGCCATCTACACAACTGGTCTCAGGTGGGGAAAAAAAAAAACCAGTAAGAAACACAGAGCAGGTCTCCCTCCAAGAGACCATATCATAAAACAAGGAGTAGAGGTGAAAATCCAGATCTTGCCTTTCTCCTCATTCCCATGTCAATGAAATACTTTCTGTTCAGCTCAGCGATACACTATCTTATAGCCTATCAGAGAAATACAAGGTAGTCAACCTTTCTACTTCAGGGAATTCAAATAGTGTTATTAGAATGAACTTTCTCCAATCAGAACTTGGCAAAGAGGAGAAAACGTTCTAGGGGACAAGTCCCATCTCTTCCCAACTGCTCTATTTCTCAAAAATGTAAGATTAACGCAACAGACTACATTATCCAAACACTAAGCATCTTCTACTGTGAACGCAGTCTTAGTAATGTCATCTTAAACAACAGAAATGTGAAGTAAATGTCAACATTTCAATTTCTCATTAAATAATGGTCTCAAAATTAAAAAAAAAAAAAAAAAGGAAGTTAGCAAGTTTTTCATCTTTTTCCTCAAATAAAGGACAGGCCTACATGGTGCACAAATCATCCAAGGTATTTCTATATCAATTCTGCATTCTCTTGGTTTCTGTTGCTCAAATTTTAGAGCTGCTTAGCAAGAAAACAAAGGAAAAATCTACCCCTTCTGCCTGTAAACAAGATCCATCCAACTTCAAGATCTAAAACAGAGAAAAGACTAATGGGAGAAAAAATACCTGATTTTGGCCATGTAAAAAATCATACAAGACGTTAAGAAGGAAGTGGTGGTGCTATCCTGTTCCCTGTGACTTTTCTGAATTTACCGAAGATGCTCTGAAGTACAGCATCTGGGAGCACAAACATTGTCCACACACACTTGTGGCAGTGCAGCTTCATGTCCTTCAACTACAAGCCCTGAGATGCTAGATCACAGAACCTTTACCTTTACATGAGTTGCTTTCTCTTTCAAAGACCATTAACTTTCAACACAAAGTACCAGTTTCCAAGAGAATATTTGTACACAGCTTCATGGAAAACTCTGGATCGTAACAGCAGTGGTAGCTGATAATGCACGTTTCACTGATCTAGCAGCATTCTTTTAAAAGGAATGCGTCCAGAACATTTTAAAACAAGATAATTTTGGTGTTAATCCAAAGTTTATTGAATATTGTAAGTGAAACCCAAGTCCTTCCCATACAGGGCACATGCTTGGTCTTGATAGCAGCTACATGATTGCTAGAGGTAAAATACCAACCCCGAGAGGTACCTTTTACACCAAAGGAATGAAATTAGCGGCAGAGGGGTTTTTTTGCTGCTGTTTTTGTTTTTCAAAACTCAACTTACTAAGCAAACCAACTTTATACCCTAGTAACGAGGTGATGAATCAGCAGCTGCAATTAAGCTTACAGTCATATATCCTAGGAAGGAAACTGCAGGCCAGCACAAGGAAGAGTCATTCATACACTAAAACCCTCTTCTGTTGTGTAAATTGGCCACTGGCAGCAGCTTCCTGTACAAGAAGGGCTTCCCCAGATGTGCAGTGTATTTCAGAACCTCACTGCTGTTGAGAGCCCTCATTCTAATGGATGCTAATTAGATCAAATCCACATCCAAAGCAATTTAAAAGAAACAATACCAATTAAAGACATCTTTCTTTTAGAAGATCAATATGAAGACGCATGGTGGCAGTTTAAGCAACAGGATTTGACGTGCTAAAGAGCTCTGCATGTAACAAAAAACAGGCATTATTAATGGACAGAGCCCCATATGCAAAACATCTTAGAGCCCAGACAGGAAATAAATAGAAATCCCACCAAGTTTCTAGATAATAAAATACAAGTTTGAGTAATTTTTGTTCTGACACAAGTTTACATTCAAGATCAGTTTACTAAACAACAGCTACCCAGAAAGTTTTACAGAATCACTGTCAGGAATGCACGAGGTTTCCTTTCTTCCTTAAGTACCCTTCTTTATCAACCATCTGAAGTGCTATAATTGTGTCACTAGTATCATAGTCTTCAGAAAAGTCAGCAAGTCCGAGATTCTCATATGTATGTTGGCAAGAATAGAAACAATTCAGCTGAATAACATTTTCAGTTCATCTTGTAAATACTACAAAGTGCACACATGCTGCCCAGTGTTAGTTACATCAAAGAGGACATCAATGCACCCCGTGTTTCAGTATTTCACATCATGCCCAGTCATACTCAAGTATACAGTAAGCTCTGTCATGATTCTGTTTAAAAATCTGTAACTAAATGAGGTCCAAGACAGCAGAGAATCACATCCTCCTTCCCTTCTAGTCTGATCAAACACACAGACCATCTTAAAAATATGATTTAATCTATATATTAACGTGGAAATGTCTCAGGTTAATTCACTCTCCCCTCACTCAGAACAGTACCATATCATTTTCATGCACGTCACCATCTAGAAATACGTGGTTTTTAAAGAAAGACAGGCAGCCTTTAAGAGGTTATCCTACTAACCTACATTACTGACACATTAGTGCATAACAGTATCTTTAAAGGGCTCAGAATAAGTTAAACAACAGCTATCTTGATAGACAAACAGGGCTGTATGAATATATCCTGACAACCAGAAATGCGAGAGAAGCCAGAGAAACATTAAGATTTTGAGCTAAGCCAAGCCAGTTTTTAATGGGTGGAGTGGGATTCCCATAGTGTTCACACCCACTAGAGTGAGTAGCAAATAAGCAGCTGCTTTTCCACTGAAATTCTTTCCAATATGTACCAGAATTAATACATTATTTGTCTTAAAAATTCCCCTGTGGTAATAAGCATATCCTTATCAAGTGGCTCCACTAAACCCTGACGGCCTAAATTAAAGACACAAACAATCAAACACAAAAATCCAAAGCCACTGCAGTATTAATGCTCCCTTGACAGCTTCTGCAAGGATATTTTACATGAATTAGCCAGAAAAATAATTCACCAAATGCTCCTCTGAATGACTGTAGCCCCCACAGGCCACCCCCTACTCCTACCTCAACAGGCAGCAGTTTTTACGTACTCTTCCAGCGCCCAAAGGTGCAAGAGAGAAAATAAAACAGCCCTTATCAGCTGCAAAGCTGTAGCAGAGCAGACAAGTACTCTGCAAAGCGACACCACCTCAGCCCTCCCACCACAAGCCATCACACCAACCGTGTGAGCTTGTTTTCCTTCCTCCATCCGGTGCCAGCTCCAGAGGAGAGGTCACGGTGCCAGGCGGGCGCAACCACGCCGACCGCCGGCTCCCTCCACGGCCCCAACCACCCCAGACCCCGACCGGGAACGGGCCAGCCCCTTACCGCGATCAACGTGCTGCTGCGGCCGTGCTGCTCGCCGCTCGCCGCCTCAGCGTCCAGGCCGTTGGCTCCGGTCCTGTCGGCGCTTCCCGCGACGGCGGCGGCCGGCGGAGGGGGCGCGGGCGGCGGCGGCGCCGGGGGCGGCTGCCGGTGCTTGCCGGCCCGCTTGGCCTTGGCCTGCAGGCAGCGCTGGTGCAGGGCGAAGGTTTGCTGGCGCTCCAGCTCCAGGCGCTCCGGGGACACGGCCTGATAGCGGGACTCGCAGGCGCTGTGGTGCCGCCGNTCTCAGGCACGGGCCGGCCCGAACCCCCGACTACCCATTGTTATCCGCGCCGCCGCCATCTTGAAATTGTTTTTCCCCTCAAGAGTCGAGTTGAGACTAAATAGGCGGAGCTTCCTGGGTGGTGGATACGTCACTCGCGTAGCGCGTCACGAGCCGTGAGGGACATCTCTCCGAGCCAATAGGAAGACGCGGAAGCGCAAGTTAGGCAGCAGCGGCCTGGGCGGCTCTCTGGAGGGGGCCTCGGCGCGTTTAAAAGGCACGGGCAGAGAGGGGGCGGGACGGCAGGCTCAGCCATTCAGACGCGCCAGGAGGTGGAGCCAGAGGTGATTGACAGGGAAGGCTGGGCAGCGGCGGCAGCCCCGCCCGCAGGCGCCAGAGCGGAGCCCGGCCCGGCTCACCTGCGGCCTCGGGCCCGGCCCTCAGCCCGGCGCTGCTCTGCGGGGGGCAGGAGTGTGGGCTGCCTGCCCCCCGGCTGGGAGGAGCGGGGAAACCGTCCTGCAGCACGGAGAATTACTTACCAGCTCACGGGGCCAGGGCTCTCCTTCACCCTCCTCTTCCCTGTTCGTCAGCACTTGCTGAAGCTGGGTCCTAATCCTGGGTCAGCCACAAGGGATGAATAGTTAGGCAGTTTTGCTAATTAGACAAAGAAAGCCAAAAAAAAGATTTAAGTTTCTTTATTGATTAGTTTTTACATATTTTTTTCAGTTGAATCTATAGGTACCTTTTTGAAATGGACAGGTCTTTTCTGTAAAAGAAATCACAGTCTTTGTTCAGCAACACTAAAAAAAAAAAAAATGAAACCCTTTTCTGAACCCATGAGGCAATACCAGTACTAACCCAGGAACAGGTAGGGAAGGAGAGCAGTCACAAGCCCACAGACATAACCACAGCCAGAGCAGAGCAGGAGCAAGGAAAGCGAAACACAAGCAGAGATGTACCTCTATTAGCAATTAGCACTTGCAAGAAATCCCTCAATCTTAAAAACAGACATTTGCAATGTGTTTTGTGATAATTCAGTATTAGCCAGAATTAGGCTGGTTCACAACAGGTTAGCTAGCTACATCTATCAACTCCCTTTACCGAGCACCAACAAGGAAGGGGGGTGTGGAAATAAGTGTTTTCAGCATTTCTGCTACCTGGTATTTCAGACCTTGCCTGCACCTACTCCCGTGGTTGTGATTTACCACCTCTAACACACACATACACACACCCATCTTTAGACACGTTGGTAGAGCATCCATTTTGGAAGCTGCCACTCTCAGGTCCACACAAATTCACCCCCAAGTATTTGTAACTGTTCCAAACTACTTCCCAGGTCACAACCAGGCAGAGCTTCAGTACTTTGAGAACACAACTATGCTTTAAAAGTATTAAGGATAAGCAGACAGCTAATTTTGCCCTCCAAGCCTTTTTTAAATAAAAAAAAGTGAGTGTGAGGTTAAACTGAGCCACCCAGTTTAAAAAGTAACTTTGGAGCTGTCTATCCTTTTTGGAAAGTCTTCATTTATTGCAGTGATTATTTACGAAGCATACACTATGGTATCAAAAAAGCTGTAACATGCAGACAGGAGACCTTTTCAGGAGATTTAGCAGAAGCAAATGTAGATTTACAATTAGTTTTCATATAATACTATTTAAAAGCTGATAGCAGGTCTTAAGTTCACTTTTTGATGCTTTGAAAGAACATGTATGCACACGAATTCTTCAGGAATTTAAGGCAATTTGCATATTAAGATAAAAAACATTGGATTAATAATTTTTATGTTGTGCTCAAGATGTTAGCTGAATTGAAACAATTTACATATACTTCATCACAAAGGACTGAGAGTCATAAATAGCAGCTGCTCCTTGGTAAAAATACAGTCCTGAGAACAAGCTAGTAGCAATGCTTAAGCTATGACATCTTCCATGTCAGAGTATAAGCTATTTTTGCAATAAGGAGCAGTATTTACCAGGTGTTCGACAGGCAAAGGCATTCTAAACATGCAATAGCTCCCATCAGAAGTCTGAAATTACTTCCAGTATCTTGCTTACAATAGTTTATTTGCACATTGCAGAAAGATCAAGAAATCCTGCTATGCATTTGTGATCACTAATATTTCAAACACAACAACCAAGGGATACAACATAAGGACAGGCAGCAAAAGGTGTTTTTACAAAAAAAAACCCAAACCAAAAAACAAGAGTCTTTTAGTAATTGGTTAGATTGTTTGCAAGGTAATTGGAACGCTCTTCCCTCCCCCACCCCTGGGAATTATTCCCCCCACTATACCTATGCTATGACCAAACAACACTGGAGTGTTTAAATTCAGTGCAAGAAGAGTAATTTTAGGACATTTAATTTCACTCTAAACAAAGGCAAAAGTTTATCTATATAGACATCCAAACACCAACATATTTGGTACAGTGTCATGAAGTTACATAGATTTCACCCTCAGAGGTATGCTCTTGTAGTGATCACCTGCATTCCACAAAAAAAAAGTGTTTGAAACAGTATAATATGGTAGACTCAACGCTTTAAAAAAAATTTATTCAGCTGGAATTGGAACTCCCTAACATTCACAATATAATTTAGGATGCATTTGTTACATGAAGAGCAGATAAAAGACTTAAACAGTTTCACATACCAGTTAAGATATTCCACATGCTCCTTTCCCATCTACAATACTGACATCTTGGTTGGTTGTTTTTGGTTTTTTTGTGTTGGTTTTTTTTTTTTTTTTGAAACAAATACTTAGTTCACCTTGTCTACCTGACTACCTCCTCCATTTCTACAGGAGTAGATATACAGTGATAACAGTGAGAGGATATGGGACACTATCCTCTCCAGTGTTTGGACCCTGGAAAGGAGTAGGCCTAGCTATAAAAATAGAGTTCAACAATGAGCTGAACACGAAGCGCTTCAGCAACTGAGGCAGAGCTGCACTCAAAAAGCTGGATAGTCACAGAGAAAGGAAAGCATCAGTGGCTGAACAGCAGGGAAAGGGGGAAGTAGTCTAACAGCCCCCCAACAACCCATCAGCTTTACAAAAAGAGTTCAAGAACTAACAAAATCCATCATCTGCAAGGTCCGCAGTATTAAATGCCACATTAAGATGACCCACTCCAAATCCTAGATCGTTTGTCAACACTTGACAGGGCTTTAGCCATGCACAGTATGCATATTCTACAGACTGACCAACCCCTTCCTTCCATCCCTTCTTCTTTCCCTCCCCCCAAAAGAATAAGGTTGACTGATTAGAGAGTTTCACTACTGATTTCCCTATACATTTTCCCCCCCCCCCAGTTTTCTTTTGAGGGAAGAGAGGTTGTCAAATACATTGACAACTTTTTTTAAACAGTTATCAAATTAAGGGATATAAAGACATTGTTGTATTTAGGAATTTACATATTTGTAAAAAAAACTAGTTATAAAACTGCTTTTTTTATCACCTAGCACTTTCAAGATTGTTATTTTTCACTAATTAATATATTAAATTAAGCCAAGGTTTGAGACCGAAAAAATTCTACCAATCTACTTAAAAACAGAAAAGAATATTTAAAACCAAAATGAAAAGGTTAGTTATGTTACATTCCAAAATCCACAGCCCATTATATTAAATGCATTCTTTCTACAGGAATTATGTTCTTTAAAACAGATGATTGCAAATATTTTACTGCAAGACACTCCATTACATTGGATAGTGACTGGAACCTGTGGATGGTGAAATCTTGAGGTTTGTCCAAGTTTCAATGTAAGGTGTCCAAGGTCCTCTCCCAGAACCATGTTTGAAGAAAAAAAAAAAATTACAGATCAAGTTCTTATGACTTTTTTCAATCTTTCCTTGGCTTTCTGTTTCTGGGTGATCTATTCACAGTTTCCTCCTCCTGCAAGAAAGTAATTTGTGTAAACATCAAGGAAATAAAAATCTAAGAATACCCTTAAAAAAACACTGACAAAATCTACAAAGAATAATCTACTTTCAGTCCCACGGCAGGGTTGAATTTTTGAAGGACCTATTGGTGTTACTACCCTTTCTTTCTATAGAAGGCAAACACACAAATCCTCTTGTTTTCACAGTGGCTGTGCATTTATTTGCTGAGAGTACACAACAGCTTCTGCTGTTGTGAGAATGCCTTTAACTTCAACACTCCACCTGTTTTTAAGTCAGCCATTATGTCAGTGTGGAGCACTTCAGAGGTATCCTGACTGTGTACAAAACTGAATAACCTTTTTGCCTCAAGAAGATGCATTCAACACAATCCCACTCCTCTCACAACGCAGGGTCTATGGCAGTGCCTTTAGCAAGGTGCCCAGCTCTGCTGAAGTTGGCCACAGCAATTCCTGTTCTGCAGGGTGATTAACTTCTGCAAAATTCTAACACCAGGAGGAAGTATCACATGAGCCACGTTAACTTTTAACACTTTAGTAAGACTTGTTCTACATGACTTAAGGAAAAAAAAAATGCACAAGACTTCCCTCAAAGATTAAGCATTCTTACCTCTGATGCAGGTTTCCTGTCCTCTTCCTCCTCTTCTTCCTCCTCCTCTTGACTAGCACTTCCTATATCAGCATCACTTTTCTGCTTCTCTTCTAAGGGAAATAAAAAAAAAAAATCTCATTCTTGTTTCTGACTTCACCAGTGGCTTTACTCCATGTCTACCAATCCCGCTGTTTTATTCTATCAGAGAGAAAACTCAAACTGTTTCAAGATTATCTAGTTTACATACCCAGTTTTTCCTCATTTGCTTCCTCCTCCTCTTCTTCCTTGTCCCCTTTGTCTTTTTCTTCCTCTTTCTCCTCATCCATCACATCAGGCTGAGGAGCATCAGTCTTCTTGTATTCTGCAGCATTTGGCTGTTTCTAAAAAAAAAAATAGTATTGTCAAAACAGGCAGTTATCTGTGACATTAAAGCACGTTTTGCTGAATCTTTTTAAATTATACTACTTATTATCAGAGAAAATGCATACCTTCCCAGAACAGCAGAAAAGGACAACAAGGAACACTGGCAAAGCCACAGTGAGGATGTAGACTACCCAAAGCCAGGGACGCTCCTCAGCAGCTGCCATCATCTGGCCCACAACACCAGGCTGTAAGATAAAAAGAATTGTCAAATTTCATCCCATACAGCAAGTTGTAGCCGTTAAGTTTAAGCTATAGAATTTTCAAACAGGCTTTTTGCAACTTT
Source organism: Aramus guarauna (assembly GCA_013400195.1). Lineage (NCBI taxonomy): Eukaryota > Metazoa > Chordata > Aves > Gruiformes > Aramidae > Aramus > Aramus guarauna. Next base: position 54,763 of record VXBL01004722.1, on the reverse strand, counting down.
GAGTGTTGTATTTCATACCTCAAAAAAATTAAAGCTAACCTGCACAAGTACTTTTTCCATAGTTTACAAATTAAGAATTAGGCTAAAGTCAACAGTCCAACTGTCACTTATAGCAACTATTACCGTATTATAATTACGAATTGAGCTTCCAGTCTGGCTTATTACAACCTTTATTTCTCACCTCTGCAGCACCATCAGCTGCCTTTTTCAGTCCCCATCCATCACTGGCCCAATCATCAGCCACAGCTCTTTCAGTACAGATGATAAAATTGTCAAAAAATATGTCAGAAGTCATTGACCACAGCTCAAGTCCCACAGCACTGAAGGGAGTCATCTTGAAAGGCTGCAAGTCTTCAAAGAAATCTGGGTTTGGGATCTTCCTGGGTTTCCATATACCCTAGGAAAGACAAGAGTCATTGAGCCTTACCTGCTATAATACAATTTTTAGTTTTAAGCCTATTTTGAACTGAGAGAAAAAACAATCCATTGCACTTTAATAAAGTGTCTATGGATGCAACTCATCAGGTTTTGAGAATAAATTTTCATTTGTGCTACAAAAGTGAAGCCAAGTAAGAAATCACTTTGAACCTGTCCACTTGAAACACAGTATGATCATGACAGTATTTGTATTCTTAAATTACACCTGCTAAATCTAAATCAGTCTGGTTTTTGTAAGAGAAGTGCTGCATTGGCCAGCAGTTTAAGCAATGGAAATACCAACCTGATAATTCACATTATCAATCATAGGAGGCTTCCATTTGCCTTTGTAGTTTGGATTGTCAATCATTGGTCGCTGCCAGGTACCACAGCCAGGGGCTGTCTCGCATTTAGGATTTGCGATCTGAGGTGCCTCCCATTCACCGTCCATATCCTCATCCCTGAAACGGGAAATTCCGTTTTGAAGTCCGCCCCTTGCCTTTATACAGAATAAAGTTTAGACAATGTCTGATTTCTGGGAAAATTAAAATTCCCACCATAAAACAGATATATTGAAGCTTTGTATAGCATAGGTCTGTAAATAAAGACACTGCAGAAGGAACGAGGATTTCAAGTAGCTTGGAAGCACAGAAACTCAACAAAAGCCAGTTCCTGAGCACAACCTCCGCCACCTCCTCCACCCCTTCCAAGTAGGGTACAACTGCAAGATGACCATCCCTGCCCTGTTCAGCTTGCAATCATGGAAGAGTTGAAAAGTGTGCAGGTGAATACAAGAAAACAAGACTCCTCAGACCAACTCTACCTTCTGCTTTTGAAGAAGGATAGCCTGAATCGACAACTTTGTTAGCAAGCAACAATGGACTAGCTATTCTTATACTTGTAAAGGCAAGTAACAAAGCCATGAAATACTTGCTGTCATTTGCAACAGGCAGTAAACATACCAATCTTCAGGCTTCTCAGCATCAGGGTCCGCTACATATTCTGGCTCATCATCCAGCCAGCCCTCTGGTTTCACAGCATTTTCATCTGCAATCTTTGCAGGAGCATCCTCATCCCTTGAGAGGGGAATATTATGTATTAACACACACAACACATGAAAGTTCTTAACCTCAAGGCATGATTCTACAGACTGTGAACAAGCCCACTGATGTAAGACAACCAGACAGCTTCACTACTGAAAAGGTAAGCATAACACCATGATTTCAGAATGGAATTGCCTTGCAATCTATTACCTGTATGCGTGCTTCATAGCACAGTCACGGCGCCAACTGTAAGGTAATGCTACTTATTTTTTAAAACCAACCTGGAAAGGGCATATTACAATAAATCCTCTATCTTAGTGCTTGCTGCAAACATCTTGAAATCAAGTCTATGCTTCACAAAACATAGGTTCAAAGACAGAAATCCAGGATCAGTTTCTGACTTAGGACGTGACATACTATTTCAGTCACTTTAACTATGCATTACACAAACAACTACAAACATCCTACAGTTATATGTTCTGCAGTTCATCTTTTGATCTCATCAAGGATGAAAGCATCAGCTAGCATAGCTGTTTCAGTAAAACCTTTATCTGTGGCCAGCAGAATAACAGAAGCACTAAACAGTAATTCCCAGAGGATATGGATCCTGTCTGCCTTTGTCTACCAAACTGCTGCTCAGATGCTTAAACTGATTGTGTTTTGATTACAAGGGTGAGACTCAAAACTGTCTATAAGCCATCTGAGAAAGACTTTTTGATCAGGACCAAGTTATCAGGCCAAGGCCTCCCTCAATTCTATGCCTTTGACAGCTTACCAGTCATCTGGTTTGACAGCGTCTGGGTCTGGGATTTTTGGTCTCTCATCCCAGTCCTCAGGCTTCTGGTCATTCGGGTCCTCAATCTCTCGGGGTGGATTCACAGGAGGAGACATATCATTTAGCAAATTCCCACTGTTGACAACCGTTTGATCAACCAGTATTTCAAAACTATTGTCAGGATTCAAGACTGTAAGGAAGAAAGTTGATGTAGCCATTACATATATGATGCAAAGCATGCATCATAAAGCATCACTCATCCCCAATGTACAACTACAACCAGCAATCCAAGCTACCACTTATGCAGCAACTGTTTTAAAGAATTGCTAAGAACCTTTTTCCTTATGTCAAAGTATAGCTACTGATGATGTAACACATCATGTGAAAAAAGATGACTCATTGTAGGAGTCCTAATTTAAATATGCTAAAAGCACAAAAAAGCTTGTAGAGAGATTTACCAGTTACCACAGAAAGTTGCCTTTGGCATGGTACCTATTGCTTTAGTACCAAGAACGTATGTATTCACATTCTACTCAAGAATAAGACTCCCTACTACCAACTCACAGGATTTTAATGTCACTCCTTTATCCATTGCTGCCTCTGTAGTAGGAAGAAGCAAGAGAGATCCTCCCAAGTACTCCCTGAAAAATTTTAGTCATAGCTGACATACCAGACACTGCACTTCAAGAACCACTGAGTTTGGTACTATGAAAGCAGCAAGAAAAAAAAGACTATTCATCTAAATCTAAATCCTAGTATACTCCAAATTACTAGGGGGCAGCATTCAAGCAGCTTATAAGCATTGATAATTATTTTGGATATACTTAGTATCTCAAGTTACTCATGACTGCTCTGAAATTCAATTCTCCTTTAACTACTAAGTTCAAGGTCTCATGACCTTTCTTACACGAATCAAAACTTGTAAGGAAAAAATAAGCCTTTGTGTAAGATGACTAAGTTTTGCATTCAGAGGCTTTCAAGTGGTTTTTAGTTATATGGCGTGTTGATGCAAATAGTCAGTTGTTCATCTGGCTCATTTTATGAGCTTTTGATTCAGGAAACATAGTAGTTATTGACAGACATCATACCCAGAGTATAAAGATGGGTCTTCTTATCAGTAAAGTAAGTCTTCAGGTCTGCATCTGGACGCTTTGCATGCTTCTCCTCATATTTGCCAGTCTTTGGGTTTTTGTGCCGGAAGATGAAGTGCAATTTATAGTCCTCTCCACATTTGTCAGGGCCAAACATGATTGTATATGGAGTTTTGTCATGGAACTGATCCTTTAAAAACAATGCAAAACTTCATTCCATCAATTTGAAATATAACTGAAGTCACTGCTGGGCATTAGAACTCCGAATTCATTAGAAATTGTTCTGCAACTTGGGTATCAAGCCAGTGAAGTACCCTTGTATGAGGAATACAAACCTTTAGAAAAACCACGGGAATTATCCCAGCTACTTGATTTTGTACCTTTGGTCTCTACTTTCCAGGTGGAAAACAACAGCTATTCAAGTGTTAGCAAAAAGGTAAGTGCAAGCAACAACCACAATGTTTAAGTATATCTCTACATTGCAATATATGGATAGCTTTTAAACTCCTTTAGAAGTATCAGTTACTGGTAATAATGAATGATTAGCTAGTCCAGTGAGTTTGTCAAAGTTGTAAGTAGCATTAGAAGTGAAGCCAAGTTGCATTTAGTTTACACACTTATAAACTGGTGTACTGTCTCAATCAGAGCACTGTAAGCAATCTGTCTGTCCTTGCTAATGTTATCTTAAAATTCAATGCGCATATGAAACTGGTTAGACAGCCAAGTGATTTTTTTGGGTGTCTTTTTTAATACTTTGGAATCTGTATTAATAATACCACTCCAATGAGATTGCAGAAGGAAAGGAGAAGGATGAGTAACAAGTCATAAAAGGTACTTCCTATAAAGTCTAGGACGATGGCTGAAGAAAATCCACAGGCTACAAAAGCCTGTGCAAGGTGACCCAGCAGTTAAGCTTTGTCTGAATAGGCTAAACCACTTTAGGTAGGTATATGATTGAGAGGACAGAAAATTATTCTTAATCCTTAGGAGTTGTAGCATGGACTCTCCCACTGACCACACTTTTAAGCCAATGCATTCAAAGCTCTTATGAAGCAAATGGTTCTATATAGCTAGCATGTGCTAGCTAGCATGTTGTATCCAATCCAACCTCTCAAGACTTTTTTTTTTTTTTTAAGTATACCCAGTAAGTCACAAATGAGTTCACATATCAAAGAGAGCAATAAATGCAAGGTATAATTTCAGTTGTTTGCATTAGTCTGTTTTAGAAGATGAAATACTGAATCTTCCCTCTGGGCAACAGCTTCCTGAGAAGGTTTCTCCTCATACACTGGCTACTCTTATCAAAAGATACCTCCTCTTCGGTCCTAGGGAAATCTGAAGTATTGCATACTTTAGCAAGGGTCTAGAACTGTTCTCGAGTTTCCACTCAAGAGGCCAGAATATTTGAATATTTATCCTTTCTAACTGAAAACAGTGGGAAACCGCTGAGTGCAAAGGACTTTGGAAATCAGGCCCTAAATATGCCCCACTGCCTTTACTGAAGGGGTTTCTTCAGGAAGCAGCAAAAAGAAAAAGTTTTTTCATGGCTAATACTCGAAGTAGCCGCATTACTCACCAGGTTCAATTCAGGGGTTTTTGAAAGCAATTTCACATAGGCCCCACCACACTCAATTCCATTTTGGAAATTTACTTCATACCTAATTTTAAATTTTGGACAGAAAAGGGGAGAACATGTTATACATGAGGAAAAATTACTTCTGTGATACACAACTACAATTTTCAAGTACAAATTAAGAGTGTTTTGTTGTTTGCTTTAAATCACATGTCCAGTGAATATTAAAAATACACACTGCACTCTAAGGTCTAAGCAAATATTCATAATGACCTGAGAAACAAGAGAAATTGAAGATGTGGAAGACATAACCTGATAGAAAAGTTTAAAGGAATTTCACGCTGGTCTAGAAGATTATGATCCAGAAGCAGAGAAAAGGAAAAAAAACCTTTCCAATATGTAAGATACTGCAACAAAGATTAAGGCAAGCCAATTATTTTACCCACGGCAGACAGACAACTCAGTTTGCAAGACTACCAAAGCAACAACAATTAGATCCTAGGAAAAGCCCCTTTAGGATTATAAGCATACAACAATATATTTAGGGATGTCAAGGAGTCTGAAAAAGGCAAAACATCTCTGTCAGGAATAGGCCAAGTATGTTTGATCTCTCAATGCCAGCAGCTAGAGTGGATGACCACTGGGACTTATTTTTAGTCCTGTATTTGGAGCCAAAACTAAACTGGCATGCAGAGTGACCAATTATTATCTTGTGCAAATATGAATTTGCTTGCTCTGTTTAAAACTGATAAAGTAGGTAATAATCCACAATTCAATTGTTCTCACCAAATTATTTTTCCCCTCCTTACTAGTCTAACATACATGCAAGTAGATTCTTCTATATCAGTCATGGCCAGAGCTAGGCAAGCTGTTCATCTTCCATGACAGATGAACTAAGACAAAGGAAGGAGGAAACGAGTGCATCTTTACCGCTCTGTGCACTCCACCTTGGAAACGGGACAATTTACTGCATAAGGAAGTGCCCTGACCTACATACAGACCAGCTTTTGTCCAAAAGGACAAAGACTTTCACAATTGGCAGTAAGAAGTCAGTTGCCTGACCTTGTTACTACAATTAAATCAAGTTAATTGAAGTCCTGAGACAGGTTACCAAGTCTAGTTTTCACTGACTTCTTTCCTTTTCAGGCTTGAGAGGGATCCATGCTGTTCCTAACTTCCCACTTTGGGAATCTGGGTTGCTATTTTACTCTTACCCAAATACTATAATAATAGTTTACAGTATCTTGTGTCATCTAGACCCTTAGTCAACAAAAGCTCAGTTATGGAATTAACTCAGCCTATCATGTCACCCTTGAAATAACAGAACACTAAGTTATCCTTCACTTACTGTATAATAAGGGGTTTGGTATCAAACACAAAAGGCTTTGAAAGTTTGGATGAAATTGCATGATGCTTGGCTCGGGTTACCAATACAAGCCCTTTGTCTCCTGGAAGTTTAGTGTCCTTCATATCTTGGACTTCCCATTTACCTGGAAAGGAATTAACCAAACAATCAAAACTTGTTCAAGACAGTCTTTGTTTAGCTCAATTTTGAACAAGATCGTCAGCATTCTGCAATAACACCCTATAAAGGTACCTTACCAGGTTATTAGCATAACATCTTCACTAAAAATTATTTTAAAATCTCCGAGTGAATATTTTGTCTAAATCAGAACTCCACTTTGTATTCTTAGCCAGGTATATAAACTCTCCTTCTGATTTCTTCAGTGAATATAATTTTAACTGGGATACAGAAAACAGACTTGCACCTCTTCTTCAGATATGACAAAAGACATCAGAAACATTATCCAAAACCTGGGCTGGACTCACCATCGTATTTGGCAATCTCATCATCAGTATCATCTTTTTTAGCTCTGGAAAGAATCCATCTAGAAGACAGACACCCAATGGTCAGTAAACTATACTCTTTCCCCACTAAAAATCCTGCCCTTAAGATAAGGCAGCCCTTGCTGTCCTATGAGTATACCCCAGTGTCTTGATCCCCTGAGTAGTTCTACCCCCAAGCCTGCAAAGTTTTCTGTATTTGCCACTTCCCATCCCCAAAATAGGATCATGGCCTCCATCTTGTCCTTGTAAAATAAATAAATAAATAAATAGAACCTCACCATGCTTACATTACTTGAGGAAAGTACAAAGTCAGATGAGGATGAAAACATTACAAATGTATGGCTCACCTCCCCCTTGTTAGTAGGGCTTAAGGAAATACTAGTTTAGCTCAGTACTTTAACAGCCAGCCTCACAGAGTCACTGCTGTAACCCTCACCAACCACTGTCTTTTGATTCAATTTTGAATAACACAGGCTCTAGAGAGGGCTTCATTGCCTTTCACCAAAATTTTTAGGTATTTGCTACACTGAATCATCCTTCAGATCATACTCACCCATCCAGAGTTCCTTTATCAAAGGACTCCGCAAAATACACCTCGCCAGTTGGGACTGGGGGCCTGTAGGTAACCTATTGGAGAAGAGAGGCATTTATGCACCTTTCGAGGCACATTCTGGACTCTAAAGAAATACAGGTGTATACAAGTCACATTCCCCCTCTACACTCAAGTAGAGCTTACCTGGAACACCCTTGCAGCATAAATACAGAAGTTACGTAAATATTGCTGCTTGTGCCAAGCCATTGTGCTCTTGTCTACAACTAAAACTAAAGTATATACCTCGCTGGAAATATTAGCATTAACTCCTGATAATCACATCACAAACTGCAAGGGTGGATCTCAGTTTTCAGGAAGAACATTGGGGACATGAGAACAGGAATGAAGCAGCTAGGCTTAACTCCAAGCCCTACTCCCAGATAACATCTTTTGCTAACATTTAATATGGTGTGCTGTTACTAAGTAAAGGCAACTGTGATCAGACTTACATTAACCACAACCCAAGTGGTAAATCAATTTTTAAAAGAAGTTCCATGCCAAACCTTTGGAGTTGGAGGAGGAGAGCTCGTTTCAGGTTTTGACTCTTCAACCTCCTCAATGCCATCGCCCAAGTCATCCTCAATGTCAACCACATCATCACCATCATTGTCACCATCCGTATCATGTGCCTGGACAGCAAGAGTCCCAAGAGCTAGCAGGGTCACATACAGTAGCCATTTCAGCTCCATGATCTGAATAAATAAGACAAGACAAAGAGGTCAAGCCAGCACTGCACGCAAGGGTGAAGCATTGCTTCTTGGTACAAAGCTAAGCATCCAAGACAAAAGGTAAAGTGCCTAGTCATACCACTGAAAGAAAAGTACAAACTTATCTTTTTAGCTCTGTTATTTACTGCATCTGGCTGGCTGAGACTACTCTAAAAACTGAAGAACAGAAGGTAAGGCTAAAGTACTTAATACAAAACAGACATTAACTGAGGACCAAGTTCTGCAGAAGTATCATAATTTTGCCCTTACGGTGCCACAGTTCCTGAGCAGAACAGCAGACATGTGCGCAACATCCCAGCCTAGGTAACTGCAAAAGCCTGAACAGAAAACGTACTTCTTGCTTATGAAGGACTTTAAATGCATCGTTCAGAAACCAAAATCTCCATTCAGTTCAGGAATTGAAATACATTTAGCTAGCTCTTTCAAGCAGAGGGTAATCTATGGAGTAATCAACTGCCTATCTCCTGTTCAATTTTTTTTTGTCCTTTCAACTGTAGGACATTGGCATTTTCATTCATCAGTCCCCTTCTCCATGTTTTATTCTGGAATTACTGCCAACAGTCATTGATACTACTGGCAAATGTCTATAAGCAGTTGAGGCTACTGAGGCAGACCCAGGAGAAAATTTCTTACTATTTAACAGACAGTTGATCTGATTCACCTCTTTTGATCTCTAGTTTAACAGGATGACCAAAGAAGAAGAGTATCTGTTAACAGAGGCTTTACAGAATTAAAATATCACACTTCAACTAATTTAGAAGGTGCCCAGTACACTGGCACACCTAAAATATGGCAGACCTTGGCAAGCAGTAGCTCAAAAGATCTTACAAGTAAAAAGAGTTTCAATTTTACTTTCTTGCTAGAAAAGCTAGAAGATCACTGCACTGTTAGGCTGATACAGAAGGCAACACTCCTAGCACAATACTCAGTTTTATGTGACCGAAAAAACCCAGGAAAAACACCTGTGCCTTGCTCACCTTTTCTCCTTTGAATCACATTCCAAATTTGTCTTCCAAAACCAGAGTTGTAACTGAGACTAAAACTTTTTTTTTTGAAAGCAAGTATAAAACTAAACATCCCCTCCTTCCCTTACACTCCTGCCTCAGGCTGTAGCCCTGTAGACTTACAAACATAACTCAAGCAAAGTTAACAGTGCCTGCAGGGACATGAATTCGCACTAGAAAAAAAACTTCCAACTTTCCAAAGCACGTTTAGGCAACTGAAAGAATTTACAGACTTAAAGGCTTATCAGCACTATTCAATACTGCAAAACTACGTTGCATACCAGATCTACCATTCTTAGATTATTCTTTAACTTACTTCTAATGACAGAGGGGATGTTTTATAACTGCAACAAAACTGTATTTTAGACATGTGCTGAGGTCACATCCAGTTTGTCACTACAGCAACATGCGATTGCAGCCAGTTCTTTTTTTTAACAATAGTGATGGCCTTGAGGATTACCGTCTAAATGCACGGCCACAACCCTCCCCCTCACAGTTCAGGCAACTGCATGGAAACACCTCTGAGCCAAAAGGACACCATTCACAGCACAAACAACTGACAAACTTTTAAGTGTTGCTACATACAAGCAAAGCTTGTTTGCTTAGCGTACAGCCAGAACTGAAAATGGTTACAGACCTCACAGATCTTACTGCTAATGTGGGAATCACAATACAAAACCAAGGAATGAAAACAGTCGAGCAAACATCAGTACTCTTGGAAGCTCAAGTACCTCCTGCATAGATAGCATGTTCTCTAAACTCACTCATGCCTGCCAGCACAAAAACAGTACAAAAAACAAGTCTGAAACAGTAATCTTTAGAGCCTTGGATGCATCCTGTGTGACTGAACTACAAGTGAAATGGCACAAGAACACCTTTCCAAAGGAAGGGCTGGATTTTGTCTTCCCAACAGGGCCTTACCAAATACATTTTTAGCAGAGCTAAATTCAGGAAGATTTTACACCAAGTTTTATAACTGCTTTCAAATTATACTATGCAGGTAGAATGACCACTTCACACTTTGGAAAGTGATATGAGGAAATTAATCTTAAAATTATAGCAAGATTAAAGATAAGCCAATACCTTCCTCTCCTAAGAGGAAGGAGTTTCTGCACACTGCCTCCCAAGCCTGTGCAAAGGATATTAATGATTTAGCATGGAAGTAATTCCTTAAGTCATCTCACCACTAGCCAACCAGCAATAAAGTTTTAGCGAAAGAATTAAATCACTTCCCCAACTTTCATGCCAGTCACCAAGTCCATACATAGTAATTACCTCCTTCACAATCCCATCCCCAACTACAACCCTTGGGAAATATTTGTCAGCAGCAAATGCACTTTGGTAAATGCTAGCACTTCTCCCTTAGCTAAGTCACAAAGCTGCACAGCCTCATATTGCAGGCGAGGTTACTGCGGAAATTCCTGTGTCAAAACGTCCTAGCGAAACCAGACAACTCTACCAGTGACCCATACAGCAAGGGCAGAAGCTATGCCACTGCACATCTGTGCTCCTGATACAACCATTGGCATCTACCCTGTTGGTTTGCATTTATCAGTTAATGCTCCATCTGAATTGGAGGCCTCACTGAACCTCATTTCAAGCTTACCCAAGCAAGATGTTTTTCCTCTCAAAAAAAAAAAGTAAAGCATGAAGAGAAGCTAATCCGGTTTCATGCTCTTGCCTCTTTATAATCATTGGCAAGCATTGTTCACACATTTATATCCCTACAGAAAGCTGTTTAGGACACCTCCTACGTATTAAATCAGTCCCGAACTCAACATAAGCTGCCATTCGTACACCTTGAGTACAGATCGGTAGCATCTCCTGCAAATGCCAGTTGTCATGCCAAGCGCCTCATTCTGTTGATCTGCAACAATATACAAACTAAATTATAAGAAATAAAAGAAACTATGTTCTCAGAAGAGCAATTTAAGTGAAGCACACATTTTTGATATTTAAAAAGCTATTCCATCCATAATGGATATACTGCTACAAGAGAAAATTTCAACTTCACTTCACACAGTCCTTGGGGACACAACATGCCCTAGTAAATTAGGTTATTCTTGAATAGAAGATAGAAAGGGAGAGGCTGAGAGAAGAAACTCGGGATTTATACAAAATAGGCATAAACCATTTTTTCAGTGGAACTTTAAGTTGCTTAGCAGCTACAGGTGTTCAATTAGTCACCTAAAATGTAGTCTAACCTTCAGACGCACAGCCACCTACTCTATTATGATCACATTTCTCCCTTGAAGAAATGTCCAATTTCCAAGCAATTATCATCATCAGCTATTTTTTACTCTGCCTGCACTTCCCTTTAGGTTTAAACATGTAATATTTCTGAAGGTTAGTGTATTTCTGATCATGCAACTGCCAAAAGCCTTTAACAAAGGAACCATTTCATAATAGGCAAGAGCTTCTGACATTTCCATTCTACTTCACTGCAACCCTCATTTTCACCATAACACTGCTACAAGTCAGAGATGACTAAAACTTCATCTACTTTTTCAACAAGGTCTTCAGACACTTGCAGACATTGGCACACCACTTGGATCGAAGGGAAAATACTGCGGTATAATACCAAAGTACTAACTAGGGAGATAGTTCAAGACTGCCAGGGCTAACAAATCATTCGTTCTATGTCTGTGCGTCCATCCACAGTCAGCTTCTACACTAGAAAAAGCAGGTGACATTTAAGCCCTGTTCAACAGCTTCTGATTGTCAAAAGACCGAAGTATTTTCCCCTGGAATTTATGGGAGCTATACCAGAGTACTGAAAACAGATACCTGGAACAGCCACACTACACAGACTTGACTTTTTACAAAGCAAAAACTAAATTAAATTGGACTGAAATTCAGAGAGAGGATCAGGATAGAAGTAGCACTCTTAAATGTAGGGCTAAATGATTGCTACCTTCAGATTTAAAGGCTTCCAAGGAAGTCATGCTACTTCAGAGATTTATTTTTCTTTACAATTCCCCTTTCACTGGGCATAAAGGGGAAGTTGTTCTTAATTATTGGCATGACACTGGAAACACCTGACCCATACAGCAGACAGTTGTCACCACTCTAACTTACATGTCCTGGGGAAGGACCATGAAAGGACGCATGCAAAGGATGTTTAAGTTCTTTGCTATCATACTTCCAGAACATACTATTTGGAAAGTAACTTCCCTGACAGGTCAAACAGAGCCTGCAAAACCAGTTTAATCATCTCCTTGGTTACTAATCTATTTGAGTGGTTCATCAAGCCAGTTCTTAACACTGCGTATTTCAGAGTACGTAACTACATTTGAATTGCTACTGGCTATCTAGTTTACTGCTATTTTTTTTAGAAGAATTAACAGGCAGATGAAATGGGTCTTATTTTTAATAAGTCACTAACTATGAATTACACCTCAGCGATTTGGAAGAACATCAGTGTTTTCTATTTCAGCAGCATCTGAAGTGACAGGTGAATGACTTCCATAGGAAGAGCAAAATTTCCTAGCAAAGTCCTGTGTTTCAAATACTGGGTTTCAGTATGGTATTCACAGCAGAAGCACACCAGTTAAACAAAAAAAAAAAAAACAAACAAAAAACCACAAACCACAAAAGACAATGCATCCTCATAGAAAGCAAGAAATACGGAAGAAAAATTTAAAGGCACAAAGGTAAAGAAAGTCATCACAACACAAAAAATGCAAGGAGACAAGAACAGAAAGGTTGACACACAGATACTAATTTTCCCTCTGAAATGAGACTTATTGTTTCTGAGCAAAGGCTTCGCTACCCTACTTGGTAATCCACTAGTTTCTTAAATATCAGAACTACTGAAGAGCAGAGGAAATCTCTTCCATGTCTCACAATCCCTCCACCTTCCACATCCCGGGCTCCTCTGCGGTGCCAGGGTAACTGTTTACACAGCCTCATGATGAACCAGCAGCTGGTTTAAGATGGCTCGAAGTCCTTCTGTCGTGTTATTTTAACCCTGAATCAATACCCCAGTCCAATCCAGCAAGCAAAGGCAAAAAGAATTGTAGCAGGACAAGGGAAAGTACTGTGAGATAAACTAAGTAGCCAAGGATAAAGGAAATTAAGCTGTTGGCAGCAGAGTCAGCTTAACACCACAGTTTCATGTGCAGTTCTGTCATCCGCACTTGTCTAAGACAGACCTGTCTTCAGAAAGATTTGGGAGATTCCCACTCTATGGCAAAACTGAGTAACTAACCATGTGGCCAAACACTATGATTTCAGCAACCAGTGCATTATCTCATCACTCCTCAGACGGATATAACAAAATTATATTCACATATGCAGCAATTTGTATGATGCAGACGACACAATTTTTCCCCCTTAAATGCTTAATTTTGCAGCTAGGCAACTTCGAACATTATGAAGATTCTGCCTTTAACATCATAACTCAATGAGCAGCAGACAGGGCTAAACTAAAGCTGCCTTGCTTGCAACAGGCCAGAGCCATGAGCTGGGGGGAGGGGGTGGGTGATTCCCCCCTCCCCCCCCCCCCCCCCCCCCCCCCCCCCCCCCCCCAAAGGAGGGGGTGGCTAGGATACACTGCTACAGAGGGCTTGAGGAAAGTCTCCTGGAAAAGGATTAGTCAAACCTCTCCTGGAGAGCCTGATAACCCCACAGAAAAAGCTGCCTTCTGTCTGGGTTGTAAGGAGGACAAACCAGGCAAGACATTAGGTGTGAAAGGCAACAGCAACAAAGCTTGCTTTTAATAAGAATTTCAAATACGCCAGTTTCTAAAAATAATGTACAACAGTGCAGATACAGTAAGGAAGAAAACATCATGTACCCTTTTGTCAGCAAAGAGATCATTCCCAAAGAACTGGAAGTCCTTGGAGGGCAGAGACAGAACTGCAAGGCTTTTTGACCATAAAACAGATGGGCTGCTAAGGAAATTGCATTAGGCGGGGGGAGATCTGGAGGCGCACCAAGATCTTTCAGACCACCGTGCCTAGAAATCAATTCAAGTCTGCCCTGCTATAGAATTGATTCCAGCAAGAACAGGCTGCCATTGCGATCCCTACCAGGGGCAGAAAAATGAAAGGCCAGAAAAGGAAGTAAAATGCAGGGCTAAGTAGAAGTCACAGTGTCTTCTTGGTAAAGGATTTATTAATTTACTTAGGGGGAAGTGCTGCAGCACATCAAATGAGAGGGCAATCTAACAGAAGCAGCAAGCCTTCTCACTGTTTTGCATTGGGTTTCCCTTCCTAGGGGAGCAGTTGATACCAGGAAGCAGTTTACATCTTATACTAAACTTGTGATGTTGTCTGTGAATTGTGCAAGTATTCCCTTCACAATGTATTTTTTTTAAAACTAGAAATATTGAGACTTACGACAAAGTTTAACTCAAAGCTTTTCCCAGTTTTGCTAAGTGTTTTGGATAAGCTTGTGTAATGTGACCAGACCAACAGTAAGGGTTTTTTTTAAAGTCATTTCAAGTGCATCAGAGTGAACCCAGAGTAACATATTTTAACCTGTATTTAACCAGTATTTTATCTGTATTATCTCATACATTATTATAGTCCTGCTATTTCCTTGCAACATTTTAGCAACAACCCAAACCACAGTGGGCAAAGTATCCCCTAAAACCTGTGTGTTAGCTATATTTATTTGACAATGTTAAGTAAACATACTGCATTTAGGAAAATATTACATTCATAAAGGCTAGTTTTCAGGCATCTAACATACTCTTAAGTAAGTTCCAGAAAGAATTTTCCACGATGCTCTGCAAGAGTGCTGCAGCGTGAATTATGTTAACACTAAAAATAATAGAGTCTGGACCTTTACCATTACTAGTAGTACTACATGTCTGTTTCCCTTCACAACCAAATCATCTGCAGCATTTCTCTTTCTACAGCCTAGAAAGTTCTTAACCACAGAACTGCATGTCAAAGTTCACTCTTTAAAAATCAGTACTGACAAGAAAGCAGTAAGCTATACATGCTTTAATTCAAAGGTGTAGGCTTTTTTGTTTTAAAAAGCACACAATACAATCCTCAGCCAAAAATGAGACCTAAGATCTCATTTATACATTATTTTGAAGACATCCAATATAATTATATTCAGGTGGTAAAAAAAAAAAATCAAACCATGCATTTTAACTCCCCCAAAATGCTCAGGCCTTGCTGCTGCTGTCTCTTCACCTGTACTTCACCTTCGGCCTCCCTGGCTGTTTGACTACCACATCTTCCCCACCTGTTGGGCCTCCAGTTCTGGGCCTTGAACTCCCCCTTTCCAGAGATTTCTACTTCCCCTGGCACAGCCTGAACCAGGCCACACAGGCTGTGCTCTGCACCCACTTCCCCTTCTACCTCCGTCGGGTTTCCTACTCACACAGTGAGCGGTTTTGGGGAGATCGAGACTATTTCCACGTGTGACCAACCGACATTAGAACAAGAAGCCAGATAAAACCCAAACCACGCGCCAACCTCGCCAGCCCACATCCACCTCCGACCCCCGCTTCCTCCTCCTCAGGAGCCGCTCCCCGCCCCATCCCGTCGGTGGGGGGTACCCAACCAAGCACCCCATCGCCCTCGGGCCAGCCGCGGCCCTACCACCAGGCGCTCCCCAGCCCAGAGGTCCCAGAACTTAC
>VXBL01004722.1:15750-36636 GCA_013400195.1 Aramus guarauna | reverse complement strand
GGGGGGGGAGGGATAAAGGGAACAGAAGAAACATGCACAGAGATTTAACTGCTTTGGCAGCTGAGAAGGTGGTATTTTTAGACCAGACTACGGAGTGCCAGGGCAAGGGCGATGAAAGAAAGAGGTATGGCAGATACCACATGGCAAACGTGACACAGTCAAAGAAAACCATTTAGGTGTGTTCAGGCTTTGCCGCAGATTTGCCTCATTCCACTGATAAACGCTTGGGGAGCCTGTTGTTCTCTGATTCTGGCAGTAAATTTGGAAACGCAGAAAACACGCAGTGTGGTGAGACTGGCAGAGCCTGAAAACGCAGATCTCGGAGGTAAGAGGCAATCCTCAGTTTATAAGTGAACCACAGCTTTGAATAATTGTATTTTTGGAAACTTTTCTTGCCCTGTTACCAGACAGAGAAACCTCCTGTGCTTTCAGCTGGTACTTTCCATTCTTAATTCCCTCTAACCTCGATCTCCAAAGAATTCCTCCTTCTTTAATTCCTGCAGGGCATTGCCACATCGCTAGCACTCTCCATGCATTTCAAACATTAGTAGCAGATCTTTTCAGATTCGTTCTCCTCTGGAAACCTGGCAAGAAGTGAGTGGAAAATGAAGCAGGTCAGCGTTATGGGACATTAGTGACACCACACTGACAGAGAGCAGGCAGTCACGGCAGATGACCAGCGGGAGAACGCTGACTTTTACTTTTTCAAACTTTGAACTGCAGGAGGGAAGACAAGCTCACATCTCTGCACGGGGCAATGTCCATGTGCCCTGGTGTGCCTTTCATGGAAAACACATTTCTTTACAATGACATCTCTGGAGAGCATGCCTGAGAAAAGGATGGGGAAAGATACACTGACATTATCAAAACAGGGAGAGGGAGGTGTAAGTGTCTAAAGGAAATAATAAAGTCCTGACATTTTCAAAGCTAATAAAAACATGAATGCAAGAAGTGTTAGACATTAATTGTGATAAGAGGAGGCTGATAAGTAGAAAAAGGAAAAAGCAACAGAGAACCAGAAGCAGAGGACGAGCAGATGGGTGGGAGGAGACGGGGGACAGATAACCCATCCACCTGATAGCATTTGCACAAGCTAGGGAGTGCCCCTGGGAACAGGAACTTTACAGAAAAATTCTGTGACCCAGAAGCTCAGTTACCCAAGACAAGAGGTGCAAGTTTGGTCTGGGAAACTTGCTAGGGAAATCCTGATGGTTTCCATGGGTTGTACACAGCTTTTGTGGCTCCCTCAGGCATCGCACCAGTTTGCTGGGCACTGTTTGGTTCCCACTGTGCCCCTTTCCCCCAGTTCTTTCACAGACCAGGTTTGCTCGAGAGTGGCCTTGAAATATCCCCAGAACTGTGTCCTCCCTGAGGGTCTCACACTTGAGGCATTTTTATCTGAGCAGGGCTGCAACACATGTGACTGGAGTTTCCCCTCACTGGGAAAATGCAGATTACCCTTCTGATGCAAACCCAGCATCCTCCAACCAGCTAAATCCTGCCAGCAATAGCACCAGGCTACCACCACCTGAGTAGCTGAGTGCATCAGCAACACCCAAAACTTTTTGCAAAGGACCAAACGCTTGTTCTACACAGCTCGCTGAGAGCCAGGGCACAGAGAGGGGCTGTGAGCGTTAATAGCAATGAGGCCGAAAGAGAGAATGCTGTGCTGAAACAGAAAATCTTTCCGCTTTAGCTCATGTGTTTCAGATCAGCTGGGGCTGATAGTGACTGACAAAAGCTGCTCTCTCCCAGCTGCTCGTGGCTCTGTGCTAATTCCTCCGTGGCCAGTGTCCGTACGGCAGCACGCAACCCCCCCCCCGGGAGTCAGTACCACTTTGCACGTGGCCAGCCGGAGGGCTGACTGGTTCAGGGCTGCTTTGTTGGTTGGTTGGTTGGTTTGGAAGCAGTTGTTTTGCCAAGGAAGCTCTTGTTTGTTTTGGAGAACAAAAAACATTTTCAATTCTCAATGGTTTCCAAATGTCTCAAGTTTTGACAGACCGATTGGGTGAAATTAATGGCAACGGAAACGTAGAATATCACAGGGAGAAAGGAAAGAAGTAAATGGGTTTATTTTTTAGGGGAGAGAAGGGCAGGACAACATCCAGACTGACTCTATGAAGGAAGGAAGAGAGGCAGGAAACCTCCTCTTCTCCCATGCCAAGGTGTGATTGCTCCAGGACACGGCGAGGTCCCATGGCCAGGGTGTCCCCACCCACATCCCGCTCACCCCTTGGCTTCAGGGGTCATGAACGCCTCCAGCCCTGCACAAGCAGCCAAGCATTGGGGTCCAAAGGCAACCCTGGGGTAACTGAGCTGGCCTCAGCATAGTGCTCCCCCTCAGCAGCTGACTCCATTCCCCACCACATCCTCTTCTTAAAAACCAGGCAAAAATCGTGGTAGAGCAGCTGCATTCCTGACATGCCATGCAAAGAGCACAAGGCCACCTCGCACCCGTCCTAATCCCAACTTGCTGAAGTCAGTAAATGGGGAATTAGCAGCACTTAACTCACTGACCTCTCTGGACGCACCACTCTCCTGCTTGCAACCATCAGCTCCTGGAGCTGAAGAGGCTGGATCACAGGAGACAAATATTTCAGCCATTTTGGTGGGTCTTTGTGTCTGACCAAAAAACCCTCATCACCCTCTTACGGAATACAGAAACCCAGATGTGGTTGGTACTCTGCACATTGGCTTTTGAGCCTTATTTTTTTGACACTTTTCTACTGCTTTCACTTAAATATCACACATGGTTTCACACAGAGCTTGTTTTGCTTTATATTATCAGTGTGCCACCCTCCATGTGGCTTCTTCCTTCATGCTCGTGTCACTGCACCATGGCTGAAATCAGGCACCTGTCCCAGCTGAAAGCAAATCAGCTAAAAGACCTATGGTTTAATCTCAGCTGGATTAGCAGGATTGGCCTTTTTAGGAGCACCACGGGTGTTGGTATGCTTGAAGAACTTGTGAAATTGAATCTCTAACACCCAGTGTAATTGCTGTTGACGGTAGGTTTGTGCTGAAATACTCCATTATCACTCCGAATGGCTGAGGTGGGACATACATCCTATTCAGTTGCCCTTGCAACAGAGCATCATCTTCTAGTGGATGGCCCAGGTGGAAAACTGAGCTTGGCAACCTCTTAAATTGCCATCAAGAGCTCTGTAAGTCAGCAATGTGCGTGAGGGACTTGCTTCTGAGAAACAACCCTCCCAGGGAAAAACTGTTCCTTGAAACAGCTCCCTCCCCGCCGTGTGTGAGACAGGAGGAAGAGCGCATGACCACAGGGAGGGTCACAGCACCGCTGCACTGCGGCCATGGCGGCTGCAAGTGGCCAACAAGGATTTAATGTGCACTCAGTGTATCCCTAAAAAACACTCGGTCGTACGTTGGAGCCGTAGGGCAGAGCGACTTCGCACATTTAGCTCCCCCTCCAAAAATAGCATCAGTGCTGGAGAATCCCTGCTCAAGGGAACGGTCCATGTCGGGGGTGGTCCATGCCTGCGCCCACCCCAGGAAGGTTTCAGCAGATGGAGGGACAAGGTAACTCTGTGCTGAGAATTTATGTCCATTTCTCAGAGCTTAAATTTGCAGAAGCTGGTGTCTCTGGCAGCTCTGGTACTCGCACCGCCCCTTGGCCTGGCCAGTGATGCTCCCTCCTGGCTGCCTTGCCAGGACGGGTTTCAAATCCCTGAACCACATATGGTGTCTGCGTTTCCTTCCACTACTCGGAGTGTTCCCTGACCTAACTGCGCCTGGCAGGATGGTGACCTGTGCAGCCACAGAGATGTTCTGTCCCAAGGAGCGGCCGGAAGATCTCCGGCACGTTCATCCCAGGCTGGGATCCCTCCCTTTTCAGGCAGGACACCGCTTGCTGTGGCGGGGGTAGGGGCTGCAACACTCCCAGCTAAAGCACTGCCAACGCGTTTGCTGCCCTGTGGCTGCTCCTGCACCCTGGCCCCTGAGGACCATCCCCACCTTCCCATTCTGATGGTTTTATTTTCCTGTCTCCTACAGCTATTACTCAGAAAAAAGGCTGATGCACATTTATTTTCCAAAGAAAATGACAATGAGACTCTCTTTGTAAGCTGCTTTCCTAAGGACAGCAAAGGGAGCTGAACGAGAGGACTATAACCGGGCACAGCCGAGGGAGAGTCTCCTTCTGCTCTTTCTCCCATGGGAAGGTTCTGCTTGAGCACCCTGTTCACATCTGCAGCTCCCCACTGCCTTCTGGTGGCAAAAATGCAAAAATCTCCCTCCCAGCCCAGGCTTCTCCTCCCAAGCCAGCGCCAAACACTTGCGCTGGGCGTGTGGTTTGGGGCCCCGTCTCGCACCCTTCCTGGTGTCGCCTGGCCTCCCCTCCCTGCAAAGTCGTTCGGAAATTCCTCTTCTTTCCTGCAGAAAAAGGCTCCACTCTGTGCCAGAAAAGAAGGTGGGGAATAAGCAAACGCTGTGTTTCTAAGGGTCCAATTCTGCCTCTGGGGATGAGATACGTCTCCAACATTTCTCTGCCTCATGGGAGCTCTCAGCTCCTGGCAGCCCTTTGCCAACGTCCCCCAAAAGTGCAGACACCTCGGAGGCTCTCTCTTGCTCTGGCTGCCCAGCATTAGCTGGTTGGGAATGGGGAACGGATTTCCATCCCCGGTTGCCAGGCACAAAGCAGCCAGGAGTGAAGGGTTTATAGGATTTGCTGCTGCTTGTATTTGTGATAGTCATCTCCTAGGAAAGGATTAGCTGCTGGGTCCAGAGGTGGTCCCACGCCTGCCCAGCCTCTGAAGTCCAGCAGGAACAAAGGGCACGCTAAGGACTTTGTCACCGCCGGAGCGACCAGCTGCCAAGCCGTGCTGTAACTGGGGACAGCTGGGCAGTTGGTACAGATGCGGCAGCAGGATGAAGAGGAGGACCACGGCTAGCCCCTGCTTCCAGCCCATTGCGTGGGGTTGTGAGCGGCGGAGCCAACCTCGGTAGGTCTAACCTGGTGGTCTGCCAGAGTTTTCTGTGGGAACGCGCTGCATTTCCTTGCATTGCTGTGGCTGACAAAACCCAGATAAAGTTACGGTACTGTGTGCATTCCCTCCCTCATTTGAATGGTTATAGAGGAGAATTTCCTTTCATTCACTTGTTCTTGTCAATCTGAACTCTTTCCTGAAAGCGTCTGGTAATGGGCAAAAGCTGTGCACTGTGGCGAGGTACTGGAGGTTTCTTTCATGAGGATATCTATGTTTATATTGTACCTGAGCCGACTGCTCCCAGGAGCTCCCTGAAACGTGGGGTCAACCTGAGACACAACCTGTGGTGTCCATACTGTCTTTGTAGACATCTGAACACCCTTTGGGTGCGAAGCCAAGGCTGTCCACATCACCGGCAAGTGCCCATGAGGGCTCTGCAGCCCTCCCCAGCGTCAGCCTGGCAGCTCTGCTTTGGAGCTGCTCGTGCAAGACAAAGTGGAGACGAGGGACCTGATGCCTGTGTTTCTCCTTGTATTAACACCAAACATTTCTGCCCATCCTGATTCAAACCAAGGGGATAGTAAAGCCTCTCCTCTAGGCTTACCTACTGAGTGTGGGTCTTGCTGCCACTGGTGTTTGATTCTGGGGGAATGAAAAGAAACGATGCTTAGTGTTATTTCAGAAATCAAAGAACCTGTTTTAAAGCAGATCTAGGCAAGAGCGTGTCAACCAAAGAAGATGTGAGAATCTGAAATCCACTGCGTTTTCTTATGGCTTGGAGTAAGGAAAGTGATTAGTGTGGCCCTAAAGATGTGACGTTCTTGCTGTTCTTTATTGTCCTGAGCTTGGATTCACCCCAGTTTTCACTGGAGCCAGCTGAAAAGCTGGAAATAGTTAAAAACCCCTAACCATGGCTATTCTAGTAATGTTTCCAGGCAAAATGGTGAGTCATGGACTGAAAAGCAGCACTGAGTCTGTGTGCAAGTGCAACAAGCAGTGTAGTATTCTCTGTAGAGTTAGAAGATGCAGAAGCTTTCTAATGTAGAAACCCAAGAGAGTGTAGAGGTGGGGATTTATTTCAGAACTGGATGGCTATTAAAAAACCAAACAGAAGTTGGGGGAAAAGAAGCTTCCTTTGATATACGGGCTGATAGGAGAATGAAGGTAGTCTAGAGTCAGTCACAGAAAATGTCCGCTTGGCATGAGAATGAAAGGAATGGTTAAGGTTACACAAGTGAAACATGACAACCTTTGCTCTCATTTTCAAGTCAAATAGCTTAGAGTTAGATCCTATCACTCAATGCTTGAATTAATCATGGGGCGAGTATTATAACTGAAAGAAATAAATCAAATTATAACAGCAAGCTGCTACCAAGCTCAATGGAAACTCGCAAGAATGAGGAGGAATGAAGAGATACATCTGATTAAGACTAATTAAAATATCAGCTATGCCTCAGGGAATGTTGCTGTTCTCAAACACAAATTCCTGAGTCAAAAATACAGTGCTTTAGTTTTCCACCAAGGAACTGGGCTAGGAAAGAGCTTGAATTCCTTCAGAGTGTGCTAACCCGACCGAGATGAAGAGGCTTGCAGCTGAGCTGCTCCCTCCTTTGTATATGTATAATAAAAATCTGTATGTAATAAAAATATACATAATAAAAATCTAGATGTATATATCTGGTTAAGAAACCCTATATTTAGGGTTAAGATCACTGGTACAAGAAATGTTTAATACTGAAAGGGCAGATCATTGGAGGACTTTGGGTGGAATTTGGACGCATTTTCACTGGAGTAAAAAAAAAAAGTGTTCTGCAGATAGCAGTTGACCGTGTTAATCTATTGTAAATATTGAACCTCTGGAAATTATAGGTGGAGATTTTTCTGTTTGCTTTAGTAATAACCTAAGCACTGCTCCCTGATAAGTCCTGTACCAACAGACTGGATTGTATATTCCTAAATAACCACATCCTTCTTCAACAGAAGTTAAAAATTATAGAAACTAGTAGTGTCCTAACAAAGCCTCCCACAAAAACTTGAATTAAAGACCTCATTGTCTGCTTGACATCCACCCAGCTATTTATCAGACAAATTAAAAGATTTTTCCTTGCAGCATAGTCTGGTGGCATTTCTTTAGAGAAAAGGTGAGTCTGACCCTTAAAGTTAGCGTACAATAAATGCCGTTGGAGGTGAGCATCCACGGTCTCCTCCAGATACAGGTTTCCAAAGGGAGCTTCAAGCTGAAGTCCCAGTTCTCTTGCCCATCCTCCCGGCTACAGGTAACGAGCTCAGAAGGGATTTTCCTTGCTTGGTTGGCTGTAGCCAGAACCAGAACCTCTCCGGTTGCTTCATAACTATCACTTCTAGTCCTGCCTGCACCAGAAAGGCTGGCAGACAGGCAGTTATAAACAGCAAGCAATTACTGGTTTGGTGATGTCAATGCATTAAAATCCTATTTGGCTGCCTTGGCCCAGGCAATATCCCTATGGCATTGGATTGTATCAGCAAATGTTGAGCAGTCACACAGGTTATTGCTAATTCTCTTTCTGTGGCACATGGCTTACTGAAAGATCTTTTAAACAGATTGTGAGACACCAGTGCTCCTCTTGGGCAATTGCAGGAATTTGAGACTGAGCTCCCTTAAATCCCTTTCTTGTATAATCTGCTTTTATTTTTAATTTCTAGTGCTGTTACTCCTGCTGCCGAAAGCTCAGTTGTGACACAGATACCAGAGCTCTTTTGTCCACTCAAAGGGCAAGGCGAATTATTCTTTGGTATTTGCAGAACTATAGCAACAGCCAAAAATTTAAGAGGGGTATTCAGGAGGAGAAGACCAAGACGGTGAATAAAGTGCACAAGCTGTTACATGGTAATCACTGAAACTGTACAGGGCACAGCATCCGTTTGGGATCTCTGCAGGTGCTAAATAAAAGGACTAGATTGAGATGTAAAACTGCAATGACCAGCACTGATGTCAGGGCTTTCAAATACCAAAGACCAAGCTCCTGTGTGCTGTGTTCAACTCTGCTTTGCCACGCCAGACCCCTGATATAAACCTGCTCTGACCGTGCAGAGGTAGGGGAGGAATGCTGTCCTGCAGACAGAAGCCTGCGTAGCCAGGAGGCATCGAGCACTGACTTGGGCATCCAGCATTTTCTTAATGGAAGTGGCTACAATCGAGACATGCAAAGTTACTGGGGAGCATCCCGGTCCTGTGCAGTGTGGAGCTGGAAAATGGGTTTCCTTAAGTGGGATGCAACGGGCAGCGGGATCCACGTCCCAGTACAGTCCATCTTGCTTATTGCGGTCACAGGCACAAGTCAAAAGAAGTATGTCTACGTGGTTTGCAGACCATGTGTTGAAAGCGTGAATGCTTGTGAGGGATTTGTATTGCTAAGCAAGCAAGTTTTCCTTAAAACAAACATTGAATACGCCTTGCTGTAAGAGGGCAGAGGAATTATGTCAGGAAACTGGAAGCAGTGGAATATTTCTTGAGTAAGGGCTACAAGAAATCCGCAAATTATGGCATGTTCTCTCTGCCTCTTTCCCCAGCAGAGCTCCAGGGTACTGGTAGTCCAGCTCTGACCAGGAGCTCAGTAACTGCCTGGTGTCACTCCATGAATTGTCTTCTTGTCAGAGCACTTACAGACACCATCCATCCCACCTCCAGGTTTTGGGAGGCAGATAGTCTGCAAGGTAACATCACTTCTGTTGCCATTTCAGCCTCCCGGTGGTTAAAAGCAAGGGTGTGCAGGCAAGTTTGGTATGTAGCACTGTTTCTGATCATTCTATTCTTTTTACACAATTGCATCATACAACTGTTTCACACCCTAAAAATAATCCCAGCTGGTTTTAAAACAATTCCTTTGTCCCAGTGTAGGATTGCTTACCGCTTTGTGACTACTGAGAGGCAGTTCCTCACATTTTGCAAAAGCTCCCTGTTCTTGATGGCTCTCTTCTTCTGAAAGGCCTCTGGAAAGAGCAGGATTTTCTCACTTAGAGCCCCTGTCTGTCTGTCTGTCTGTCTGTCCTGGCTTCCCATGACACAGCCCCTACCCGCCTGCCTCTGCGGGCCAGCACCCCCGTAGCTGGAGAGGCTGAAGTTGCTCAGAAGGTGCTGGAAGAAGAGCAGTGCCAGGATGGGTGCCTGGTCCCAGTGGCACCTCTGGGACCGCTCTTGGCCCAGCTCTGCACGCCAGGAGCGGGGACAGACAGGGAAAGGCTCAGAAGGAGCCTCCACTTCTGGTATTTAAATGGTCCCCCCCAACTTGAGCTGCCAGGGAAGGAGTTATCTGGTGGACAGCAGGGCTGGTCAGCCCTTGTGCAGCCTCTGGGCTCCACGTGAGGCCGGAGGAGTCGCGCTCCCATGGCAGCTCTGCCCAGGGACTGTCCCCAGCCCCGCTCTCCCCGCGGCTGCCACCGCTGAGTACACGCAGGTCGGCTCGGCCTCGGCCAGATCCGACACACAAAGGCTACAAGAAGTTACAGCCGGTAACCAGAAACCCGCCTGCTCCCAGACTCGCGTCTTGCCCCCGCAACCCATGGCTGCCGCCAGCTCCCCGGTCCTGTGCCAGGGACGGTCCTGTTCGGAGACGGGAGAAGGGACAGAGCCCGTTCGCGTTCCTCTGGGCTCAGCTGTGTATGTGACCTGGGCAGCCTCTTCACGCTGCTTACGCTGCCCTTGCAGCGTGGTGTGTGTGCCCCTCGCTGCGGCAGCCCACCCGCTACCCAGGCTCCGTTCCCTGCCTGGCTGCCCCGTCCCTTCAGGCACATCGCTCAGGGCATCTTCTGGGGGCACAAGAGTGGGAGAGTTCAAAAATCAACAGACGTGACGATGACCCAGTATCTGCCTTTAGTTCCTTCCAAAGAAATATTTCAAAACTTTTTAACACCGTTGACGTCAGAGCTTTACAGAAACATCCGTCTCCTATTGCATCCAGCTGTGCTGCCCCAGCACCTTCTGCCCTGGCATGAGCTCCTCCACGGGCCTTGTCCCTTGTCCCACGCCGATGGCTGGAGACTGTGGTCCCACCCTTCATGTTCGTCCAGCTCAGCCGTGGCCTGGGGCAATGGACGGGGTGACACAGGGCAGGACACGGGTCCCACCAGGCGTGGTCCTGCAGCACCAAGCAAGGAGAGCAGAGCGGCTCCGGTGAGGGTGACTGGCTTTGACAGCCCCTGTCGATGGCCACGCCAGCCCATCGTGGTGGGTGACATCTGAGGAAGACAAGCTCAGGGCTGAGGCAAAGGGCTGGGTGCACGTGGCCATGGTAAAATCCGAGTACGAGGGCTTGAGGTTAAATGCAGCTCCCGACCGAACCAGGGAGCCCCCATGGAAGTTTTTTGCAGCTCACAGGTCTCTTCCCAGCAGCGTGGTCCCCGCTTACAGAGCCAGCCTCAAGCGCGGGCAGCCCAGCCTGCACCTCTGTCCACACCACACTCCGCCTCCTGCAGATCTCCCCCCAAACCACCTCCTTCGTCTCCCTGAAACTCCTCCTTTGAGAGGACTTTGGTGTGAAAAGTCACGGTAACGGCAGAGGGACCGCTGCCCTCCTGACTGCCCCATCTCGGCACACAGGACCCTACGCAGCAACATCTCCCCAGCTCAGGCAAATTCCCCCCACTCTTCCCCCCGCAGGAAGACCTATCCTTCGCAGGAGACCTATCAGGAATGCCGATATCCTCCCTAAAAAATGTCTCCCCAGAGCTGCCCTCGCTCGACCCCTCACAGATAGAGCCCAGCTCTATCTCCTAACCAGGCAGGGCTGGCCGGCATCCAGCTTTCTGCTCCAAACAAGATAGAAAAGTTAAGTAGCTCTATTTCTTCACCCCTATTATTTATGAAAAGGGAAGCTGTGCTCCGTGACCGCTCTTCAGCCTTTGATGTATTTCAATGAGCCCTGTAGCCTTGCAATTTTTTCCCCCACATCATTACAGGATAATCCTAAGTGTGTGTTAACATAAGAGCTGCCAAAGATGTTTGAAAGGCTTGTTTGTCCCTCTGCGCAGGGAAATCCTCCCCCTCCCTGCCATGTGCACTTATCGCTCCAGAAATTAATTCTTCTTCGAGCTATCCCAAAGTGCAGTTGCCTTTCTGGTGTTGTTCTTTTTTGGTTATTTGCTATTTCTGACATTCTACTGAAAAGGAAGTAGAAAAATTGGCAGAACACATGGAAAGGAGTTTCTTCATGTGACAATAACATAAGACAAGGCACGACAAGAAAGGGATTTAATTTGCCTGTTTGAATATTTTTAACAGATGTTGACTGTAAAAGAATGGGTTTTATTAATTTGCATGTATTATTTGCCTTTTGATGATGAGTTAAGGGGAGAATTTTGGCATTGGTTTTATACTGATGGGCCCTCTAGTCAGATTTAATGTGCATACAGATAAAGCTTACCAAACTGCTTTAGAAGAAAGCTCTAAAAAAATTTCTCCACATTATCCCTAACTAAATGAGTGTATGTACTCCTTTGTGTAGTTTCCCAAAGACTCAGCTTTCCCTCTTGCTTTCTAGAAAATGGCTTGGAATGTTTTCCCCGTTTAATCTTTAAAGCGAAGCCCTTCACTTTTAATGAGATAAGAAGTTCTAATCATTTGAGAACATTTACATGACCTCTTTGACGTGTCACAGATACGGAAATTTCAGGAATATCCATCTGAAATCCATGTAGATGAACAGGCTAACGAACATCTCCACCATATATTGAGTTTGTACTCCGAGGGATGTTTCGCACAATGCCAGCTGGGATGTTGCTGGCAAAACCAACCCCCTATTTTACTGTCTGAAAGGAGGAGCCTCTGTACAGATGCACATTTTAGGAAGGCATGGTAATTCTTGTCATGCAAAGTATTTATGGTGATTGCAAAATGCAGAACCCAGCGCACATTTCAAAATGCTCAGGAGATCTGAGCCCGTCCGTGCCTTGCTGGGAGCCCTGGTGCGAACCGCAAGCAGAAATGGTTTGCAGCTGTCCCTGTAAGAGCCACGCGTGGCCAAGTGCATCTTTGTCAGGGACGAACTTGTCAATTGGCCTTTTCTTGCCATGTTTTTAGCCCGTCCTTCCTCTTAAAGCTGCAAAATCCAAGAATTACAGGAAAATCTCAGTCTGGTCGGAGTTAACAGCAGGGAAGTCAGGAAGGCGTTTTGCCGCTCCAGCCCCTGCCCCAGGGAGCTGCCGGCTGAACAGACCGAGGTGCTCGGGGCTGAGCTCACTTTCTTTCTTCTTTCTCTCTCTTTCTTTCTCTCCCTTTCTCTTTTTCTTTCCTTCTTTTGAACTAGAAAAATTCTTTTTTCTCTGTGCGGCTTTTAATTCTCTTGAATGAACCCTCCTCTTTTTTCCTATGTGGCTGATGGAAAGGCACTAACTGTTCTCGCAAGCAGTTCCACGGGTTTGGATGTGCTCAGTGGCTGCAAAAGGATTCGAAGGGAAAGGAAGCACAAGTGCCAACCAGATTAAAAAATCCTTCCATGTTTTTACAATACGATTGAAAGGACGAGGCACCTCCATGCTTCACAGCTGAAGGGTGAGTTACTCAGCTGCAAAATGTTCCCTCTTCCACGGACAGAAAGCCCATTGTACTCTCATGAAACACAGTTCTAGGGGGGTGTTATTGCCTGTAATGGTGCTGGACTCTGCTGCTGGCTTCTCCTTGCCTCACTGCTCCTGGGGAGTAACAGATACTGCAAACTCTGCAGCTGCTTAAAACTCCTCCAAGTCTTTTGTGCTGATTATTTTTCTTCCCAAGATTATTTTGAATACTGGTTGGTGTGTTGCGGTCCAGCTCACAGTGCAGCCCTACAGTGGTACTTAGGAGGCAGAAAGGATTAATGGCTCCAGGAAGAGATGGCAGAAGCAACCGTGGGCGCAGAGAAATGCCTCTAGCGATGACTCAGTGGGAGGTGCGAGGAGTTTGGACCGTGCCAGGTCCAGCTGCCCATGATGCAGGGCCACATTCACACGGTGTAATCAGGAGAACACGGTACCCGCCGGGGAGTGGGAGAGGAGGACAGCATTTCGTTAGCTCCCGCTCAGCAAATCCATCCTGAGGTGCACCTGGGACCACAAGATTTGTCTCTGCTTGGGAGGATATTCAGCCGTGTCAGCCTCAGAGGGTGAGGTTTTGCAATATGCTTATTTCAGTGTCATTGCAGGCGGGTGATGACAGCAGTGATGCCTTGTCCCCATCTCCCCAACCCGGCTGCCCCTCCTGCCCCTCACCTTCGCGGAGCCTAGGGATGCAGTGGCCATGCAGCCAGCTGGGCTTGCTGAGCCGCGCGCAAACCAATCTCTATTTGCTTTCAGCCTGGAGAGTTTTCTGTGTGATCAACGACATGATCTGAGTCACCACACGGTTGCGTAGTCGTTAGGCGGATGCAAACGGCAGGAAGGTGGCAGAGGCTGGGGTGGCGAGGGGGACCATGTCTGCTGGCCGGAGCCTGCCGTGGCATCCCCTACGCAGGGATGCAGGTGGCCACTGTTTTCTGCAGGATGCTGAGGCTGTCCACCGGTGACAGTCCCATCATCGAAGGGCATTTCATGCCAGGAGGAGGGTAATTGTGTCTATGCCTCGCAAACACCGAGTGAGAATGGAAAATAGGATGAGTTCTGATGGTGACAACAGGGACAAGAAAAACTCTGTGCCCTTCAGGGGGTAAAGACAGCTTGAAAAATTATGCTGAGGGAGGATGGAGGAGGAGGAGGGGAGAAACATCTGTGCTTCTTTATTCATTCATGTTTCTACTAGCCTTTATTATATTTAGACTACGCTAGATGATAGTAGAAGTATTTTGCATCTAATTATGATCTAGGGAGCAGGAGTGCTCTATGGCAGCCTGTACAGCTCCTCCTGGCCCAGGTTTCCTTACACACACTCGACACTTTTGATGCAGGTTACGCTGCACTGTCATCCGACGGAGGTGTAAGCTCGGATCTTTTTTGTCCCATTGTTTTGCTCTGTATTTTCTTTGCTAGCGAGCTGTAATCAAACAGGAGCAGAGGGAAATCCAACGTCATTAAGCACCGTGAGACCTCTGCCCTTTCTGAGCTGGCACAGAGAAGTCCTTCATTTCTTTGACAGCTAAATGGGAGAAAACAAAACACAATGTTGCCTGTATTTCTAAACAGTCACCGGAATGAAAAATGATCAATCCGGAGATGAAAGAATTCATCTTACAGCTGGTGCTTGAAAAACGGTGGTGTCTGTGTTTGATTTGGAGAAATACTAAGCTGGGACATTGTTACAGCCTCTTTGGGAGCCTTTATCCCTTACAGAGAGTCAGAAAACCAGAACCATCTTATTGCTGCTTAGAATGTCCGTCAAGGACATCAGGCATACAATGCAATTTCTGTAAACTGCTTTAATCTGATCTTATTTTCTGTAATAGTGATGTTTAATGATCCTTTGTCTTAACCTGCTCTTCTTTTTCCCTGGTCTGACGGGAAGATTCTTCGAATGGAGGGGGAGGAAGGAAACAAAGCTGGCAGTCTCAGCAGCTCGCAGCTGTGCCAGCTTTGCACTGGTAGACAGGAACTAGCCGAGTGGGTCTCTCCTGACATGTGAAAACATCATTTTCCTTTCACTATATCCTGACGAATTGTGCGGAGCTCTCTCTGGTGTTTACGATGAGAGTTAATTTGGCTGAGGATTGATCAGAAGCCTTGAATGCACAGCTCCCAGCCTTTCCAGTACAAGGGCTGGCTCTGAAACCCTCTGCGTGTCTGACAGTCACTCTGCAGGACCCATCCTCAAATAAAGTACCACCGTGCAAGACAGATCCGTACCTTTTACACTTTATCACATCCTGCCTTACTGTTGCAGTGGGTTTTTCACTCAGGGGCTTTATTCTATGCTGTCTCGGTGCTGTGGCCATGAGTTGTGCTCTGTGCCCAATGCACGCTCTCCAGAGCCTGTGCGTACGATGGTACGTACCACGAAACGCTGCCTGTCCTGATGCTCGAGGGGTGCAGAGCAACCCAAGCAGGGCTGCGGTTTCTCATGCAACATCAGCAACAGGGATGTGCCTCGGCCTTTGTTAGGAGCGGTTTTAACCAGATGCCCCAGGGGGAGTGCATTCCTGGGCACGTATGTTGAGATTTTTACTTCCATTCAGCTCCCAGTTCCTCTCTTATCTCTCACGTATTTTTTCTCTGCTGGCTTTCCCATTTCCTCATAACTCATTCCTGGAAAAGGGAGGGTGGGAACGGAAATACTCCATTAAACTTCTCTCTGCCAATTTACATTTCCACAGTGCATATGGTAACGGACAAGCCAGACTCCTTGGTTTAAGCACCACATACGAATCCTCCCTGTCCAGTTAGACCAAACCTACACTATCAGCTACCACAGCTGTCTGCCACATCAGCAAGGACTAAACCTGTCCAGAGGAACTTCTGATTGAGAAACCAGGTTTTCTAGAGTCCAGAAGAGTCAATATGTTGGATCAGATTCATCTGCTGGCTGCCGTGACAGTCCTGGGAGTCCTGGAGCAAGGTAGGGACCATTGGTTGCACATGCCCAAATACTTGCTGGGTCAGTCTACTGCACCTCTGCTGATTTTCTTTCACTTCCCTATTTCATTTCTGCCATTGCACTGACACTTCCCTGCTTTTCAAACAGTAGACTGATATCTTGTCTGCGTTTTGAAATGTATTCAACAAAACAAGTGCCCAGGAAGCCCTTCCTCGGAACCGAGCTACCTCCTCAGTTCAGAAATTTCTTGGTAGATCTCCTCTGCAAACATGTAGAATTTCTTTCTTTGAAAAATGGGTTTATAGCAGTTCCTGAGGTCCATGTAGACGTTAGCATATGAAGAGCACTTCAGTGCAGAAAAATGGAAGAATGGGCTGGGGTGGTCCTGCAGGACGTCTCCCAGCCACGGTTCCACGTTGCATGACAATTTAACTTAATGTCTGGGTGGCTTATCTGTGGTATCAGTTCCCTCCCTACTCACCTGTCAGGATTTAGAAAAGGAAGAAAATAAAGATTGAAAAAACCTTAAAATTGGCAGTAAAGTACATCTGAACTGTGTAACAATTTCCATAGATGGTTGATGATTTGTTAATTATACAAGAGAGAAAGCAGGTATCCGCTGGTGCTATGCGACTGCATACTCCTCGCTTCGCTGTTGCACTGGGTCATTCCTTTTCCTGATCTGAAAGGTACGTGAGATTTCTGTCCAGCTTTCTCTGCTATGCAGGGGTGCAAGGTCAGGAGGAGACCGCAGAACTTTTGCCCTTACCTCTGGCACTCTCCTGGCCCCCCTGTGCCCAGCCAGAGGACTGACCACTGCTACTTTTCTCTCTTTTGCTGCAGCCTACTTCTTCCTCCAGGTGATCTATGCCAGGAGGGCATTTGGCATTTCTCCTCCAAAGATCTCAGGCCCACCTGAATTTGAGAGGATCTTTCGAGCACAGTAAGAAACTCCTCATATAATATGCTTTCCAGACATCAAGTCTNTTTGCCATTCATTTCTTGGGACCCCCAGAGTAATTCAGCAGTTACCCACCTCCCTGGGGGTTAAGTTTGTGGATTTAAGAGTCGGGATCCAGACTGTGTTGGCTCACAAGTCCTAAACACACCAGCCACTGCTGATAGAAACCACACAGGGTTTAGGGCTGCTAAGGACAAAGTTGTGGGTGCCTGAGTCTTAGCCTGGTTTTAGCCAAGCGGTGTCGAAGCCTCAGGCGGCTTCAGCCCTGCTCTGAATCCCACCCACTGCGAAAGACAAACTCCCAGAGAGCTCGCAGCCGGGGCTGGGATGGGGATAGCCACAGTCCGGCATCTCTGCCGTGGCTCCTGTGCTAGGGCTGCAGTGAGAAGGGAAGCAGAGGGGGAGAAGTTTTGACTTTTTTTTTTTTTTTAGCTGAGCACTGAAAAAAACCCAACTGGGCAGCAGGGGCAGGATCCCCTCAGCCATCCCAGATGAACTGCTCCTTTGCCAGCCTAGACTCAGCCTTGTCCAGCATCTCTTGGTCCTCCTACTCCTTTGCCTTTGGAGGGGGGACAGGGCTGTACGGAAAGCCCAAACAGCTGAGTGCTCCCTCCTACTCCTGCATGAAACCCAAGCTGCTCTGGCCCTATCTGCTGAAGATGCACTTCATCCTCAACGTGTCTGCAGTCTGCTGGGGCAGACCCTCATTGCAGCTTTGGGGCTTTTACAGCAGGGTGTAAGCTGCAGCACTCAGGAAGGGGCAGTGGGGGTGGTTCACGGAGCCTCTCAGTGCATGGTCTGACCTGGGCATCTTTTACTAAATTTCTTGTGCCCCAGAGTGTTAATTCCTGTGACTAAAGGCGAGACGGAAACTGCGGGGAAAGGTGCAAGCCGGGAGGCTTTTTATGGTGTCGCTTGCTCTAAAAAGCAACAGCCTCCAGCCTCTGGAAACTGCTAGGGAAAGTAAAAAAGGACGATCTTCCTTTCTCTTGTTTATGACCTTTCTCTTTCCTGCCAGGGTGAACTGCTCTGAATATTTTCCCATCTTCCTGGCACTTCTGTGGCAGGCTGGACTCTTCTTCCATCAAGGTGAGAACAGCCCGTTACCTGGTTTGTCACTGGATTTGTTCCCAAGCGCTGGCTCAGTGCTCAGGTCCTGCTGACCTTCTGAACAATAAACGAGGCAGTAACTCTGCCTCTGATGGGAGGACAGAGCCAGAGGACACAGAGCCTCTCTTCCTCCACTTTGGGCTACCTGCTTGGCTCAAGGTAGGTCTAAGAAGCCTTTGGAGATGGTCACTGCGATCTTTTCAACTGCAGGTCTGGCTGCAGCCTTGGGTCTGCTCTATCTCTACGCCCGCTACTGCTACTTTACGGGATACAAAGCATCGTCCTCGGAAAGGTAAACGGCTCTGCCAGCCTGGAGTGCGTGGTAACCCCTGGAGGTTTGCCTTTGGGAACATAACGTGCTTCGGGGAAGCTTGGGACTACCTCTAGCTGCTTCGGGGTCCCTGCGTGACTCAGCCTTGCCGAGCTGTCCCTGGGGCACAACGTGGGCACGGGTACAGGGCTGCGGCCAGAGATACGGATAGGTGCAAGGCTGGAGCTGCCCCGAGCCCTTACGTGTGTGTGTGTGTGTGCTCCCTCGAAGCAGGACCAGGGCATGGGACCGCACGCAGGGTGCAGGGGACAGCCAGGGGCTGCCTTTCCACCCCTCTCTGCAGAGAGGAAGGGACCGTTCCCGGGTGAGAGCAGCACGCTCCATCTCAGCAGGCTCCCTCTCTCCCGCCAGGCTCACCCCGATATACTTTGGCACCGGAGTTCTCTGGATTCTTGTTGCAGCGTCAGTGCTGGGCATCTTGCATTTCTTCCTCTCTCACTACATGGGGCTGAACATCCTGCAGCTCCTCACAGCGTGACCCACTCCTCTGTCCCTCATCCGTGTCCTCACATTCGAGTCCTGCTCCCTCCTGCCGCTGTAACAGACTGGCTGTAACCAACACAGCCCTCAGCAACAAATCCACCCTCACCTGAGTTTTTAACACCTCCCTCCCCACTGCCCAGCGCCGGCACGAACCACTGAGCTCTTCGGGAGGTATTTTTCCTCCACGGCACTCTGTGTGCCAAGTGCTCCATATCAGACAGCTCTGCCATGCCTGATGCAGAAACAACAACGCTCCAAAACAAGGAGGATTTTAGGAAAACCAGACACATAAAAGCAAACTCGTCTCAGCCTGAGCTTCCCAGGGAGCTGCTCCATGGAATCACCACGTGTTCATCTTCCTCCT
The DNA here is from genome assembly GCA_013400195.1 of Aramus guarauna. Classification (NCBI taxonomy): domain Eukaryota; kingdom Metazoa; phylum Chordata; class Aves; order Gruiformes; family Aramidae; genus Aramus; species Aramus guarauna. Next base: position 17,967 of record VXBL01004722.1, on the reverse strand, counting down.
GTGGTACTGCTTTCAGCCCAGGCACTATCCATGGCTTCATGCCAGTTTTCCAAGGCCCACACCTCAGAAAGGCATTTGTTTGAAAACAAGTGTGGGCTGAGGCATAACAAAAGAGGTGAGGGATAAACAGGAGCAGCCACCAACATGTTGTGCAGAAGTCTATCAGTGCCCTCATACTGGTCACTAGCCATTGCCTGTGGGCGATACTGTAAATCAGACCAAATTCATAACCTCTACTGCATGTACAACTTTGACTACTGCCGAGAGACAACGTGCACGAATAAAAAGGCAGTGAGCTTGCTGTGCTGGGTGTCTCCTTGTGGGTCTGCGACTAGTAGAGAACAAAAACCTGGGTGTTTGAGTGCAAGGCGGCTGCCTTGGTTTCCCTGCTGTGCAGTGCAACGCAGCCTGCGACCTTACGTCCCATGGGGAGAGAGCTTTGAGCAGGGAGAAGCTGATTTTCAGAGGTGCTGAGGTCCCGGATTGGGGGCTGAGCCGCTCAGCACCAAACAGTGGTCCCTGCTGGATGGTTTGGCGGGTGCTCGGGTCCCCTTCCAGGCTTGGCCCCCTGCGGCAGGAAGAGCTGGATTTTCACAGGAGCTCAGCGTTCACAATGCTGATGCTTTTGGCCACCGATCTGCTCATGTTAGCAACACAGCTCCGAAAACACCAGCACTGCTCCATGCCATCATCACGGGGGGGCTTCATGCCAAACCCAGAGAGCAAACATAACTGCATTAACACGCTGCCAGTCTAACCACATTTTAAAGCCTGCCATCATCCTTCCCCCCCCTTCCCCAGCAGTTTGTATATCTAGACTAAGAACAAAAGGCAGGGAGTTTTTGGAAGAAGTGATTAATTTTTCACATTGTTTCATTTCCTTCCCTGCATTTTAAATTGACTTATCCAGCAAAGCCCCCAGTCCATTTCTCTTTCAGGCTCTCCCGCCTTGGAGTCATACTGCCATGCTGAAGTTGGCAAACACTGCAGGAGAAGGCTTAAATCCAAACAAAAATAACAGTACAGCACTTGCCTCTGCAAAGTTTTCAGTGCTGCGGGGCCCCATCCTCACAAGAACCCCTAGTGTCACAGCAAGATAAACAACAAGAGAATAACTTTTTTTTCCTAGCAGCTTTGGTAATACACTTTGGAAAAGGCTGAACATCATTTAACCCTGGCTGTGCCTTAGCAAGGCCAGGGAGGAAGAGACACAACCAGCCCCCAGTGAGATTTTACTTAGCCTTTACATTAACACGTCTCGCCATCTCCTGAAGTTAAATCTCAGCCCTCACCTTTTTACCAGCATAACCAGTTACCTCCCAGTGGGTTAACACAAAAGGACCAGCCCCAGCTGCTGGTGCGGGTGTTAGCTCTGTGTCAAAACCCTTCTATCTCCGGTTGGTCCAAGTGGGCGTTCGCTGGTTCTGCAAACACAACCTCCACCTTTCACCCTGCGACCAGTTTTCAAACCCCACCATATCAGCCCGGAGCCACTACCCACCTCAGCCCCGCTCGTCTGGGCTCTGTGTGCGACAGGGCTGCAGAATGACTCAGAGGAGGGAAGTTAATGATTCAGCAGCGAGGCTGTGGCAAGCCGGCTTCTCCCGATGGATGCACAAAAGACCATTGAAAATCCTGGTGCAGCACAGCCCCAGTCTGGCCCCAGCTGCCCGCCGTTGCTAGCTCCGCCACCGAAAACCTGCCCAGCACATCATCCCCTTCAAATAATGGTCAGAGGGGTCGTTTCAGGTGCCTCTAGCAGAAGGAAAGCTCCTCCCCTCCAGCCAGGGATGCTGTCATTACTCTGCTACTTCGTAACTGTCATCAAACAAAATCACTTTGCACCGGACCATGGTTCAAGGATGCAGTCAATGGTTTCAGGACGCACGTAGCGCTGGTGCTGTATGAAACTACTCTGCCCACCTTCGTCTGCTGCAGAGATGCTGCGGAGCCAGGTTTGGTCTGGCGGGGTGTGTGCTGGCTGGGCCAGGGTCTGCCCGTGCCAGCCCGAGGTTACCTGGCTGCGGGGTCACCATCCAGCCGGTGCACAGGCCGTCCCGGGAGGCCCAGTTTAACGGCAAGCCAGCTGCTGGCACTGCTGCGGGGCCGATGGCAGAACTGCAGCTTCCACCGCGGGGAGGGACAGGTTCCTCGCTGCTGCCCCCGTCCCCGCCGCCCCCTCCTCAACCTCCCGCACTCGCTCCTGCCCGGCCTCCT
>VXBL01004721.1:0-12322 GCA_013400195.1 Aramus guarauna | reverse complement strand
CGCTTACTGATTTCAAATGTCCACGAGTGTACAGTTTTAGGGCAGTTTTCAGATGCTACCCAAGCACACAACAGCTACAAGCACCACCTTCATCAGCAGTTTTCAGGCTGGGGATCCAGCATCCCACGCTCCGGAGGAAACACAATTTGCCCTTGAGCTAAGCTTTCCAAAAAGCACTCAGGTAACAGAATAATGGCTGCCTTATCAATCCATATGCTGCTAACTTGAAAGTCATCTCTTATCAATAATAATTATAAGAATAGGCAGAAGAACATTAAAGCTGACAAGAGGCTGTATTTAATTTCAGACATATAATTTAACAAAATAAATATGCTGAGAAGGCATTGGTATCTAATAATAATAAATAATGTAAGAACTACGTCAAGAACCGCACTTCAAATTAAGAATATGTATATTTGAAAGTGGAATAAACAGACTGATGTCTTCCTTTCTTGTGTCCCATCAATGTCTAACCCTCTTAATCCCTCTTAACAGCTACAACATACACAGGTAAATGTTGGGATTTGGCCTAGCAAAAGAGGGCTGAGAAATACNGACTAGAAAAGTGACTAGCTAGCAGTGATCAAACATTTTTCTTTTCCTTCCATAATTTTCTGTCTTACAAATAGATCTCCGTCTCCTGCTGAATGCAGAATAGCAGGGCTGAATCCTTACACGCATCCAGTGGGAAATAGGAAAACTTCATGTAAAGAATGAGATAAACATTTAATGCTGGTGGCAGTTACGGATGTTCTTTCTTTCCTTTTCCTAGGGGATCAGTTGCCTTGCATTAAGCTATAAGCAATGAACATGTCACAGGCTCCCCTTGGTGTTTGTTGGGTGTCAGGCTGGGATCTTCACATGGATCTTCAGTGTCTCACCTGTCCCAGAGAAACCTCATGAGGCATCACCAGAGTAGTCATGGAAAGCTGAGGACCCTCTTGCCGATGTTCTCCCCAGGGGTTGGTATAAGGTGTGAGGAGGACACTGCCACTTTATGCCTCCTCCAAGTCCTTACAACAGGGAAGGGCCAATTGCCCTAGAGTGGACTTTTCTTGGGAATCTTTTCCAAAACCTCTGCAAAACAACCATGACAGAAACACTTCTTCATTCTAAAGTCATTTCACATGATCAGTTTAAAATCACAGATCCAAAGGACTTGAAGATTTAAAATGCAAGGAGACTATGCAACCACAAACATTCAAATTAGATGCTGTCCTTTCTACCTCTTGATGTGGGCTGTTTTGCAGATTCTTTTGAGTGTCTTTGAGCAGGTGGGAGTCCAGTTCTAACCCAGCACTTGGACCTTTTTAAGAAAAGGTGAGCCTGGGTGCTGTTCACGGGACCGTTTGTGCCTTTATAAGCAAAATAGCAGCAGCAGCAACTGCCAGTCCCTCTAAATGTTCCCTAGAAGCAGCATCCAAGATTGAAGTCAGCCTGGGAGACAAAAATATGGTGTCATATAAGTATGTTCAAATGCCTTTTAAAGGTTAGGCCATTCCAGGGACTCTGGTAAAATCTAGGTCCAACAGATTTGAGATTCCATCTGGCAGGACAGTCTCACACATGCAGATAAACCCAAATTTCAGTAGCCAAGATAACTCTGTCATTGAAAATTTAGGGAAAAATACTATAATAGAGTCAGCTAAAACAATGCTAGAACCATATTTTTAAGAAAAAAATCAACTGTGGTTAGTTATACCAAGCATACTATTTGTTTTCTTAAAAATAAGAGTGAAGCTCAAGCACAATATGGCTATTGGAAATAATTTGTCATGTAAGAGCCATTGCAGACATTAATTCCTCAGCCACAAGCAAATCCATCCTGAAATCAATTAGTAAAGCAATTTCTAGAGCTGAAGCCATCCATAAAAAATAGAGTATAAACAGCTTTATTAAGTCTCTAGCTAATCAAAAGATTTGAGTAACTATAGCCAGTACTAATAATTCTTGAAAACAGCCAAGACAAATCAAGTGTCTCCTGGAAGGGAGCAGTAGACAAAAAAAGCACCAACTGAAGTTATCAATGGTAGCCCCAGCAGCCTGCTGCCTATTGAGTTCCATAGAAAATTTTCATTAAGAGAAAGAAAATGTACAGTTTTCAATGGGACTAATAATTTTTAGACAGTTCCCAGAGATCTAACATAAAATAAATGTGCTCATAAATAAAAGCCTAAAACCAAAAGATTCTTCTATAGTTAGAGCAGTCACTCCATCCAGCTCATCTCCACAGAAAATAGAATAAATATTCCTGTACAAATCAATGCCTGGCCTAGCAGTTGCATATATAAAAACAACCTCCTGAAAATTTGCCTTCAAAATCTGAACAGCAGTGGCAAATGGGAGCAGGCTAAGCAACAGGAAGGAATTGCAAGAGGCCTTCCCAGTGAACAGAGAAGACCATCTAGTCTGTTATAACTGGAGTCCAATGTGTACATATACTATGTGGTTCTAAGAAAAATGCTTACTTTATTGCTCCAAATGTCATTTTTCTTACTATTCTATTTGTTCCTTACCCCCTAAAAAACCAAAACAATCAGCTTTGCTCTTTGAAATGATGTTCTCGGCTCTTCTCACATATATAGGTGCTTCTGTTGATAAGATCAGTCACAGAACCTCTTACAGAAAAAGCTGAGCCAAGTGCTTTAGATGTCCTGGCTCGGGTATTGATGACTCCAGAATGACTTACCTGTTAATCACTCTTCATAAACAATTAGCAAAACTTTGCTGAGGGAATGTGGAGGGGAGGGATTTGCCTTCTCAGGGGACATTATTTGTAGCAGAGGTCAGAGTCATGCTGCCATACGCACCGGAGCATCCTAGTTGCTGGAGCATGATGTTTGCTACCTGATTCCTTTATCTGATGACCTTTATTGAAACCAAACAAACCCCTCACATACTACTGGGGTCCAGAGCAGACAGAAACAGCAGTACAGAGGGAGGCCAGTATAGGAGATGGTGACACCTCTTAGCCCAGGGAGAACACCCAAAGCTGTAGGGCTGGAAAACCTGCTGCTGTGCTTTCAAATGGCTGCAGCGCTGTATGGGAAGTAAGAGCCAGGCAAAGCGCAATGGGTTAAAATCTGCTGTCAGAGTAGGTTTGTTTGCTTGCCTCCACTCTCAAACTGCCAGAGCTGCTCTGCAGCAGAGCCCGGGCCTTTCTCTCCCTGCTCCATTCAATACTCCTGTGAGCTTAAAATTATTGTCATTTTTTTCAGCCCCTCTGCAATGTCAACACCTCTTCTTTCCATACCTGCAACTACAGATCAGTGTCTCTGTGCAAATAGGGGTGTGAAGCTGTCAGACAGGGAGGGCAAACTCCCCCCTCTCAACTCCTAGGCAGCCTGTACATGGAGCCAGCCAGCACCTGGGCAGGCACCAGCAAATATCAGGAAGGGCTTTATGCTCCAGAGGGGTACTCCAGCAACATGGGGGTCGCCACAAGCTGAAAAACCCAAAAGTTTACAACATGTCCAAATAAGATAAGCCTCTAAAATTTCCACCTGCTAAGAAGTTGCTCTGTTCTTTGTCCATGCCAAATATCTCCGGTCTGCAATGATAGACGCATTCCCCAGCACTGCGGACTGACTTGTTTTTTTGTAGATCACATTTGCCAGGGCTACAGAAATACCACCACTCTGAGGGTGAAATCTGTTTGCCAAACACTGTCCTGTCACTCCTCCTTCAACAGAAGGGTGTGTTTTAATTTGGAAGATGGAAGGAGTTCAAACAGGAAACAAACCCTTGATTGCAGTTGATTTTACAGTTCTCAGGGGGTCTTTTACAAACTCCTGCAGCTGTTACCACAGCTGGAATCAACACATCACAGTGGCAGGATGAGAAGACCAGGGATATCTCAGTGGGAAGTAAAGGGTTTTTTACACCACATTTTCCCTGGGAATGAGTTTGGACACCTCTGACTACAGCTCAGCAGCTCCTGAGTGCACTCAATTACCGTGGTGCATTTAGTAGCTTAAGCTGTTTTGGAGCTGCATCCTCACATCCTTCTCCAGGAACAACCCTTTGCATAGAGAGTTGAGTTAGACTCAAATCTGTGCTCCCCAAATGTGCAGCACAGCAGTGCTGAAGGACCAAATACATGTGGGAGCCCTTCCAAAAACATCCAACTGCCTCATCCACCTAAAATGCACAGGGGTGAAGGCTGGTTAGCACATCTCAGCACCTGCAAATCAAATTGTGCTGTGCACTGAACTGCAAAAGGCAAAGACAAAGAGACAGACATCCCTGACCTGTGCAACTATGATGATCTGGAGTCTTTTTCCCTTCACTCCAGGGCACCCCAGCTTGTACCTGACCCTGCTTCTCCACACTTCCCTAATTTCATCTAAGTGCTGACAACTCTGTTGCTCTGTCATCCACAAATCTTCGCTCTGCAAAACCACTCAGGCAGAAGCCAGGCAGCAACTTCATGGCTGCGGAGAAAACCAGAAAGGCAAAGATGATGACAAACTATCAGCCAGAAATGGTTTCTTACTGTAGCTGAGTGAGTTTATTTCACTTGTGTAAATTAAATCCTGTTTAGGGCGTTTTCCATTCCCAAGAAATTGAGTTGTCTACAAATATGATGGGGGTTTTTCTGTTGTCTACTACAAAATGTGCATCTTTACTGCAAATGGATTTATGTCTGTTTGTGTATGTGCATAAAAATGCTGCTCTGTAGTACTGCTTACAAAACCCCATAAGCATCTACAGTCAGTGTAACTCTACCTCTACCCATTGCACTGATTATTAATTTTCAGTTGTTCCTACTGTCTTCTGGTTCATTTCTGGATGCTACCAGTCCTCTCTCTTGTTGATCAGAGCTGCGACCCATGCTATGTACAGCACCTTCCACTTCTATTAAGAACTACTTGGCAAGAAAATAGTAATCACTGGGACTGATATGCTGAAAGAGTTTCTTGTTGGAACTATAGAATTCTGCTCTTTGCTAAGGTCCAACACATTCATCTCCTACAACATATAGGTTTGTGAGAATGGATTATTTCCTTGAAAGCAGGCATGCCCTGGGTGAGACTCATGCCCCCACCATCAGGGCAAAGGAAGGGGAAAGGTTGTGAAATTCTACTAAGCTGAGATTAGATGCAGAGAAGTGAGCTGACTCTGAAATTGCAGAAGTGGATGAAGCAGCAGCAAACACCTTGCCTTGTGACATAAAAATGAGGCAAGTTTGGCCAGCTTTGTCATTCTTATGGGGAGCCTACTGTCTTGAGGTAGGTCTGAAAGAGGAGCATTGGGGTTTTCCCTGGAGCCAGGAGAACAGAAGAGGGGTTTGAAGATTAAATTTAGAATTGTTTGAGTTGCAGGCCAAAATGAAGGGATAGAAGGTGCCCAGACCAGCTTGGCTTTTGGTCCACTCTGTATAAACCCAAAACTACTTCCCTCAGCAAACAAGTGCAAGATTGTGACAGGCCTTTTGGTGCTCTATGCTGAAACAGATGTTTCCACTCCATTTGCTCATAAAATCAAGATGATGAAAAGTGACGTGACCACAGATATCAATAGGCACAGACTTGCAGATGTTGCTCCTCCAGGCACCCTGCCTTCAGGACAGCTCAGTCCTTACCTGGCCAGAGGAGCTGCCTCCTCAGCCAGCACATGGACTGAGCATCACTCTCCCTCAATATACCATGTGGTTATCTCCCTCTCCTGCCATACCTCCATTTCCATTGCAGCCTCTCCATGCCCCTCCAGGGAAACCACAGACTGGGAAAAAGTCTGGAAGTGAAATGGTGGATTCAGTCATAGTCAACCTTACAGAAGGAGGCTAGATCAAGTGACAGAGGTCCCTTACTCTACGGTCATAAGTCACTGGAGAAGTTTTGGAGCATCATTTGGTTTTGACACTGTCTCCCATAACATCCTCATAGACAAGTGTCCTGGCTCTGGCTAGGTGTCCTGGCTCTGGCTAAGATAGAGTTAATTTCACAAGAAGCCAGGCCAGGTGAGCCAGGCTGGCCAGGGGCTACTCCATACCATGTGACGCCATGCTCACCAGAAAAGGGGGCTAGTCGGGGAGGGGCGGGTTCGCCATGGCTCTGGGGCGGTCTGAGTGTCTGGTCTGCCATGGGATCTATAAATTGTTTTCTGTTATCACCCATTGTGAATATCTGTTATCAGTACTGTTGTTAATTGTTTCCCTCTTCCTTGCTGTCCCAGTAACCTGTCCTTACCACAACCCACGAGGCTTTTGCCTTTGTTTGTCCGTTCTCCTCCCCNTAAATCCCAAGTATAGCCTCATACTAACTACTGTGAAGAAAATCCAGCCAAAAACAGCACGGTAGCTTTCTATAGAAGGACCTGGGGGTCCTGGTGAACAGGAAGCTGACCATGATCCAGCAACAAGCCCTCACTGCCAAGATCAACAGCTTCCTGGGCTGCATTAGGAGGAACATTGCCAGCAGCTTGAGGGAGGTGATCCTTTATTTCCTTCCCCTTTACTATGCACTGATGAGACACATCTGGGATACTGTGTCCAGTTTTGGGCTCCCCAGTACAGGAGAAATGAGGACATAGTGAGCAGGACCGGTAAAGTGACACACAAATGATTAAAGGATTAAAGTATCTGTTATACAAGGAGAGGTTGAGAGAGCTGGGACTGTTCAGCCTGGAGAAGTGAAGGCTCAGGGATACAAGTATCTGATGGGGAGAGTAAAGAAGGCAGAGTCAGACTCTTCTCAGTGCTGCCCAGTGACAGGAGCTCCACTCCCGGGAGTGGTTTCCCCACCAGTGAGGGATGACAAGGACCCCACAAACATTGGCTACGTTTCACACATCCACAGCCCAACCTAGCAAAGGCAGACCAGGACTTGAGTTTTAGCAATCTGCAGAGCTCCATACGTGGATTTTAAAGCACCTATTGGAGTCCAAGAGCTGATGCAGATCCCTGTGTAGACCTAATCCCTGCAGTGTAACCTGAGTTGGGGACCACAGCCAAAACAAGCAGTATAATGTCAATCTGCTACCAAGTGGTTTTCAGTGTACCTCTTGAAGGCCACTGAGCCTTGAGAGAGGCATGGAGATAGAGCATGTGAAGCTGGATTAAGGCCATAAGAGTCTTTCCTGGCAGAGCTGATGAGTGCAAGCACCCAGCTAATGCAGCTAGACAGCTCCTTCTTGGCAAGCTAATACAGTCAGTGATCATTCAGGCATTTCTCTGGGACAGCTCAGGTACTAAATCTGGTTGGGATCCAACCACCAACCCCTCTTCTCACCATGTCAACCATTGGACTCAGTCCAAGGGCGTTCTCAGAGCCACCTTCCTGCAGAGCACAGCAAGCAAAAGAAACTCATCAACCAGCTTTACCAGCAGAGAGCTGATGAGTTGAGTCACAGATTCAGCCCTCCTAAATCACGCAGGACTTAGGTGCCAGACACCAATCCCAGTTGCCTTGTCCTCAGCGCCAAGTGGTCTTCACATGTGCCTAAAATCAAGAGGCAACTTGCTAGTCACCTGTAAGTGTCACCTGCATGCTCAGTTTGCAGATCATTACATGGTTACCCAGAGCTCACCCAGAGCTGGTGGCCTACTCCCAGGCAGATGGTACCTGACAGCTACATAACAGGCACATGGCACATCCTGATCCTTTTGATGAAGAATCACCTCTGCTGTTTCAGTCTCCCCACTTTGAAACCCAAAGCCCAAAAGACAGGAGTGGTCAGCACTGGAGGTTAATGGTGGGCACCTGACTTGGCATGGACTGAATTACATCTGGGAGGTCTTCAACTGTTCCCACCTTTCTGCACCAGTCCTATAGGGAATCTCAATCCTCAGGCAACCAGGAGTGCTTTGGCTGGCTAAGGCACATAGCCTGGGCAGGTGTTCCTGCACCTGATTCCAGCACTAAATCTGGGATCTGGCCCAGAACTTTTTGGAAGGTAATTGTTGGAAATTTAGGGATTCCCTAAGGCAATTTCTGCAGTAGTTAAACCCTCCCCATAGCTGGCTGCACCTATGATCCAGTGAACCTGTCACATGGCAGTGCCTCTAGTTCACAGAGCAGGCTGCTGCCAGGGACCTCATTCTCATGTAGGCATCAGAAGACCATGAGCCAGCTCTTTGATAATCTAAACAAAGCATCGCTCCAAGACATCCATCACAGACCTACAATCAGGTGGCTTTTTTATGAATCCCCTCCAACAGGTCAACAACCTCTTTAAAGCACCAGAATTGGATAGGGTGGTCCTGAATCTGGTTCCCTGGAGGAAAGATCCACTCTACCACTCCCCAGACAGAGGCAGTACAGCCCAACAGCGAATCCTGCCTGCCCCTGGCACTGCATCCCTTTCACAGAGAGCAGAAAAGATGTTGTTTTAAATGACGAGGTCAGGCCTGAGCATGTGAAGCCTAAACTCTAATCTAATCCAATTAGATTCCCTATGAGGATTTCCCATCCAAATTACCCAATGCATTTCCCTTCTTTTGAGATGCAAGGATTCATTTTACCAGTGAGAAAGCAAAGGCAGCCCAAGGAGAAATTAACAAGAAAGGGAAAAAATTTTACTGCACTGGAAGGAAGCAGCTTCCCTGCAAAATTTCATGTAACGTACTACTGGGTGCAAAGTCAGTGGATGGCAGTGTCTGGCTCACAACGGCTGGTGCCAGTTTGATTAGAGGAAGCTTTGCTCATGCAGCAATCCTAAAATGACAACTGCTATCAGATACCCTACTCTTGGGGGGGGGGGGCATCCAGTCTCCTGTTAAAAACATCTCCATCAAAAGAGAGACACCCTGGGAATGAACACAGTGAAAATAACATCACTCCAGCTCACCCAGATGCTGAGCCTGTTTCCACAGGGCTGGAGGATGCAAAATCATAAAATTAGATGGGGTCTGGTTCAACAACAAACCATTTGCTCCAGCACTCAGGTGAAGTTGCAGGGTGGCTTCTCTAAACCATCACTCTAAAAAGGTCCTAAAGTGAATTAAACCATGGTTTACATTAGACTAACAGTTTCCTTAAGTTCATTAGCTTTTTCTCTGCCCTTTCTCCTATAATTCACTCTCTCAAGACTTTCCTGCCTTTCACAGCAATATCACAGCCTTATAAACCTCTGAAATATGCCACACTTCTGATATTGCAGATTCCTCCTGCAAGTCAGGGAGGCCAGGTTAAAAAAAGAAGAAGGAAAAATATCCCTTGAATTTCTCAAATAACTGATAAAAAGGAATTAAACAATGGAAAGTCACCAGGTCCTTCACTCTAGTGTGTTAACAGAATAGTGCCTCCAAAAACTACCCAGAAACAGGAAAACTCAACAGGCTGCTGAACGCAACACGCTGTGATGCACATTCCCAGCATAGTGTTTTGAGAGGGAAAGATGATGAGCTGTCTTGGATAAGGAGGATAACGCTGGAGAGGTCGAGCTCATGTATACCGAGAGTCCACTTTGAAACCTTGAGTTCTTTTAAGTGGTGGAGGAGGAGAAAGGACAGAGTTAAAGGAGAATTAGTTAAAAAAACCAAAACAAGCAAAAAAAAAAAAAAACAAACCAAAAAAACCCAGCAGGGAAGAGGACATTTGGAGAGGCTGTTGGCCAGAGACCATGGACAGAGCAAGAAGAAAGGTGGAAAATTCAAGAGGGAATCTTCTTAACCTTTGCTTGGAGCTCACCAAGTGGGAGGAGAAAAAAACTAATTAGTAATATCAGGACAGGAACTATACTAGCCTATATAAGCTGGTGGGGCATTTTCTTTTTCCCACTCTCTTAGCCCTCCTTTCCTTCTGTCCTAGCCAGCAAAGCAACAGCTACCCCATAACTCATCAGAGAGGTAAGAGTACTTTCTTCATTCCTTTTCATGCACAGCAAGAAACGTGCACTGTGTTACTGACTTACTGATTTACCTGGATTTTTCTTCTCCCCCAAAACACCTAACAAACAGCATTTGAACAGTCCTTCTGAGTGAGAGCAGTGAAGGCTCAAGAGGAACACAGAGGTTAGGGAATATTACAAGAATTTCAATTATTGAGAATTTTCTAGCAGGGTGAGCATTTATTAGTACTGCTTATCCCAGTTGGCTGAACCTTTGAGAAAAAAGAAAAAAATAAACAAACAAACAAACAACGGGAACTCTTTAACATCTCCTTTTACTGCCTTTCTATTCTGCAAAATGAAAAATACTTAGATAGTAATAATATACAGTTAATGTGATAGTATCTCTGGATTTCTCTGTCCCCAAAAGACAGATCTCTGAAAATTGAATTGTGAATGGGTTTAATGAATATTTGAATCTGAGGGATAAGCTTTCTCTTGAACTAATGCTTTGAAATGTATCTTCTATGGGAAAACCTGAACTATTTTTTCAGTGAGGGTCAAGTGCATTATCAGCTCTCTGTTTTGGGGAGTGTGCTTGTGCATGCATGTGTTCCTGTACATAACACAATACTATACTTATCCAGCTTTACTAAGCCCCTGGTAACATTACACAGGCTGTGCTGGAATCAGAGTTGCTGAGAATCTGGCCCTTTCCTCCTATTGTACTTGGATGCAGGAATTCCTCTAAAAACATGCTGCACACAGAGCTGTCTGCCTGCACAGTTCACAACAATTCAGAGAATGCAAGATACAATTACTGTAATTGTGCAGTAGCAGTTCCTTGGACAAGCAAATACCACATAGCAATTTAAATTCTCTTGATTTACAAAGTAACTTGAATTTTGTCAGGGAGAGAGGAAAATTCCAGAAAGAAGAAAAAGTACTAGATAATTTTGCTGCATTTTCAGGGATCAAAGCCCAACACCTAGCAACAAAGGCACCCACTTGGAAATAACTATTACCTAGGAGTATTAAAACAATTAGCCAAATTTAGTGCACCAGCACAGAGTCCACTTTGCTACAGCTTTAATGAGGCATTACTGAGATGCCATAAGTATGGCATGACATGGAAGAAGTGTACACAAGAGAAAGAGAAATTTATTTAGGAAGACATGAAGTTGCATAATATCAGTACTTTGCTACAGGACATTTATTAACTCTGAAAAGATTATTTAAAAAACAATAGATTAGCTTCTTGGCCCTGTGATGATTTCATTTTCATGCAAGAGAAACATTCTTTTTTTTTTTCTTTTCTCTTCTCACGGGTTCCATTTCATAGCTGATGCAAAAGTATTTAGATACTTTTAGCTGTAAAACTTTCCTTCTTGCTTACATGAGCATTCTTAGCGAGGATGGCAGAGAGATATTATCCAACAGCAAACAAAGGGGAGGTAGCAAACATCTGGAATCACTGGGGAAAAGCAGCAGTGCCCCAAATCTAGCTCTCACTTTCCACGATACACCATGGGAAAATAGTTTTAAATAGTTCCTCTGCACTTGCAGCAGAGCACAAATCAGTCCTTGTACCAGAGATGAAAATCACATTCAGACTCACTCTGCCTGGGTCCTGCTGTTGCTGCTGTATCACACCAGTTACACACCAGTATTGGGAGCCCACACTGCATTTCCCACCAAACGCTTGTCTGGAGCACCTCTGCAGAGTGTACACGAGATCAGGCAGTGCACTTCAAGCTGTGTGTCTGCAAGCAGGACTTACAGTCTTTAGTTAAGAATCTGAGATCAAAAAATATTTTCCCAGAATAATAGAAATAAGGAATAATTTTATTTTTTTTAAATCCTGCGCCCCTGCAGAAGCCAAGCAGTCTATTCCAGCAGAACATTCCTTTCACAATTATTTCCATTTCCCTCCTTCATGCACTAAGAAAAAAAGCCCATTTTGACTGAAAACCACGTTAACTTCAATAGCGGTTCTTCAAAAGACCTGTTGTAGACTGGCCTTCATGCAATCCCCATCAGAACATGCACACCTCAGACTGAATTTAAATTCAATTATCTATGTCAAAATTCTCTGAGCATCTCCATTATTCTGGGATGAGACACTGTCTTCTGACCTTTCTTAAATAGCTGCTATCACCTACTCCCTACAAAAAGGTAATCTGTTAGCAGATCTTCAATCTGAGAATATATGGCAGCTACTGCTTCTTACATTGTCAAAAATTATTAAAAATGCCCAAAAAATTCTATGCTGGTGCCAGTTTCCAAGTGGTTCACTACTTCTTTATACTTTCTTTGAACAACTAAGTAGAAGTAGTGCAAGTCCTCCATGCTCTGTGTTTCTGGACAGATGAGACAAGCCCCATGACTGTGGTGATAGCTGAACTACCGCACACAAGAGGCAGCCCTCACACAGCACCTGGGATGAGATTTCAGGTGGCAGTGAAGCCAGTGGGGCTTGATCTGGGTCTTTACAGTGTCGTGAAGACCCCACCTGAAACCAAGGGTACTCTTAGCTTACCCATTACATACC
>VXBL01004719.1:518620-578680 GCA_013400195.1 Aramus guarauna | reverse complement strand
GGGGGCGTAAGTGGCGGCGGCGCGCATGGGAAGGGCGGTGGGGAGGGGGGAGGCGGCGGGGGAGACCGCCCGGCGGGGCGGGAATGAATGGGCGGGCGGCGTGGTCCCCTGCCCCGGCGGGGAGCGGCCCCGGGGAGCCGGGCAGGAGCGAAGCTGGCTGCTCTGGGAAGGCCTGGTCCCCAGGCACCCCCTCCCCGAAAGAAAGTTAAAGCTATGGCCGGCAGAGCGAGGAGCAGGTGGAGCACGCTGCGAGTTCTGCTTCCCTCGTAGCAAAACGCTGCCAGACGCCTCGGGAAAGCGAGTTTTGCACGGGATGTGTGTCCCCGGCGGGACTGTCCCCTTCACTCGTGACAGAAATAACTGCGAGGAGGGATGGCATCGCCCGTGAGATCAATGAGGCAAATGCAAACCGAAGGCTCAGAACATGTCACTGGGTTGCACCCTTACGTCGTTAGGGATGGATGAAGCGAGTCAACTATTAGTGGCATTTTAGAGCTGACTTCTGAACTGCAGAAGTCTCGTTTGTGTTAGCTGCACACATTTTCTGGAGCCGAGAGAAGTCGCCCGTAGTAGCTGGTGCAGGTGTTAGGAGGATTTGATGCTTGACTGTGCAGAGGGGAGCTGCATTAGTTGATAATAGCTCAGCACTGTTAGAAGTGAGAGTGGTAATTGGAAGCTTGACTTGTACTGAGTTGTTCAGAAGTGATGAATATAGAGTTAGAAAGCCCTATCAGAAGTACATGGCATTAATTTTTCCTACCCTGAATCTGTCATAGGTACGTTGATATTTCTCTGCAGTTTATACTATTGTTAGATCTTGTGTTAAGAACTAATGTTGCTGCGTAGACTCACCATTCTTAGCAAAGGTGGAAATCTTGCAAGATATCTGCAGTTCTGTCCCCTTTGTGTTTCTTAAGTCATTTCCATGTGTATCAAGTATGGTTACTTTGCAACCTTTCTCTGACTTGAACCTTTCCTGGAAACATGGGACTGCATAATACAGCCTTTTCCTGCCAGGATTTGGTGTCTTGCATGTTCTCACAGCATATCTCACTGTTTCAGTGGCTGATCAGATCAGAGTGTTTGTGCCTTTTTTAGGTGTGTAAGTTTAAAGACATGGTTTGGTGATCATTGCTGATGGAACTTAGCCCATGTAGATGGGCTGGTAGCTGGGAGTTTGGTTGTAAGGATGTGGTCAGATTCCCATGGACGCTGCTGGATTAGCAGGAGCATAATGCTGCCTGTTTTGGTTCACGGTGTGTTGGAAGTGACCCCCTTACCCGCTGTTTGCCTTGTGAAGTGCTGGCTCTGTGGGGATGTTTGTGTGCAGCTTCCTCTGGGATCTAAACTTCTGTTTCGTCAATCACAACACAGGGCGTATCTTCAAGAGAAGCATCATCATCGTGTTGCCACCAGACTGCCATTTACTTTTTGGCACTACAAGAACATGTCATTTTTCCTTTCGCTTAAACAGAGCAATAATCTGGATCTGCTTCTGCTAGTAGAAGCAATGGTGCAGCTGTATCCAGCTTTCTTGTGCTGGGAACAAACTTTACCATTGACTCTCGTCATTGATAGAGGAAGTGGCTGAACTGTTTGCCTGCAAGAAACTTAGGCTGATGAAAGTGAACAGCCATCCTTCCTGTGCAGTGACTGAAAGAGGGAATCCAATGTGGTTGTCGGGAATCACAGAAAATAGAGGACTTTCTTCTTGAGGGCTTTACCAGCTGTGCTGCCATCACTGATGTGTGTTGCATGTCCTCATTCTCTGCTTGTGTCTCACAAAGCTTGGCTCTTTATTGAGAGAAGATACATAGATCCTTCTGCCACTGAGAACCAGGACAGTCTGATTTTGAAGAATGATATGACAGGCTACTTGTCGCTGTGTTCTGAAATTCTATGTGTCATATTAAAAGCAATCTGCAATCTTCTGTGCTCACAGGCAGTCTAGATCTTAGAGCTCTTCATGGCTTCTCTCTGGCACTGCCGCATAATGGTCACAGCTTATCCTCTGTAGAGGACAAATGCAGGTATATATTCAATGTTGCAACACTGAATGTAGAATTTGTTTATTAAAAATAACCTGAAATGATTAGTAGATGTGTACCTATGACATTGGAATGGGGTTGAGAAGCGGAGACATCTTGTTAACTGCCAGTCAGTGTTGTGTCATCCCCTGGGTGGATTCTTTCTTATATATAGTATCTCCTGCATATTTCTTTTTCCTACCACTGGGAGGTTTTTGAGAGGCTGTAGGAAGTACAGCTTAATCTTTAGAGGGATATTCATGGATTATGGGATGCTGAATCCAGAACTGGCTCTGAAGTGGCTGTACATACCATCTGGGAAGATACTAGGTTTGTCTGGTCTGTGCATTAGCTTAGGCCACTCTTATTGCTCAGTCTAACAGGAGCTTAACAGAAATGGCTGATGCTGTTCGACTGCACTCTGTGGTTGCCCTGCAATATTCCTAGCCAACTTCAGAATTTGCAGTTCTCTCATTGCTTCTTGACTTCTTGGGTACTTTTACTTTCTGCCAAATCATTACTTTGGCCTCTTGGATGCTGAGAACCCAGCAATAAAAGTAGTTATGATTGTTCTTTTCTCAGGTAGATATGGATCTTCATTACTGATCTTCTTCCCTTGCTGTTTTTCTGTTCTTCCTGTGGTGGAGATTATGGCCAGAACTGCAGTAGTAGGGGACAGGAACTGGTGTAAGGCTCTCCAGCATCTCTGAGGAGAGAGGAGGCAGCTGGTGGTAGGAACCTTTCTCGGTAGGTTTTACACACACGTGAAAGAAGTGGGATGGGGAGAGGTGGCTGCTGGAGCAGCAGTAGTGACCAGTGGTCCCATTGCTGAGATCTCTGGGTCTCTTCAAGCAGCTTTTAACCTGAGTGATGGACATTGATTTATGTCACTTCAGCAAAAACCTTTCATCAAGCTAAGAGCTGAGCTGGTGCTAATGCTGTTGCTGTGCTCGATATCTGTGGATATAGTGAGCTTGTAGACAGCAGCACTTACCTGTTCAGGTAGATTTCAGTGGAAATCTTTGTCTCAGGAAGACTCTAAAATGAGTCTTTGCTGCATTAAGCTAAAGTTTAGTACTGCAAACTCCGGAATCTTAGTTGAATCTTAGAACTTTGTCTTGAAGTGGTGACAGGATGCAGACACAGGACAAGCATAAATGCCGAGCTTAAGACTTCAATTGTAATGTGTTCTCAGAATAGATAATTAGTTCTGTTTGGCTGTGTCTGTGTTTGTTTTCTCAGTGTTGCAGCCATGAAAAGTGACAAAAGTAGGAGGGGATGCAGAAATAGTGGTTAAGGAATGCGGTGTGCTTTGAAGTCTTAACGTGGTGTGCAGCACAGCCTCAGCTGTAGCCACTGTGGCATGGTGTATCCTGTAACTGAGTTTTAGTAGGGGCAATGCTGAAGTTTTTTACAAAACAGGTAGGGCCTGGGAGTGTGTAGAACAAGACAAAGTGGCCTGAGGCCTGCACAGCAGTTATCTGTACTTGGACAGGTGGCAGTCTGTCTCTCCCAGGAGTCTTCTAGCAGGCTCGACAGAGACTCTAGCAGCCTTCTCCCTCTGCTGTGTTTCACGGGGGACCTGTCTCTCATGACAACTTGAGCTTCATCCTGAAAGTCATACTTTTCCTCAAAGGGTTTCAGATGACTAGAATGATGTTTGGATCCAGTATTTAGTCAAGTTCTCTGCAGTGCACGTGGGGCACCCTGCCAGTTCGATAGCAGCAGTTATTTTTTTTACCCTTTTAATGGGTCTAATTGGAGCAGTGCAGAGCTAGGTCTCTTTGTAATACAGCATTTACGTGAAGGGAGCGCGGTCAGTCTTTTTTAGCGTTGCCAAAAAGACACTGCTGAGTGCAGATAACATCACAGGTTGTGCAGATCCAAAGCCATGGGGACCTGGTTACTGAGCATATGGTTTCTGGCCTGGCTGGCCCTGCTGGCGTAGGACTGTTTGAGGAACAGCACGTCACTGTTTTCTAAACTTTCACCCAACTAGGCAAGGCAGGATCCAGTGCAAAACAAGTTCTGATGCAGGAGTTGATGGCAAAGAGAAACGTGAAGCAGGCAGTTATCTGTGTGACAAACCTGATTATAGAGGAGGGCAGTAATCAGAGCTATATAAAGACAGTGTCATTTCTGCTCAAAGTGAGAAGGGATCAGGAGAAATTGATAGGAAAATCTTACAGACTAGCTATTCAGATATGTGCTAAGTGAACCAGCAACTTCAGTTTACTCCTTCAGAAGTGGTTCAACCAATTGAAATTGACAGCATGAGTTAATAGTGGCTCAGCACTGCTCAAGTTTGTTACTGGTCTTACAGTAAGTATTCTAAAACTAGATTTACTGTTGCATGGAGTCACGGCCTAAAGTGCTGCAATACCAAAGAGTTGTCTTGCTCAGGGGTATGCCTCAATTAAGTAGAGATTTCAGCAGAAGAGGCAGTTTCTTCAGTGACTGCCAGCTACGGGGTAGTAAAGTTATAAAATTAAAAATTACGAGTGATAGCAGCGTGCGAGAAAGTACCACCAACTCTTAATGTTATTTCTTATGCCAAAGGCTTGAATGTCAACGTTTAAATGTCTGGAGATGGAAATGAGGAAATGCCTGTAACTTCTTCAGTTCCAGAATAACCTCCCGGTCAAAAAAGCTTAGCAGAAACTTGGACAATTTGTGGAAGGGAGCCAGGGACCTTTTCTCACTGTTGCATTTGGAAAGAAAATGGAAATTTCCATTGTAAAGTAAGATAGGGCTGAATAAAAGGAGGGGATGGGAGGTGGAGTGAAGTGGAGTTGAGAGGGGTGAATAACAGAAAATTCCAGAAAGGGCAACAGTTAGGTGATGTGAAAAGAGGAGGGAAATTATGAAGAAGATAGAAGACATTGTCTGGTAAACTTTGTTGGAAGCTATGATAAATTCAGTTTGGAAAAGCCTTTTTTTTTGTTTTCTAGAGAAAAGAAAATGGAAAATTCAGGATTACCAGCTATTTTAGAAATTGAAAATTCCATTTCAGTTCTGAAAATGTGATTAGTGCAGTATGACCTTATTAGCCTAATTATGTTCTGCTGTGATTTGGTAAAAAACCAAACCAAAAAAAACTTTAGCTTGTATGATCAATACAGAATTTTTGGCTTTCAAATTGAAATCTTCCTTTCCTCCCATTGCCCCAAATCCCCCAACCAAAAAATAAACCCTAATTCATAAAGACTTTTAGGTCTTTTTGAGTGTTAAGACATGGCTTGGTGTGGGGTTTTTCAATTGGCAAGTTGTTTACTATTGCAGAGATACAGACCACTGAGCACTACTCTTATCTTCCTGTTTTGTTTTGATCTTTTACAGGAATATAAAGCTTGTTATAAGATGTTGGGAAATGTTTTGTGGTCAACAGTGAATGCAGTGTGGATTACATCTTGGAGTGTCTTGTCTGGTTGCTAATAGTGCTGGGAAACTGCAGCTTGCACCCCAAAGGTCCTTCTGCTTCAGTATTTATAGAGCAGTGTGATTACTTCTCATGTGTAGCTAGCCTGTGGTCACATGCTGTTCATTTGTCTCATAGCTGTAAAACAGGATCCTTCTTACAGCTTGCTCTGTCATCCCGCCATGCTTCCCGATTGGAAATCTACCTACTCCCGTGACTTAATGCATAGTGCATACAAAGAAGTTGTTTCACGAGCAGCTGAGCTAGTGAACCTTTATTTCTTAGGGATTTGTGCCCTCAGCTCCTCAGCCAGTCAATCCCCCTTTCCTGTTGGGTTGCTGGTTGTTTTTTTGTTTTGTTTGTTTGTTTTGTTTTGTTTTTTTGTTTTTTTTCTTCCGTATCCATGCCATCCTTTAGCAGCACTGCTAGTTTACTTTCATTCTACCCCAAACCCAAAGCAGCTTACTGCTGTAGTATTTTAATTCCTTCTCATTTTCTCTAATTATAAACTGAATCAGACAGTGCTTGTTCTGCAGGTTTTAAGACTGTTTGCATACTGACCACTTATGTACAGGTGACAGGCTAAACAGAGCCAGTAACTGTTAAGCAAAATATTCATCCTTAGCTTCAGTGGAGGCATTTCTTTCGTTCTCTACTCAGTTCCTGATTTTCATGAAACTTGTAGCAATTTAAAGTGAGACTGGATTGCTTTGTCCAATTTGATTGGCACTGACTGTAGGGCCAATATGTTTGTGTAAGCCTCATTTCCATAAGAAACCAGGTTAAAAATGCTTTAGGAATAAATCAAGAAAGCTTGCTTTGGATGCATATTTTTAGATTAGTTATTAGTCTAATATATATTTACACAGGAAAAAGAATGTTGAAATGACACAAAAGCTTGGTGTGTTTTGAGACAGTGTGTCTTACAAGACTCCCCAAATTAGGTTGATATCTTAGCATGATAATCATGTAACATCTGTTTAATTTGAACATACAAGACACAGCCTATGTGCATTTCACATAAATGTCCAAATATTCCTTTTCACCCTAGAGAAACCTCCTACATTTACGTGAAAATGACTTACACAATGTGATTAGACTTGGTTTTCTGCTTACTGTAGTAGCTAATTTGGGTAAATTGTGTTGGACATAGTGGAATCTAGCCAAGTAATTAAAAATTATTTGCATTTCAGATTATGCATTTCTGGGTTTGACCTTTTTTTTTTGTTTTAGTTTTTTTTAAGGTCTTATAAAACAGTAATTTTGAGAAATTTCCATCTTTCTCTTTGGGGTGAGGCAAACAAAATGTTTTGTATACAGAGGGCTGTCAACTACACCCAACTGGAAAAAATGTCACTGCTGTTTTTTTTTTTAAGTAGTATTTTTGTTGTTATTAGGGCAGCAGATGAAATAATGGAATGGGGAAAATTCTTTTCATAATGGATAAAGTTTTTATGAGCAGCAGCAGCTTTTGTTTTTCATGTAATTAGTGAAAGGAAAACTGTTTAACAGATGAAGACAGAGCCTAGGCTTTAGGCTGCTGTTTTTTTTCTCAAATTTTTTTTGTCTTTGTTAGAAACAGCTACTATATTTTGAAATTTTATTATGAAGATGCAGGTTTGAAATGGCTTTTGTTTTCAGTTTACATATATAATGTAAATAAAACCACTTCAAATCTGGGAAGAAAGACAACTGAGAAGGTAAGTCATATTTATCAAGTGAAACGTCAACTTAGCTTTTTGTCACCTGGATTCTTTTTTTATTGTTTGCTTGCAGAATTTTTTACACAGATAGGAAGACCTATTGTTAAATATAAGCTTTGTTTTTCAAGTTCTACTGATGTAAAATGACTTGCTGAAGTTGGAGACACCTATATTTGGTTTTCTTTATGAAGTAGTTAGTACCTATGCAGAAGTTATGCTTTCTAAAATGGAAGAGGAAAAAAGCACATGTGGTTATTAGGGATAACAAAGAATTGAAATTAACATTGACAGCTAACTGTACAGATTTTTTTCTTCCTTTATTGCAGGAACTGAAGCTTCCTCTTTAAAAGGTGCAGTGCTGTGAAAATTGTTACTGACCATAGGAAAATGGACATGCTGCAGATACTACGTAAAACCACAGAGCGCTTAGAGTGTGATCACTGCAGCTTCAGAGGAACGGACTATGAAAACATACAAATTCATATGGGTACCATACACCCAGAGTATTGTGATGAAATGGATGCTGCTGGTTTGGGTAAACTTATATTTTATCAAAAAAGTGCAAAACTGTTTCACTGCCACAAATGTTTTTTTACCAGCAAGATGTATTGCAATGTGTATTATCACATCACAGCACAACATGCAGCACCTGAGAAGTGGAATGAGGAGCGGAAAGAACAGGTAGAAGGAGATTCAGATTCCTCCAAAAAAAGTGTCACATTAGAGCCACAGAAACCTACCCTTTCCCCCGAATCACGCAAACCTGCCCTTTCTCCTGAACTGAACAAATCTGAACCTGTTGTTTCCCCCAAGCTCCAGAAATCGTCAGTGTCTCCAGAGCCCCAGAAGTCAATTCAGGCAACTTCTTCAGAGCCAGAGAAGTCAGCTCAGGCCACGTCCCCAGATCCAGAAGCGTCAGCCCAGGCCATGTCTCCAGATCCAGAGAAGTTAGCCTCAGCTGTTTCCCCAGACTCAGAGAAGCAGTCTCCTACTGTGTCCCCTGACCCACAGAAGCCAGCCCCTGCTGTATCCCCTGACCCACAGAAGCCAGCCCCTGCAGTGTCCCCTGACCCACAGAAACCAGCCCCGGCTGTGTCTCCAGAGCCTCGTCGGCATTCCCCAGCTGTGTCTCCAGAGCCTCGTCGGCATTCCCCAGCAATGTCTCCAGAGCCTCGTCGGCATTCCCCGGCTGTATCGCCAGAGCCCCGTCGCCATTCTCCTGCTGTGTCTCCGGAGCCCCGCAGATACTCCCCAGCTGTGTCGCCAGAGCCAAAGAAACCTACTCCAGCAGTATCCCCTGAACCACGGAGGTATGCCCCAGCTGGGTCTCCTGAGCCCCGGAGGCATCCTTCTCAAATGCGGAGGCCTGCTTCTGCTTCTTCTCCTGAAACCCGGAGGCCTGCTCCTGCAGTTTCACCAGAGTCATGGAGACCTGGTCCGACTGTTTCCCCTGAGCCCTGGAGATCTACACCTCACGACGTGCAGAAGTCTTCCACGGTTTCTCCCTGGGCTCCAAAGCCTGCCATGTCGGCGTCCGTAGAATCTCGGAGGTCTGCACCTGAGTCCCGAAGGCCTGGCCCCGTTGTGTCACCAGAGCCTAGGAGGATTGTTTCTGACTCATGGAAATCTACGTCCTTTTCTGAATCCCAGAAATCTACTCTTGTTTCTTCTGAGCCATGGAAACCCATCTCATCTGTTTACCCTGAAGGCTGGAAACCTGTTCTGTCCCCTGACACGTGGAAGCATTCTCCCCCTGTTTCTCCTGAGCTTCGAAAGTCTAGTCACACAGTTTCCTCTGACTCTTGGAAGCCTTCTTTCTTTCCTGAGGTCCGTAAGCCTGGTGCTTCGGTATCTCCTGAATCTTGGAAACTCTCCGAGTCCCGGAAATCTATGTATTTTTCTGAAACTCAGAAATCCACCTGTGCTGCTTCCTCTGAGGTCCAGAAACGGGCTCATTTCCCCGAACCTCGGAAAAGAGCTCTGTTCCCAGAATCTCGTAAGTCTAATCCTACTGTTTCTACTGATGTCCAGAAACGTGCTGTTTTTTCTGAGCCCCAGAATCAGGTGTCTACTTCTGCTGTTTCTACTGAAGGCCAAAAACACATGCTATGTTCTGAAGCCCAGAAATCAGCTCTTGTTTCTTCTGAAGTCCAGAAGCATGCCCTATTTTCTGAAGCCCAGAAACTTGCTCCCATTTCCTCTGAAATTCAGGAGCCTACTTCCTTTCCAGAGTCTCAGAAATCTGCTTCTCCTGAAATTCAGAAACATGGCCTCTTTACTGAGTCCCAGAAGCCTACTTCTGTTTCTCCCGAGACCCCCAAACAAGCTCTTTTTATTGACTCCCAGAAATCTGCTGTTTCCCCTGATGTTCAAAAGCATGCTGTATTTTCTGAGATGCAGAAGCCTGCTGCTGCTTTATCCTCTGATGTCCAGAGACATGCTGAAACTACTGTACCTTCTGAAATCCAGAAGAACGTTCTGTTTTCCGAGCCTCACAAGTCTGGTCCAGGTTTCTCTTCCGAGCCCCAGACACCTAGTGAGTCTGGTGAGAGCGACTTTCTTTCCCACAGTTTAGATGATCAGAAACCACTGGATGATCTATTCTCACAGGATGAACAATCAATTTTAGCCAAAGAATCACCAGAAGACATGTTATATTCCTGCCCAAAAAAGAAGCCCAAGAAGGAAAACCAGGAGAACTCAGATTCTGAACTAAATAGCAGTGAGTGTGGAAAAACAGAGATGGACTTGATGGAGATAAAGGAGCAAGAATCAAACAGTGACCAAGAGCAATATGATATGGAGTCATCTGATTACAGCAAAGAGAGCAAAATAGATGCAACTACTCCCATGCAGCCACAGTGTGTGCTGCAGTTTACCGAAGAGAAAGAGGCTTTCATCTCCGAGGAAGAAATAGCAAAATACATGAAGCGTGGCAAGGGAAAGTATTATTGCAAAATTTGTTGCTGTCGTGCAATGAAAAAAGGTGCTGTCTTGCACCATTTAGTTAACAAGCATAATGTTCAAAGCCCGTACAAATGTAAAATATGTGGCAAAGCTTTTCTCTTGGAGTCTCTTCTTAAAAACCATGTTGCTGCTCATGGTCAAAGTTTGTTGAAGTGTCCACGTTGTAATTTTGAATCAAATTTCCCCCGAGGCTTTAAGAAACATTTAACCCATTGCCAAAGCCGTCATAGTGATGATACACCTAAAAAACACTTGGACAGCCTTGAACCACTTGAAGAACAAATTTAATTTGTTGTTTGTTGTTTTTTTTTTCCCCCGTGCTAGAAAAGCTGAATTTACAGAAGTGTTCAGAAGTGTTGCTGTATGTTACCTAAGTAGTTTAGCTGATCTGACAAGTCAGAAGATGCATGGTTTATTGTACTATGTTTAACTTGTCTTACAGCTGTATTACTGAAATGATTTACTTTCGAAAGTCATTTTAAATATGTGTTCATGTCTTTGTATTACCCATCAGTAGAGTCATATTTTATTTTTCAGATGTACTATGTTTTTGAAACCAAAATGGATACAAATTAGTTTTGTAAAAATTTGTAAAACGTACAGGCAATTAAGGACTGGAGTGGCAGGCAATCCATATATTCCTGTGAAAACTGAACTTGCTTTTTCACATTTGTTAAATGTCATATTTTTCAAAATGTTTTTATCAAATTCTCAAAATTCTCACCAA
This sequence comes from Aramus guarauna, assembly GCA_013400195.1. Lineage (NCBI taxonomy): Eukaryota > Metazoa > Chordata > Aves > Gruiformes > Aramidae > Aramus > Aramus guarauna. The sequence goes on along the minus strand of VXBL01004719.1, from coordinate 567,838 downwards.
ATTGAATGTGAATGAGCCAGGCATGAGAAACTAGCAATCCTTCTGGAATCATTGTGCCCTGAGATTGTAATTGAGTGTATAGGCATTTGTTGGAAATTTATTGCACTCAGTTATCTGACTTGTCTCAGATTTAGAAGCATCCAAGGTACTTATTTTGTGATTCTGTATTTTGGCCATGTTTTAAGCATGTACTAATATACATTGAAATTGATGGATTAATGTCAGACTATGTATAGCTCATCACTTTCTCTTGATTCAGATGTTTGTAATGTCAGAAGACCCCTAAATTTCTTGTATTTGGTGAAATGCTATGCTTTAATCTTTTAACAATAAAAAGAAACCCAACCTGGCTTGGCCATTTTTCTTTTTTTCCCAAATCAAGAACAAAACCTTTCATGTTGAACATACTATCTTTTAAGTATCTTTGGCAACAGGAAATGCAAAATTATCCTTGGGTTCTGCTCTGAATACTTTTAACTTTCCAGTCATCAGCCTATGAAAGCAAGGTTAGTCTAAATTTCCTGTCTGCTTCAGAAAAACATGTCGGATGTAAATGAGGGAAAACATGGAAAACAGGAATTTGTGCACTGTTATTTAGCATGCTTACTTTTGTCTATTTGCATATTACCTCTTCAAAAACCGTAAGTACTGTATAATTCAGCAGGAGTATGGATTTTAAGTGGAGGTGGCACAAGGAAAGTTTCATTCTCCTCAGGCTAAATTATGCCTAGACTCAAGCTGTTGTAAGTACTGGCTTAGACTATGAAGGTGATAGCATTAAATAATAATGAAAAAATCTCCAGGTGTAAGCTCCTACCAAAGAGCTTTAGATTGATTTGATTGAAACCTGTGTCTGATACCTGTCATGTATCAAGAGGATTTCTGGAACGAAGGGAAAAAGTATTTAAAGCTCTACACTTACAAGACTTCTCAGTGCTGCCTATAAAGAGCAAGCTTTCTTGCAGGGTCCTCTCACACAGGACCAAACCCACTCTAAGCCCAGTGCCCTTTGTTCCCTTTCATGGGGTCCAGACTAGAATTCTAGATATTTTTTTATTTTTATTTTTTCCCCTAGGAGTGACAACAGACAAGTCTAAGAAAGAGCACTTGACTATTGAGCCCTGCTAGTGTAGTCTTTGTATAAAAGCTGCTTTTCTCCTCTGCTGTCATTTCATTACTCTTGGCACAGTCATTTGGTTAAAAAGATGCCTTAATACTATTTGAATAAAAGGAAGAAATCAAGGAAGGATTTGTTTGAATTGGAAGTGGTGTCACCTTTACAGTTCAGTATCTCACTGCTGGCAGATACTTGTTTCTCACTACTGTGTATCAGGTAACTTCTTTGATTTCTAGGAATCCATAATCAAGGCTTGATGGTGTTGCTGTGCTTTTTTTTTGCTGACTACTTGATTCTTTAATCTTGATTTATAGCTGCCAAAGTGTACTTTACAGCTCTTGGAGATCAACTTTGCAAGTCCCCTTGATATATTAGGGCATTCAGACTCTTTATACAGATATGATGGGCACTTCCCAGTTTCTCTTAGTACAGAATTTTGTAAAAGCCTTGTGGAAGTTGAAGGACACTTGTGTGTATTTCTTTGTTAAGACTAAGTATTCTTTCACCATTCCCTTACACAATGCTAGTTTGAGATGTGTAGGAGGATCTGCTGGAATCTGAACTGATTTAACTAATTTCTCTAAGGAACTTTAGGACACCAATAGATCAGATTGGGGATTTATTGTTTCCCTTTCAGATAACCTTTTATAGATGCTGGGGAGAAGGATGAATACTCTTGATTGCAGTGATCATTCTTTTTTGACATAAGAAATAAATGCAAGTGAAGCGCTTCCATATTTACCAGTGTAAGAATTTGCTTGAAATATGCCTGATGCTCTGATTTAGTCCTTGGATACTCTGTGAAATAACTTCAGCTGAAATTATTACTAATTCCGTTTCATGTGTTAGAGTATGAAGCAAATACAGAGGTCTGTAGTTTCCAGAAACTACTGTGTATTTCTGCAGTTGCAGGGGCATTTTATCAAAGCCCCGAGTGTTGCGTGTTGTCTTACTCATTCCTGTTCTTCAGCACAGGGACCCTTTGGACTCAGTACTCTCTAGTTCTAACTTCATGTTTCCTTTGGAGGTGGTTTGGTTGGGAAACAACATGATCATGTCAGGAGGTAGTAACTGGGGCAAACACCAAGTTTACTTATGGTACAGGTGTTGCAGGTAACTGCAGTTCCTTCACTCACTGAACCATTTGGGCTGCTCCTGCCTGAGAAAAATGTAGTTACATACCTTAGATGTAAAGACAAGTCTACTTGTTTACCCCTTTGTTGCACGTTTTTTTTCCTCTTCTTTTCTCCCAAAGGCTATTTATAGCCTATGCTGAGAACTGTGGTGGACAAATTCCAAATACAGTCTATCCAGGGAATGCAGTAGTTCACAGGTGATGCATACAGCTATGAAGTAATTACCTGGGTAGATAAAAGATGAGAAGCCTGTTTGGAACCAGTGTGTTAGAGTGTCGAGCTCCAGTTAGAGAGGGGCTGGAAAGATTTCATTTGAGTAAGAGATGAGTAAAATTAAACTTGGGGTTTTTATGGATTTTTGTAAATATCCTTAGATTTTTTTTTTATCATGCTTAAGAATAATCTTGAGATTGGATATAGCAGGTTGTATATACTTAACATTCCTTTCCTTCTCTTTGTATGTTAGTATAAGACTTGCTTAATCTCATAAAATTTTAGAAGTAAAAAATAATGTATAAAATACATTTATTGAAGGTTTGCCTATGGATTCATAGTTTGGAGGGGTTTTTTCATCATGACTGTTTAGTGATATAGAACAGCTCACTCATATCTTACTCGAATGAGTGCACTGAGGTCACCACAACCATTGCTATGCTCGTATTTATGTATTTTTAAAAGGAGAAGAGGGGAAGAAGGTGAACTCCTTAAATCAATTTAAAACTTTGAGTATACGAATACAATAGGAAAGTGAATAAGAAACTGAGAAGAAAATGGACGAAGGTGTAAGATTCCACCTGAATTCTAGCCTGTCTGTATATGCTTTATGATAGGCTTCCAAAGCATGATTATATACTTTTAAAATATGGAATGTATTTGAACCTTTTGTAGTACATGTAATATTTTGCATTTTCTTTCCTGTATGTTTACATGACCCAGTTTAACATGAATTAAAAAACAAAACCACCACAAAAAAACAAAACAACAACAAAACAGTTTCTAAGGGATTTCTTGGACAAAAGACAAGTAAAAAATTTGCTTTTTAACTAATAGCATTACCCAGCCAGGGTTGCCACATGGAAGTTGATCAGTTATTTCTAAAGATCACAAATATAAACATCCTACATATAATTAACACTGAAAATTTATATATATTTAAATTTTCAATGTTATTTTGTAAAACTTCAGGGACTTGAGGAGTAAACTGCCTTCGATGTGTATATAAATAACATGAATGTAGTCTGTGGCTTATTTCTTTGTCCTGTGGCTGCAGTTCAGTGTAGAAAGACTGAAGTTAACTAAAAGCCAGTCAAGGTAATTTAACTCACAGCAGCGCAGAAGTCCATGAAGATTAGTTTTCTCTGCTTCCCAAGTATCAGAACGCATTCATTCTTGAAATGAGAAATAATACATACTAAAGTCAGCATAGTGAAATAATTTCCTTGGTATATACTTGGGTATAGCACAATAATCAACTTTAAGATTCTCTGAATCTTTAAAGGATGTTACTTTAATAGATTATACGTATGATTGAGAAAATGCTTCTATATGAACTTTTAGGCAAGATGACAGAGAAAATGGCAGTTCCTTCTATATGATCCCCATCCTTGGCGAGGAAACTCTTCCATGTACGCTTGGAAGGATGGACGCCGGTTTGAGTCCTTGTCGTGCAGAGCGCTTGATGGAAAGTACAAAAATGGAAAGTGAGAGTAAAGAAACACCGGGGATGTTGTTATACAATGATGTTGTTTTTCAGCTAAATTAGCTGTGGCCATATGTGCAATACCAACTTACCTCCATCTTTTTATTGCAAAAAAGGGTTAATAATTGTGTGGAATGTTGAGTTATGTTTTTAAAGTGCATTTTCACAAGCATTTAATCAAATTTAAAGGAGTCTTCTGTAGAGAACTCGGAGGTGTTTTTCAGCAAAGGCCATTTCTGTCACAGGTTACGACTTTGTTTTGTTTGATATTTGGGAAGAGATTATTGCAAGAACTATTACTTTCGGTAATAAATCTTTTATCTTTGTTCAGCATACCTAAAAGTATCTAAATATGTCTAGTGTATCAGTATGTTGCTTGAGCTCTAGATCAAAGGAATCGTGGAATGTAACTGCTAGAACGTGAACATCTGTATAATGTTAATGGTACTAGTTTTTCTTGCATTAATGAGCAAATTAATTGTGGAGAAAATGTTGCTTATCAAAACCATTTAGGATTCAATAGTAATATTTTAAAATAAGAATTGTGTCTACTTCACAATCTCCTATTCTGAGAAAGAGCCTCTAAAAGAAGTATTACATTTTAGTTCATTTAGTAGAAGCCAAATCAAAGTAATTTTCACTTATTTTTATTGTCTGACTTACTTGACCAGCTATTTCTTCTGAGCTGTACAATTAAAATATTAGGTCTATTTTCTTTTTTTTTTTTTTCCCCCTGTTGCCCTACAGGTGAAGGAACAGCTTGGGTGCGTGGTACTTCTATAGGATAGACAACAGCCTGGTTTGAGAGCATGTGGGTCAGAATCAGAAATGTCAGGTAAGGTGACAGTAAGAATTGGTTGCAGAGCTCCCAGCCAGAGTGAAAAAGCAGATGAAGCTTTCTTTAAGCAACTTTGAGGTAGTCTGTATCCCAGATGCTTGTTGTTGTGAGGGACTTGATCCCCATGATGTCTGATGGAAAGGCAGCATGGCAGGATCCAATTAATCTGGGAGGTTTCTGGTGGATGTCGGGCAGCTTCTTGATACAGGGACAGGATGGGCCATTGGGGTGATGCACAGCTCAGTCTACTGGTCACAGAAGAGGAAGAACTGGCTGGAGATTTGATAATCGATAGTAGACTTGGCTGTAGTGACCATGAAATAGTGGGGTTCAGTGTCCTGATAGGGGGAAGTAGCAGACAGAGTACAGATCATACATTTCAAGAGACCAGACTTTGAATTATTTAGGGAACTGGTAGGTGGGATCACATGAGAGACAACTCTGAAGGGTTAAGGAGCTGAGGAAAACCAGCAAGTCGTTAAAGACAGCCAGGAATGGACTAACCCAAGAAGATTTATCAGGAGATAAACGTGGCACCCATGACAACTCCAGTGCAAAAAGGCAGTACAATGGAGATGGAGGCGCAGGCTACAAGTAAGGGATTTGGGAACGTTTCAAGGGACATCAAGGGCAATAAGAAGGACTGCTACTGCAACATTAGTAGAAAAAGTCTGAACAAGGAAAATGTGTGACTGAGTGGGGCAGCTGGATTAGTGACAGCAGACATGCAGAAGACTGAGGTACCCAGTGCCACCTTTGTCTTAGTCTCCCAGGACTCTGGGATTAGTGAACGGATCAAAGGAGTGGAAGAACTACCAGGACAGGGTTGAGTCAGGAGTTACTTCAGTGAACTCAACTCATACAAGTCCATGGGACCCTATGGGTGGTGTCCCAGGGTGCTGTGGGACTGATGTCCTTGCAAGGCTATTGTATATCATCCTTCATGGAGTTTGGGGGAGGCCCCTAGTCACTGGAGAAGAAGCAAGTTCAGAAGGATGGTTCAGAACTTCCCTGGTCTGTGCAAATATTTAATCTTTATAGTTCAGATAAAAATGATAAAAACAGATGTTGAAGATGGATACCTTCACTTGTCACTGGCATTCTATAAACAGTAATACCTATGCTGACTCTGAGGGCAGATTCTTTTGGAAAATTGAAGAAATTCAGAGGGAGGTACATAGAAGAAATCTTAAAGCTCCTTCAGTTTTCCCTCCTGCAGTTTCCAAATATTTAACATTATAAAGGCTCAGCAGTGCAGTTGCTACAGACCTGAGTTGGCCCGGTGACATCCTGTGCTATTTTGTTGTGGAAAACGAAGAAACCAATAACGACCAAATGAAGACTTTGGAGGAAATCAGCTCTGCAGTTGAAACGATGTCTCAGCATGTCAGTAACTGCTGCAGCCTCGCAGATGGGACAGAAGGTGTTACACAAAGAGCATATGTGCATTAAAGAGATAATGTAATGACCTCTCTGCTGTGACTTTGGCTTAAGGGGTTACTGCTCTCAGCTGCCCAACTCCATCGGGCACTGTTCCTTATCTTCTTTCTGTTGAACTGTTCACCTGTGTGATTTCTAAACTGGAAGCTAGTCTGTGAAAAAATCTTTACTGTAAATTTTTTTAAAAAAAACAATCATTCTCAAGTCCCTGGGTTTATGGTTAAATGAAGCATCCTGTTGTGGTACAAGCAGGGTGTTAACATCCAGAAGGGGTGGAAAAAGTCAGGTTGGGCTGAGTGGTAGGTGGTAATTACATATTTCTCAGCAAAAGAGCATGCATTTCCCCATGTATGGCCCACGTGGACCAAAATATTCTTGTCCAAATGAGTCCTTCACCGCATGTCACCTCAGGTTCCTTCCAAGACTCTGCCACTGAGCAGTCTGAGACTTGTATCAGCTGAGCTACAGGCCTCCCTCATACATGAAACGCTTTCCACGTCTTGATGAGGCACATCAATGTTAGATGAATGTTAAATGCTGTTCCTTAAAGTTCAAATATTTCGCTGCATTATTTCTGTGGGGATTAAACCCTACATTAGAACTTTGAAATACTGTTTGCCTCTTGTTTTCAGATGCTGTTCTGCTCTGTACCCAGCCTATCGTCCATTATTACTCTTCCTCTGCTTCTAAAACAGCATCTTCGTTTCCAAGTCACCATTAGAAATAATTGAGAATGTGGAATATTAACTTCTCTTAAAAAAAATAAAAAAAATTGTTGTGGCTAACTGCAGGTTGGAGTTGACACAAATAAACCCTTGAACAAGCTAAATGTTCCTGGTATTGCATGTGAGATAAAAATGCATTGGACAGAAATTGTTATGTGTGTGCAAATAAAATGTGGCTTTTACTAGTATCACTTGTTCAGATGTAGGAGATTGTTTTGTTACAGCTTTCTCTCATGTCTGACTTCCTGAGGATCTCAGAGCTAAAACAATTTTCAGAACTGGAAATTGAACAGACTATCTCATTTTGATTGTGCTAATCTCTGTCATGTTGGCTGCAACTGTAGGAGTGCAAAGTGTTAGAAAATATTAGCGTGAAAATCCACACTTTCCTGTGGCAAGCTTTGGTGTGCATTTTAATCCATACAAGAGGAATTCTGGCTCCTCTTTGAATTGTAATATACAGATTTGTATAATGAATTGTTTAATTCATTTTAATCCCTGGTTGACAAGAGAAGAGCAGCCGACATCATCTACCTGGACTTGTGCAATGCATTTGATACTGTCCCGCACAACATCCTGGTCTCTAAATTGGAGAGACACGGATTCGATGGATGGACCACTCGGTGGATAAGGAACTGGCTCAAAGAGTAGTAGTCAATGGCTCAACGTCTGAGTGGAGAACGGTGACAAGTGGTGTTCCTCAGGGGCTGGTACTGGGACCGGCACTGTTCAACATCTTTGTCGGAGACATGGACAGCAGGATGGAGTGCACCCTCAGCAAGTTTGCTGACGACACCAAGCTGTGTGGTGCGGTTGACATGCTGGAGGGAAGGGATGCCATCCAGAGGCACCTTGACAGGCTTGAGAGGTGGGCCCGTGCGAACCGCATGGAGTTCAACAAGGCCAAGTGCAAGGTCCTGCACGTGGGTTGGGGCANTGTTTATCAAGGACTGTAGTGACAGGACGAGGGGTAATGGGTTTAAACTGAAGGAGGGTAGATTTAGATTAGATGTTAGAAAGAAATTCTTCACTGTGAGAGTGGTGAGGCACTGGCACAGGTTGCCCAGAGAAGCTGTGGATGCCCCCTCCCTGGCAGTGTTCAAGGCCAGGTTGGATGGGGCTTTGGGCAACCTGGTCTAGTGGAGGGTGTCCCTGCCCATGGCAGGGGGGTTGGAACTAGATGGGCTTTGAGGTCCCTTCCAATGCAAACCATTCTGTGATTCTATGAATTCAGTGTGGATGCAATCACATTTAAAATGATCCTACACTCTGACATTGCTGTTTGTGCATTACTATATCACATCATTCATTTTTTTTAGTCCCCTTATTATAAGATTCTTTTCATTTGCTCTGGGTTCAGCAACACGTTTCCTGGGTAGGCAGTACCTCTGCTGTAACTGCAAAGATATTTGGCTGGGAGTTGAGTTCTTCAGCCAGCTCACAGAAATACCATCTGCGTGACCTGGTGCAGGGAGGTGCCAGCCACCTCCTAGACCGCAAACCTTGCTAGAGCTAACGCTTTGGTGTTACGCTAACGAAAGGATTATAAAGCACGGTTAGGCTCTCTAGACAGCCTGGGAACCGGATAACGACGGCTCTACAGCTCCGCTCCGCACCTTGCTGCTTTGCCGCCTGGTCCTCGTGCGCGGCGTGCCCCACGCGGGGGTCGTGTGCCTGGGCACTGCCCGTGCCCGGGTGGTGCAGCCTCCCGCGGGGTGCGGAGCGGCCGCTGCCTGCGCCCCGCCTGGCTTCTGCGCTTCTTCCACCCCACCGGGGCTGAGGGGCCCTGCGCCTCTTGACTTAGTTGGCTCTCGGTTTAAACTCTTTTAAAAAAGAGCTGTAATATTTACTGAGATACAAATAAAATGGCAGATGGATGGGGAATGATAACTGCTGTGGTTTTGTGCACATGACAACTATTCCGCCGCAAAGATCGTGGTTTTATGTGACACCGAGGGCAGTTTTGTCTCATTATTGCTCGCTGCTCCCCTCAACCCGGTTTTGGTAAAGTTATCCATTAGAGGGAGCTGCAGAGCAATTTATTAGTAGATCAGCTTCAAGGCACGGTTTTTTTAACATCGTAAATACACATATGGAATACCAATACATTAGCCATAGGTTCAGAAATGGCTCTGGGCTTTTCTCTTTACTATGGTGAATTAGTTTGGGTCCTACTAGGACTGATTTCCTCACCGCTGTATCCAGAGTCCTCTGTTTTAAAGCACTTGTTTATTTTCTTTGATCCCCCTCCCTGCTGTGCAGTTATCCCATTCCCATAGCACGTGCGTTATTTACAAGGACGTTTAAAATATTTATGTAATCTCAAAAAAAAAAAATAAAAAAATCACTCTTTTGTTCCCTAAGTCACTACTTCTCTTATGTTGATAAGAAAAACCGCTAAGGGAATTGCAGAGGAAGCCTGCCTTTCCCATGGCGGTACTGAAAAGCCACCTCACGCCAGCCTGCTGCGCAGGGGACCCGTGCTGGGGATAAACTCTGCAAAGAGGATTTAACTACAGTCCACAGCGGCTGGTGCACACAGCAGAGATGCAGCCTTTGGCTGACGAGGGGCTTTCAAATCTGACCTGTTGATTGCCAGAAGCTGAGGGGGTAAAGCAGGGCCAGCAGCACTCCCCACATGTCCTGCTCATACAGCGTTTGCAGCTGGACCCCGCTGCTTTTGAAAAAGACGCGGGCACAGCTTCTCGCCCAAAGCTCATGCAGGGTAAGGGTGGTGAGTGATCCACGGTCACGCAGAAATGCACCAGAGGGAACCAGTGAGATGGAAAAGATGCATGTGAACAGCCAGATTTACACCCAGGTTAGGCTTCTCCAAGTCTCAGCAGAGAGAGGCAGCGTCCGAGCAGGAAATCTGAAAATACGAATCCAGGCGTGCCGTAGGAAACCTGCCTGCCGGGCGGCCGTACCGCTGGCCTGACTTACCCTGGTTTAGGACGGTTCCGCTTCCAGCATTGACAGCGCTTTCCTGGCTATTGATGGGCTGCAAGACAGCGACTGTGCTCCGAGACAGTGCCTTCAGATGCAGCCTGCTCATCTGCAGTCAAATTCCCCCTTGAAATCCTCAGGAATTTTGCCTGAGTGAGTCCGTGCACTACTTGACTTACTGAGGCAAAAGCTGTTTACACATATAAAATAGAAACAAGCCCTGAAACTTATGTCCTTCATTATTTTATGTTGACTTGCTCTGGTCTGGGCTGGCTCCAGCATTTTTTCTCACTGCACTCATTACTCCAGGCAGTAATGAAACTGGATAAGCCAAATGACCAACTTGGCCTTGACGTGGTTATAATGTCGTCGAAAGTAGGAGGAAACACAAATGTACTGCCCCGGCCAAGGGAATCTGAAACCTTCCTGCTTCATTTACAGTAGAAACCAATCAGAAATCCTTAATTCCCTCGCTTTCAGACCTCTCTACTACACATCAACACTAAGGCCTTGCATCACACATCAGGAGAAAGAAGTCAGAAGGCTTTCATAACTTGATCTTGTGAACCTGTCAATGGGAAATACTTTGAAATTTAACTTCCCAGCAAAGAAACCTGTAAAGAAAGCTGTAGGGATGTTTTAATTACATTGAAACCAATAAAGTACCAAGGAAGGTCACATCACTTGGAAGCAAACACTACTTTTGAGTAATGATCTTCTTTTGCAAGATAAACTAAGTGTGATAAATGATCTTAGGCGGGACCACTGGCATAACCTCCGTTGTGTTTTTGACGCGTCAAGAAAGGATTCGAATACTTACGCATTTACAACAGAACCAGAATAATTTATCTACTCTGGTTTATGTCAGCACGTTTATGTCCAAATAGCTGAAGATTCCAGTTTCGCTGACAAACACCGCAGAAAATTAAACCACTGCTGCTGGCTCGCACAGCATAGTTTACATTGTTTTGCGGCAGCTGCAGGATGCATTCTTTACTCTTAATATAAACAAACAGATACATCCCAGCATAGGGGAGCGCTCCCGGGGTGCGAGGGCAGCTGGGTGCCGCAGACCCGCACCTCCCCGGCCGGGCTGCCGCCGCCGGGGCTGCCCGTGCTGGAGCTGCCGGAGCCTTCGGTGGCTCTTGGCCTGGGCTGTATCCTGTACAGATTTCTTACAACTGGCTATCTTATTGTTTGGATATAAACTGGTTGCTGATGAGATGCAAGCGGGTTTGTTTAATTAAAAAAAAAAAAAAAAAAAGGCCAGCTAATTGAGTTAAAACTATGTGGTTTATGGGAGAAAATGCCGAAGTTAATTACGGTTACCATCTGTTTCATCAAAACACTGTTTTGCTTTGAATACCTCTATTGTCAGGGCTGGCTTTAATATCTTTCTGAAATTTATTCCAGTGAGGAGGTACTTCAAAATGACATTACGTTGTTCCCCATAATCTCTAGCAGACAAGAGAGCGGTGGTGTCTGCAGTGACCTTAGGGTGCTCTTTCTTTTAAAGGAAATATTGCGGTGGCTTTAATCACTGCAAGCTTAGCTCTGTGCACAGGAAGCTTGCATGATTTTCTCCAGGGATTTATTCAAGGAGGTCTTTGTGTATGTGTTTCTGTATGAGGCAAATTGCAAACATGAGTGGCATTCTTTTCCTCATCTCCTTCCCACCACCTGACCGTCATTTAATTTCTGCATTATGAATTATCAAAAACCCCACGAAGAATACAGCTCTCCCCATGGTACTTATGCACACATACGCATCTAAGTGCACACACCTCGCTCTTAAAAGCTATGTCATGATATATGACATAGCTGTCTTGAGAGTCTTGCAACACACTTGTATGACGCAGCCTGGAGGAACTGAGTGACCGGACACGGCTCGAGCTTTTACCCCGTGAATTGCTTTGCAGCATGGGACCATTTATCGCAGGCTCCAGCTGTACTGCCGGGCTGCCTGCATTCACTTGGAGGTGCTAGCACAAACACAAATTCCTGCCCAGTTTCCAGGAGGGTTGTGGGGTATTGGAAAATAATGTTATGCATTGCTATCAGTAAATATGTTACCGATAGCAATATATCACCAAGCTCTAGTCTGACCTCTTATCAGACTAGAGCTTGGTGATAGAAGCAAGGTGGCTGTGAAGCTGGCAGCAGGAAAACAAAACCCAGTAACTTCTTTTAGCAGCCCGTCTGATTATATGCACATTCTCCAAAACATGCATTTGGCTGAAAAATGAGAAGGTATCACTGACTGAATGTAATTTCCGTGGTGCAAAGGAACTTATGAATTCATGTGTACTGAATCCTATGAATTCAAGGAAAATTCAATGGAGATTTAATCTGCTTCTGGAAGGAAAAATTCTTCATTCTGCCTGCTTCAAAGAGAAACAAAAACATCCTTTATTATTCTTAGTAAGAAGACCATACTGCTACCACTCAACATAGTGAAATGACAACTCCTTGAAAATCTTGCTGCTCCTACATCTTGGAGAAATGCTAATCGAATGGGAGTGATAAAGAATTAGGCAATAAGATTAGAAAGAGAGATTGTTCCTGAATCAGTCCATTAGGATTAACCAGGCTTTGTTCCATGGCAACCTAGCTAAGAATAATCATGACTGCAAATAGTGCTGTTCCAGTTTCTTGGGTGGAGCACAGAGTGAAATCGCTGCTCTCCAAATGCAATTGTTAATGTGTTTGGCCGTTCTTAAATGTCACTGTGGCCTCACTTCAGCAATTCAGTTAGTTGTTGTTTTGCCATCCTATGTGATGCGTAAGGAGTTCAAAACCCTGCAGGCCAGCGGAGTTCATAAGGTCTTTGTACTTCCCGATTACTTTTGGTGGGACGTGATTTCTGACGTTTGCAGTTGAGGTTGACGGTATTGTCTCTGCCACCTGCCCTGAGTCACTGGTGGCATACAAGGCGTGAACGGAGTATGTGAGAGACAGGGGCTGGAGTGGTCAGACTGGAAAATCGGTGGGTCCTCACAATGCAACCGGTTCTCAGGAATGTGGATCTCTATGGAGGAGAAGTTCAAACCACCTTCTCTGTTCATTCATGCTGCAGTACACGCATACCCAGGCCCCGTTCTGGGTGCAGCTGAGCTGTGCCCAAGGAGATGAAGCATTACCAGTGAGCAATTTGATGACATTGATTTTGTCAAGGAAGAATCTTGACAATCTCTTAAGAATCATAAATCTTGCATTTATTTATATTACTTGTTTTTATTATTCTACTATGCATTTGCCCTCCCTCACATTGCAATATATTTTTATTTTAAATGCATCTGTCTCTCTAATCTGTGCTTGGAAACTATGGTGCTTTCTCAATTCAGCAATCTAAGTTAGCATGAATCATTTTATGTATTTGATTATGGTGGCATTGTCATTTAAACAATGATGACGAGCATGAATTTAACCACTTCACTGCAGGCAACACCAAACTTACACAGGGTTTAGGTAGCATTTATTTGTGTATGTAAAATACTCTGGTAGGAAAAAAACCCACCCATATTTACTGACTTATGGTTTAATATGTATTTCCAAACAGTCACTTACTTGTCCTAAAACCAGCTGAGCCGTAGAAGAAGCTGTGCAGGGACACCACTGCTCTTCACAGGTGCTTCCCTTTGAGGGTAGATCTATGCATTTGGGGCACTTTCTTGCCTCTCTTCCCCAGAGCCTTGCCAGAGCTGTTAACCCAACAGGCCCAGCTCTTCTGGGCACCCATCGGCCTCTGTCTTCAGGGACTCTGGCTGATGCTGAGAGCAGGTGCCATTTCATTTAACTTTAGCTCTCTGGCCTGACCCTGTTGTCCAGGTTCCTCCACCAGTCGGTGCAGAGTGGCAGGTACCACCAAGAGATGGCTCGGGTGCTCTTGGGGCAGGCGTTGGGGATGGGGGGCTGCCTCCTCCCCGAAACTCTGCCCTCCCTCCCCTAGCTGCCAAGGGAACACTATCCCTATTGGTGTCCCCAATCCTCAGCCAAGACCCGACCCAAATGTGTGAGTAAGGAGGGGAGATGATTGCCAGCCACAGTGATCCAAACATGGCTTCATCGAAATAAAGCGCTGTTTATTCATCTGAAGGGACATGGAGTGCAGAAGAGGGGATGAATGGAGCGAAGCCCATGCGTACATTTCCCCATTAACTCTAGGCTCTCCTGTGAAGCTTTGGCAAGATACTTTTGGTTCAGTTGCTCTCATTCTTGAGTTCAGAGAGTCACCTTTATTATAGGTGTTTCTTACAGAGAGTCAACACCAGGTGGTGTTGACAATTCCCCTTACACACACACACACACACACCCCTACACCCACACACCCCCCTTCCACCTGGCTTCTTTGGCAGGCCAGCACCTTTCAGGTTTCAGCGTCTTCTTTTGTCCCAGCTCCAGATCTGGGTTCTCACCGGCTGGGCATTCCTTCCCCCGGGCATTCCCCAGCTCACAGTGTCCCTGCTGTTTCACAATGGACTTGTGGTGTTAGCTGAACTCCACCTTGCCATCAGCGCCTTTCCCTTTTTTTTTCCCCTCCGATAACTCACCTCTGATTTAACGCCTTACAGCCAGGCTGGATAATGACAAACTCATAAAAATTACAGCATCTTTATGACATAGTAGTCATACCAGCCACATTTACCACATGGCACTCAAACTCTTCAAACATACAGTTTCATTGAAAGTAATTCTGGAGCCCGTTTACTTTTAAAATAGCTGGAAAAAATAAACATATGATGTGTGCTTGTGGTTGTGTACAGCCCTGTGTGCCTTTGGGAATGCAGGGACTCTACCTTTGAAGGCTATGGCCTTGTAAATTTTATGGAGACATGAAAAATAGTCCTGCTGGGGTGTGTCATTTGGAAACTCGTATGCAAGTCTGCAGAAAACCCATCTTGCTGATTGCAGTCTTCAGGCTATAGAGGATTATCCACGCAAAGCAGACCTGCCGCACGCACACGCAAAGCGTCAGGCTCAGGCATAGGTGACGACGAAGGGCCGGTCCCACCTGAGACTTTCCACAAGCAGTGTAGTGAGGTGTAAGAGTGGTACGTGTGTGGTCACAATACTGAAGTTCCCGTTTGCCATCAGATTTTCTTCGTCCTGGTAGAAGTGTTGTTATGCGGCATACTTCATGAGGGGTGAGCGTATGTTGCTTACCAGCTGTGTTTTGATTCCACTGCCTGCCCCTGCACTGTGTATACACCTCTCACGACGTCTGCTGAATCAGCCAGTTGAGGCTGAATTACTTTTTGAGATACTGATTTAGGAAATATTCATGCAGGAACAATGAAGGAGACAATGCAGCCTCTCTGGTGTCCTTTGGCTGGAAGCTAAAATAAAGTTTGTGAGCGGGAGAGAAGGGCAGATGCTCTGCGGGCCAGCGCTGGTGCACGGGGCCGTGCTCCGGGGACGGCCACAAGCCACGAGGCACAGCCTGGGTAGCTCACACTCATAGCACCCAGTAAAACTGCGTCGTGAGTGACAAAATAGCCTCCCTGTCCACCAGCTGCTGAACACCCACCCTGAGCAGGACCTGGAACTGTCCTTGTGCCCCTTACCAACAGCAGTTGTTGTTCTTCAATTTTATTTTTTTTTAATTTTATAGACAAAAATAACACACACACACACACCCCTTCCCTAAATTACAAGAATTTATTCAATGCTTCATGATCTTTTGCCAAGCTCATAAAGAACGCCCCCTTTTTAATACTTATCAGGAGAGTGCTGATACTTTTTCCAGAACTGATTTAATCTGTATATACCGAAGTTTGATATCCTGCAGATGTTTGGTGAAATTCTAATAAACCAGCCAGAGTGACCCACCATGGGAATTTTATCATAATCCTCTTGAGGAAAAAAATGTTCATCCCAGGGGATGTGTCATAGGTCAAACAAAAACTGTCATACCTCCTCATTTTGAAAACACCCATCATCTTCACTTTTATTTACAACAAATACATAAAAGCTTTTTTTCAGCAATTTGTCTTTTTATTTATGTACTGGTACAGTAGCTAATTATTACAAGTTCCACACACTGCTAATCTTGCCATAATGGTATTTCTAGTATGACAACTTTCATCTGCTAACTAAACAAGAAGAGTCTTGCCTTTTCTCAGCACGGCCGTGAGTCAAAACCGAGTCACTGGGATTTGAGGATCTTAGGGCTTGCCTGCACGCAGTTTTTGCAACAGTGCAATTAGAGAAGTTGAAGTCAAAGCAGCACAGCCCCCAAACATGGGTGAAACCGCATTCTTGTTAAAGTGCTTATATCAGCACAGCTCATCTGAATAAATTTGGTGTAACAAGCAGTCCACGCTAGAGTAGCTGCACTGGAGTACACGGACCGGCTGTGCTGGTCTGGCTGAGACAGTCCCACAATGCCCACCACTGTGCCAGGGTTCCCAGGACCTTTTTTTCTGGCAATAGATGTGTGAGAATTTAGAAAGAGCTCATGGAACAAGGAAATGGACATCATGCTGTTCACCAAGAATGTGAGATTTTTACCTCTGCCTCCTTTTGGATCTGGGAATGAGAGGCATGGACTCTGAGCCTACAACTGGTTGTAGGTAACAACAGAACAAAGGGAACTTCCCCCTTTCATGTCACCTCACACCAGATAACTAGGTGCCGGAACCACACTCTTTGCCACACACCCCAGAGCAGCAAATGTGCTTCTGACACAGAAGCATCGTGCAGAAACCTCACCACAGGACCAGACTCAGGGCGGTTATTCTCTACCACATGCTCTACTGTGTATGACGCATCTCCTGTATCACAGGGGTTTTGTTTGTTCCTTTTTTTTTTTTTTCCCCTTTTTAAAGCCTGGCTACCATGTGTTGATGGTGTAGGTACACAATGTGTTTGCTTTGGCAATGAAAGCAGCTGAAGAATTTCCCACTTCAACCCCCAGACCAGCTGCGCACCCTGTCCCTCTAGGTTGTGCTGATGCAACTGTTTGCGCACGGGTAGTATAAGCCAGGTCAGAGAAATAAGGTATGTTGAAAAGTATCTTTCAACAAAACAACCCAACTACAATTGCAAGGGGGACACTGACTTGTGATTAGGACAGGAATGCACTGCAGATGGCAAGCAATTTTTTAGTATATCATTACAAAGTAGTTCATACAAGACTTTGGAAAAGTGTTAGAGGCAAGGGGGTTAAAGCCACAAAAATGTGAAAACCAAGTGTTGAAATAGATAGAGAAAACAACTAAGTTGACATTTGGAATTAAACAAATGTGTTGTCATCCACTGTGAATATCGAGCATACTTCTTCAATCTGTCTAACCTAATATAAACAGAGAGCAGCATGCATGTCTAAAAAAAACCCTCTACCAAAACATTGCAGATACCCATCTTGCCCTGAGGAGATGATAAAGGAAGAGCGCAAACCAGGTATGACAGCTCCTAGAGGCATCATTTCATGCGTGGTTAGAAGGCAGTAGCGTTCCACTCTAATGAGAGTGGTAAAAACGTATGGAGAAAGGAGAGGAGAGGAGAGGAGAGGAGAGGAGAGGAGAGGAGAGGCGGTAGGTCTCAGTTAACAATTAAAGCACATTAACATTGGAAGTTATTTTCTCAAAGTGTTTTCTCTTTTTTTTTTTTTTTTCCCATTCAAAATAGAGACCATGCGAGATCAGCATGAAAAAATAGAGGTAGCAATAAAGCTTCATTCTGGATGCTAAATTTACTGGAATAAATGTGAGTGCTTGTATTGCCACTGATATATTTAAAAGCAAGTCTTCCTTCAACCTGTTTTCTTGTCTCATAGCAAGCTGTTATGGTTAAAAAAAAATCCCACCTCTTTCCAAACATACACAGCATTAAGCCAAAAGACTCCCTGTATGAAGTCTTGTTTGAAGGAGTAACTTTGACTCAAATTGAAATTCTTTCAGGGAACTCCTAGAGCTTGTGTTTTGTGGGATTTTGGACTAACTGATAACAGAATTTTTTCCTTGACTGATAATCGATGAACCCACATGGGTTTTGACCCACTACTCTAAAGTGCTATTTGCAAGAAAAGTGAGACATGGAGGTTTGATGGAACCAAGCTGCCATCTGCTTTTAATGGTGACTCTCCAGGCCTTGGGTTGCTCACAGATGATCTTACTCAAGGAAAGAGGAAAGAGAACTTCAGGTTCTGCAGCTGCAGAATCTTCCCCCTGTGACTAGACACAACAACACTGGCTGCTCTCTGACCCTTCAGTGTCATTTAATTAAGCTAACAGATACATAAAAAAGCTTCTTCCATATTTTAAGTGCTGTTTGGATGTAGTCTATGCAATAACAGCTTCTAAAATGGCGTTGCTCTAAACAGGAGAGGATTTAACATGCATTTTTATCTCATACTAAGAAAAGATTTCAGAGTAGGATTAGCCAAGGAGACAGTGTTTGCATTTGAATTGCTTTTCTGCCTTGAGTTTGAATCCTGGTTTAAAAACATTGACTTTCCACAAAACTTTTTGGTGTCATTTTCCCTGTCAATGCTAGAAATCCCACAAAATCACCAGTGATCATATTTCATATATTTGGGGATGAAATCTTGAAGGAGTTCCTGAGAGATTTTGGCTATGCATAGAAAGAAATTGGAAAACTGTCCCTTCTTTCTTTGGCTTTGATGCGGGACAACTCCTGCCTCAGTGATACAGCCTTTGCTCCTGCCCATCGTGCTCCGGCAGGAACACCTGCACCGAGTCCAGCTGTTTCCTTCCCTTCCTGCTCTTCCCCATTGCTGCCTCTTCCACCCGTGGAGCTGGGCTTTTAGTACCCAGCCTGCTCTCCTCTTAAAATGTGCTTCAATCTGTCCTGGCCACTTTTGTCTGTGGCCTGGAGGGAAATATTTAAAAACCTAACAAACAACAGATTTCAACTGTTGACCTCAGCAGTTCTCAGGAACTACATCATTTCCCTGATACTTGCAATTCAGTAATTGGAGAGAACACAAGTTGGTTGGCTTTCGACCAGGGAGCAAGTTCCTCCGCACATCCCTGCGATCATTCCAGTCCATCGCCACAAGCACCATGGGCAGTTTCAAAAAGCAAAGGCATGTTAAAGATGCTTTCAGTCTTTGCAATTGTATACAAAAGAGAAGCAAACAGCCTATCGCTGCTTTGGGGAGTTAAGCTGCACTACTGGGAGAGGACTGAGGCTGGCAGTATTCATTTCTGCCCAGGCACTATTGAAAACAGAGGGAAAGTGTTGATTTTTCCTGAGCCTCAGACCAAGCCTCTCTTCCTGAGAAAGCTCCATGCTTCCCCCTGCCAAGCAGGCTGGCACTTAGTCACGGGGGCTGATGGCCACAGAGAATGAAAATTCAGGTAGGATGAAATACCAGCTTACCCCGGGGGAGACACGTGCTCTCCTGGCCATATGAATAATGCGTATTCTTGTGGATCCTGTCCTCTTGTTCTTATGTGTTTAGTCACACAACAAACTTGCTGGAATTAAAGTTCATTAATAAAACAGAAAGTTTTCTTATTGATTGTATATTAAAAATATTAGGCACAACTGTGTCTTAACAAAAATACATTATATGTCATCAGAATACAGTGGGGCTACATTTATTACGGGGGTAATTTGAACTACATATATGTTGACAACTTTATTTTCCAATACAAGTCTCTGGTAGATTTTAGATGGATCTTGTTTTAAAGTGCCTGCTTCTCTTTTAACCAGCACTCCCAAGCATCACTACTGGGACAGTCACGGCAGCTCCTGCTGCAGAGAAGGCAGAAACGGGTAGGGGATCACACCAGAGCAGTGCTGTAAATGAGACTGACACTCCCTAAGGCCATAACCTAAAACTACCAAAGCCAACGATACTTGGGCCCTTTGAAAAGTTTATCACAACTTCCCAGTCCAATACTTTGGGTCAAAATCTGTCTGAGTTCCCTTGGATTTTTTTTCTTTTCCCTTTCTGAGTGGCAAACATACCAGTCTAGCTGTACGGGGTAACATGCCAGGGATCAAACTTATCTGTCTCTGACCAGGATAGTTTGATGAAGGAGGAAAATATAATCAGAGTTGGATGGCAAATGTGTGTCTCACATAATGCTTTTTTCTGCAGGACTTCCTTTCAGTGCAAGTGGATAGCAGACAATCCCTGCATGGGTAACACTCACTGTCAGCTATGCAACAATTTGGTTTTTTCCTTATAGGGTATCAAGCCCTGTTTGTTGAACATCCCTAAAGTCTTGTCCAGAGGAGAAAATGATTTTCTTAGAAGACTTTCTTCGTGACTTATATCAACAACCATCTGATGGCTTATGCAAGCTATGAGGGTGGCATCATCTCCACAGGAACTGAGACCTGTGTCAGAAGTGTCTCCGTTGTGTGTGTTAATTATTTTGGATGTCCTACTTGAGATGTTATGGACCCACCACTTGGGAGCATTTGGCATTATCTGGCACTTTCTCCAAATCAAAGCCAGTAACCCAAGCTAAGCCTGGGGGGAAGGGTTCTTTCTCAAATTCTTTCTGGGACTGAAAACACAGAAGAGAAAGGCGTCCTAGTCTCAGTTCCTCTGCCTATACCCAGGATGGTCAAGAGAGTGAAGGAACTGCAGTTACAGAGAAGGGCCTACACAGCTCTAAGCTGGACCATGTTTCCAGAAAATAAAGGTAAAAGTTGCTAGCATGTCTTTGCTGAGCTGCATACACAACATATATTTTTTCAGACACCTGTAACCTTGCAATAGGAAAAAGCACATTTCACACCAAACTGCAATTCCTTCCTCCTGAGGATGGTGACTTTGCAACCTTTACATACTTTTTAACGTGAAAAACAACACTTTGTCCCTTGGTGTTATTCTGTAGTGCCTGATCTCCCACAGCTGACATGAAAAGAAACACCCTTCCCCTCTGCCCAAAGCCCCTGATTAAATCAAACTGAAGTCAGAGAATGGAAAATTTCAGACCATCTGTTCAAAGTTATAAACAATTGAAACCAAGGTATTTTTCTGGCCCGAACTATCAACCATATCTACAATAATTAGGTTTAGTTATGTTTCTTTAAACTGTGTTCCTTTTTTTCCCCATACAAATACATTTGTGATCTAGAGCTCCAAATGCACTGGAAAAAGCAAAACAAGCACACACAAAAATCCCCTTCCTGCAAAGATGATCAGGGAGAAAATACTCTTCCAGAGTCAGAAACAAGGGTACTGTTCACAGCGAAGGCAAGCCAGAGCTGCATATACTTACAAAAATGGCTTATGCTCAGATGGCATGTGGGTTTGTTGCCACCCTTAGCAGCAAATTACTTTGATCCTCCATCCATAGTTCTTTGACATGAGTAGCCGTGGCTTTGTTATGGTCTCAGAGGAGTTAACAGCACAGAATGTCCAAACCCNAAAAAAAAAAAAAAGGAGGTTGGATTTTTTTTATCTTTTGCGTTTTTTACATTTTTTACATATTTGTGGCTATTGCTGCCTAACAGGTGACCTGCAGGGGAGTACGTACTTTTAAATGCTTCTGTGGCTATCAGCTCAGCAGCTTCACCCGAACAGTCAGCAAACCTCAAAACGCATTTCCATTTGAGAGAGTCTGCCAGGGTGAGGATGATTCCTTAATTAACAACATCCTCAGTGTATCACCATTAGATAACACAGGGAAATGTGTTCACGGCTTGCTGCTTCATCAAGCTGCTGTAGTGATTCATTCCACATCAACTAGCACTAGGAGAGCAGAAAAGCCTGGGCTGACAGCAGAGATATGGAGAGCACCATTCCCATATGAGACTTTTTCACGTGGTGTTTCTCCCACCATTTTTCCTCAGATGAAGGCTTGCCCTGTGCTGCCCCAGGAAGCCTGCCCTCCGTTTACCTCCCAAGGGTTGGAGATGTTTGTAGCTGGGTCAGCTGCTCAAGCATCTGTGTCAAAATGTGTGTTTCTCAAACTCGGTGGCAGCTGGGAGATGCCACCTCACAGGGGGGTTAGCTGGATGCCAGTCTCTCCCTGGAGCAGTAATACCCAGTTCCCATAAAATCCTGCTCCTGGAGACAGGAGAGCTCTTGATGAATTTCTTGCTGTCATAGGACTGACTGAAATAAGAGAAGCTGGGGCATGGTGCCCTGCTCTGAGTACTGCACATGCCACAATGATGAATTGTTCTTTTGGGGATCCCCTGTCCAACTACGGCCATTTGTACGCTAGCTTCATCCTCCCAGCCCAGTGCCTGGACTCCTTCCGTGGTCAGGGAACAACAGCCACACGTAGGCATCTCCAGAAGACATTTCATCTGTCTTGTTTCAGACATCCACCTCCATACAGGAAGCCTAAGCAACCATTTTTGGATCAGCTTATCAAGCTCTTAGAAAGCTGTACTTTAGCAAGACACATCCACCCCTCTATATTCAGAAATAAATCCTGTATTTCTCTGAAGACATGAGAGGAGATTTATGTTTTGAAGCATCTCTGCATTTTATTTTGATTCCACCCCCTCCAGCATCATTTCCTGTCACCCACATGTAACCTGTCCATGCTTATAGCATGACGATTGATGAAAGACTCTGTGTGTGTGTAGTCTCAGGATCTGTCATCTGCCTGTTAACAAATGTGATGGGTGAATGAATTACTGGCAGTACAGCCTGGTGCTCTGAGTTATTTCAGGGACTCGGAGTTATTTTTGCAGGATGCACCATTTTTTATATCATATGTCTGAAACACTGTTCCTTACCACTGCAATACGTCGTTAGCTTTTCTTCCAAAGAATAGCCTCTTCTAGGTGGTTTCACTGGGCCTGTCTTTCTCTGCAAGTACATTTCCTAAAGAGGCAAAGCACTACTCAAATATGTCATGTACCTGACAACTCCTCTCCCAGGAGGTATGCCAATCTTAAGGATTAGACTCAGTGTGTGGAAAAGTGCTGGGAGTTTCCCTCAGGAAGAAAAAAGCCTGTTTTGTTCAGCCAGTGAGGATTAGCATCCATTCCAGCAAGAAATATAGTTTTATGGTTTAGCCCCAGTAGCAGCATGCCAGTTAAGTCCATTTTTAAACATGGCTCAACTGTTTAAAACTGTTCTTTGTCACTAGTTCAGGGCCAGATGGCAAGCCCTTATGCTGACCTACATCAAGGGAAATACTGCCCTTTGATCTTCAGTACTGGCTAGCCCAGGCTCCTGCCAAGCTCCTCACTCCCCAGCCTCTTTATCTACCACTGAGCAGGCTGATCAGCTGTGCATTTGAATTCTCAATCCTGCTTTGTCCGTCTTTATTCACTTTGCTGAAAGGCTTCCTTTCCCTCCAAAGGGTGTCTTCTCTCATGCATTGGCATTGCAGCCCAAGCTGCTCAAGAAACATGCCTGGAGATGACCAATATGTGTTACACACAAGCAAACAAAATATTTAACATGTTATTCTAGGTCTTTTGATACTGACCATCTATACAATGTAGAAGTGGGGTTTGGTTGTAATTCTTGTCCCACCAAAAAAATCCTTGGTGCTTGGTTGACCAGTAATGACCTGCCACACGTCCTATTTTCCTGCAGCATTTACTACATTCATTTAGGCTGTGCTGAGAATGCAGACAAGGATGAGAAACTAAAAGGTGCTGAGCTGACAAAACCTGTGGAAGAGAGACTTTAAAGCACAGAGTTGACTATACAGGGTGAGACAGGTAGACAACAGCTCTTGGCCTAACAGCTGTTTGGAGGGATGGTGTTACATTAAAACAGGGTTACAGATTCACAGAGCGGTAGGGGTTGGAAGGGACCTCTGGAGGTCATCTAGTCCAACCCCCCTGCTAGAGCAGGATCACCTAGAGCAGGTTGCACAGGATCGCGTCCAGGTGGGTTTTGAGTATCTCCAGAAAAGGAGACTCTGCAGCCTCTCTGGGCAGCCTGTTCCGGTGCTCGGTCACCCTCAGCGTACACAAGTTGTTCCTCACATTCAGATGGAACTTCCTGTGTTCCAGTTTGTGCCTGTTGCCCCTTGTCCTGTCACTGGGCACCATTGAGAAGAGTCTGGCCCCTTCCTCTAGACATCCATCCTTTAGATATTTATGTGTTGATCAAATCCCATCTCAGGCTTCTCTTCTCCAGACTAAACGGACCCAGCTCTCTCAGCCTTTCCTCATACGATCGATGCTCCAGTCCCCTCATCATCTTTGTAGCCCATCTTTGTTATCTAAAAGCAATTAAAAGTTACACATTAAAATGGCTTTGATAATGGCATCATAGCCGTATGTGCCTACAGGGAAGACACACCCTTAGGAAGACAACCGGCAGCTGTGTTCTCCAGCAAACAGGAAGCAATCTATCACTTCTCATCAAAGGTCTTCACCCTCACTGGAAGTGGTGGATTTTTGCCTTTGTCAGTGCTGGCGTCTCTAAAAATTACAAATGTCTTAAAAAGGGAGAGAATTATTTTCCCTTTTGTTTGGTTAGTAATATTAATATATGAGTAGTATTGTGTCTTTGACTTGTTGTGGGAGTTCCTTACCTTACATCAGCTTCACAAGCAGGGCATTTTGTCCAGTACCATAGCAGTCTGGCATGCCAGCCTGACTTTCAAGAAGCCAATGTCCTTAGTATTAGTTGTACCTCTCTTGGGATGTCCTTTTTTGTTTTCTTATGAATAAGCTAAGTCTGTTAAATAATGTTTGCTTGTCATCGACTTTCCATTCTTAGGAAAGGAGGGGCCTTTTTCCTCTTTAAGGACGTTTGTTCTACTTCTGAGGGTTACTCATTTCCAGTATACTGGCAGGTAGCACAGACAGCAGGGCTTAGCAACAGATTTTCTCTATCTGAGTCACAGAATGTAGTATGGAAAGAATATAATGTTCTTTAGAAAGAATTAGTGTTTTCAATTTAGGACATACACAATGTAAATTTAGCAAAATAAAAAAGTGATGATGTCTCACTATTTTCTTCACGCAGAAAACGTGGCCAAAAACGTATTGATCTTTTAAGAAAACATATGACGTCTCTAACATGTTTCATTTCATTTCCTTTTTGCCCTGGTAGTGACTTGTTTTGAAACAGCACCTCCTACCTTCTGTAGCCTTAATCCTATTCTTTTTAATACAAAGCAGTAAACAACCTGAGATGTAGTTCCTTGCCGCCCAAGTACACAGAACAGAAAACTACTGTGAGCAGGAATTGGTTTGAATGACCACTGCATAAACACCTTTCTGTGTGAAAAGCCTGTCTCTTCGGCAAAGACTTCTGTCTTGGCCTGTTGCCGTGTCCCTTGCTTGCGGAGGTGTCCAGCCGTCAGCTGTAGTTCGATTAAGTAGAGCTAGTCAGAACTCATCATCTTCCGCCCTCTTTGCCATCTCCTTGCTCTGTCACTGTCGACAGTAGCCCAGGCTAGCTGCCAGCTGCTCAGGCTCGTATCTGGGTAACATCTAAAACAGTGCTTGAAGTACAGTTGACCCCACTTCCAGGCACAAGGATAGGTAAAATCAGTGTTCCCCTGTCTGTGATCGGCTCCATGAAACATGAGAAGGAAAAGGCTGCAGAATATTTGTAATGATCATCCATGCAGATACTCACCTATGAGTGAACAACAACAGAAAGAAGTAGCAGTAAAAGACAAACCTTCAGACTTTGGCCCTTTTTTCTGGTTGTAAATGCAAATCTTTGTAGCACTGCTGTACAAACACTCTTCTGTGATCCTTTGACCGAAAATGTTGAGAAACACTAGAAACAACACCTCTCAGTTTTTATGATTTTTTTCTATGCAAAGGGTAACTCAACAGCATTTCACAAGGCATGTGTGCCTCTTCCACATTGCAAAGGTGACCATCTGCAGCAGCAACGGCTGTGATAAACAAGCCAGGGTGGCTGTAGCCCGTGTCTGAGTGGCCCTGCTCATGAAGCACCCTGAAGAGGAGCACTGAGAGTTTTCCCCTCTCACTGAGAAAGCCATTCCCCACAGGCATTATCAAAATGACCTCCTGATCTTCCTTACAACCTCTCTTTAAAATCCTTCTCTGCCATGCCACCTAGCCATGCAGATGCCCACCAGCAGGCACAGTGGGCCAATGACACTATCACAAATTGCACTGACTTGTCTCAACTCTTGATCACTATCTATCTTGTCTCTTGTACTGCAATCAAACTGCAAAGGTCTGGGGCAGTGACCATCTACTTTTCTGTGTATCACTTGGCCCAACAGGGTCTAGTTCATGATGAAGATATTGAGGAGCTAAAGCAAAAGAAGTAAAAAAATAATTGCAAAGAATTAAAATAATAAAGAGTTAAACAAAGGAAATAATAAGTACCCATATTTAGCATATTACACGTATTTTTAAACAGTAATGGAAAATATCACCACAGAAATAATAATTGTTCTTATTTTTGCTTTGCGTAAATCTTTAAATCTATTAATTTCTGAGCACGCTAATTAAAGACTTTGCACATATCCAAGTACAAATAATTCCCATCTGGAAAGGCTGGGATGCTGAGAGTGAAGCAATGTAATGCCAACAATATCCTCATCTGACATTATCATTGCAGATCTGGGGTTAAGCTTCCATTTTTAATTAGCTAGCAATCTTAGTATGACACAACTGCATTAAGTAGGTCCTCATCTACCGTATGATACATTGGCCGGTAGTCACCATCAGATCATGGATGTTTGCTATGGGCATGTACCAGCAAATCTGTGACTTCTGAAGTGACTCAGTCTTTGGCTGGAAACGCCTGCATGCCGCTCTGCTTAGTGTTAGCAATAAAGTTGGGATTCAGCTTCAGAGCTGAAGGTGGCAACTTCCTTCTCATTTTACAAGTCATCATGTGTGGTAAAATAATTCCTTCCTCCAATTTCTTATTGACAGCATTAAGATTTCAGCTTTCCCTTTGTGGGATGGCAACCATCCCTTCTCTGCTGTAAACAGCAGAGCAATCAGTGTCAGTACCAACCACACGCCTTTTCCCTGGAGATGGGCAGCCACAGCCCCAGAAGACAGTCTTCTTGGTAGAAAGCTGCAAGCCTTTAAACTTTCACCATACGTTGTTTTACTAAAACTTCTGCAGGTAGTCAGATGGCTTTTCACTTTGCTGTGTGCCCATGGGGAGGGATAAAGGCAATTGCTTTCTCCCCCCCACCCCTCGCCCTGTTTGGCAGCAAGGTGAGTGGTTCCCATCTCGGTTTCAGAGGCCAGCTACCCATTTGCAAAACTCCCAGGGTCCACCTGCTCTTCCCTTTTCACTGACTAACAAACTCCTAGTATTTCTTGGAGCAGCTCTGAGTCCGGTTTGGGTTTGTGCCACGGACCCGTCACAAAGAACCAGGCAGCCAAATAGGCGCAAGGCACCACAGTCACATTAAGCTGTATCCTTCAGTAGCTGTTGCAGTTGTAATTCCCTTTTTGTTCAGCCTGGAGCAGATGGTGGCTCAGAGCACCTTCGGGCGGGTGGAAAAGCTTGCAGCAGCAAAGTCTGGAGCGCTGAACTCGGCTCCTTGTAGGTCCTCCCCCCTGCCCAGCTGTGCCTGCCTGGGGTGCTGTCTGCTCGGATGGTTCCAGACGGAGAAGAGGGGTGAGGAGGAAAAGCGGCAGATGGCAGCTGAAGTTGGATCAAAACAGGAGGCCTCACCTCTGTGCGACAAGCACTGACAGGAGCTGGATTTTTTTCTGGTTATATTTTGGTTGGCTCTGTTTAAAAAGTTCTCCTCTGCAGAAGACTTCGAGGTTTTTAATTTAAAAAGTCCACAGCTTTCTGCAATGCTTTCCCCATCTCACCCTGCCTGTAGGTGTAAAGGGCCAGACCCAGCCCTAAGTTAAAATATTTGTGAAGATGAAGCTCCAGTGGCAGAGCCCCTTGATGTTGCTCTGTTGACCAGCTGTAATGCTTCAGCTGTGGATAATTGTTTCAAGGGATGACCCATCTTTCTTGTTGTGTTTGCTGTATGAACGTGTCTGTGCAAGATGTGTAGCAAAAGCAACGCAGCCTTTTCTGTGGCCCTCCTGTGTTGACAGAAAGCTGGCAAAGCTGCTGGTAGCCCTTTCCAGGTGCCCTTCTTGTGACGGTGCCAACATGTTTTGCAAACACTGAATTGGCCAAGATAGCTGCTTTCATGTGCACTAAAATTTGCTCTTATAAAATGCTAGCAGTGGATGAGTTAAAGAGTGGCAAGCAGGCCTGTAGGAACTGGTATGTGCCCATGCAGAGCTGCTCTCTATGCAGCTCAAGATACAGTAACGCTCCTGTGCAAATCTGGGGGTATTTAGCAGAGGTGCTTGGTCCCCGCTGCCAGCTGTTACTCCTTGCTTTCTTTTCGCTTTTCCTGCTTTGACAAAAAAAGAGATCGATTGGGATGGAAGGCTGATGTCAAGTCCTTGGATAAAGCAACAAAGTATCAGACTTTTATAATTTAATTTTGCAATCTCAGGATGGGGAAAAGCTAAAGATGAGACCAGTACATGACAGTAAAGCTTGTTAGCAGGACAAGAAAATGTGGCAGAGGTATGAAGCCTAGCTCTAAGTCTTAGGTCTTCACCACTCAAATGATTAGGCAGCGTGGTTGAGATCCATAAGCCTGTGTTTGCTACTCTAGCCTAAGTGTCGGTGCCAGTAACTATACTCTTGGCATAGGACTGAAGTGTCCCAGCTGCTTTGCAAGGAGATCCCTGAAGCAAAGGAGATCTAGCTATCAAGTTTGCCAGGTGGGGGGACACACACACACGACTAAAACCCAAGCAAATTGAGTCAAACTTCTCCTTAATCATGTTAATAGTAGACAGAGGACAATCTGTTTTTCCTGG
This sequence comes from Aramus guarauna, assembly GCA_013400195.1. Taxonomy (NCBI): domain Eukaryota; kingdom Metazoa; phylum Chordata; class Aves; order Gruiformes; family Aramidae; genus Aramus; species Aramus guarauna. Next base: position 539,223 of record VXBL01004719.1, on the reverse strand, counting down.
CTTTCGTCCTGATGATTAGGGCCACTCCAAGCATTTCCTATCTTTTCAATCTATTTTTATCTGGAGGAGGCTTCACAGAGCATGCAGTATCTCAGGGAGAACAATACTCAAGTAAATCGAACTGTGTGCCTTATTCCAAATAGGAAGCGGTTTTGATAAGCTTTCCTAGTTCTCTTTCGGCAGCTTCAAACGCAATTTGCCAAGCTAGGAGCCACCTTGTTACATGACCTAGGAGAAGGTGTGCTAGCGAAGGTCCGTGGGCCGTTGGCAGGAGGCTGGGCTGGAGCAGGTAGACTCTACTGGTAAGTTGTGTCCTGCAGTGCTACGTGTTTGCTGACTGGTTGTCTTCTGAGATTCATATCGCAGTAAAAATTAAAAACTGGATGCAACATCAGGATCTCAAACTATTAGCAAGGGTTTTTGAGGTTGTCTAGAACAGTATATAGCTGACATGGGGATTGGGGGTGTCTTTCCTTTGGGATGGGGCTCCACCCCACGGTCACCTGTAGATGGAAGGAGCTACAGGGAGCCTCGAGGCCCGTCTGGTTGCATGAGTATGGCCTGCTTCAGTGGAAGTAACACCACACTAGGGCAGGCACCATCTGGAATAAGCTCAAGGGGGAGTGCTTTGGTCTTTTATAATGTCTGCACTAATTGGTTTTATAATTTCAGGGCTGTGAGGTGTACGTTCACCTGGCACCAGAAATTGTAGGGCATTGGTATGCCTGTAACCAAAGAGGAAAACACCTGGGTTTCTCAAGGCAGTTTCGCAGAAAAGGCGGCAGGGATCTGCCAGAAGTTTGCTAAAATGGGAACAAAGTACTAACTAACCCACAGCGGAAAGTGGGGAGATACTTCCCCAGCTGCAGTTTTGAGTGAAGACCAGGGAGGAAGGCAATCCTCCCCTCACGCCAGCTTCCTCATGAAGGGGAAGAGGGCAGGGGAAGGGGGACCCCCTTTCATTCAAAGCGAGCCCCGCAGATTGGCAAGGGGTCAGCCTGCGGCACCTGGCCCTTGCTGGCGGTGGTGTGTGGGCGAGGGAGGCCGCGGGCCCCATGGCCAGCCGAAATTGAGCCCGTGCAGCAGCCTGGCAGCTGAGGCCTGCGGGACTGGCCCAGCCTGCCATGGCGACCCGGGAGGCCTTGCCCACCCCCTCACCAGCACCGGCCCCTGCATTCAGGACACGCTCAAGGTGCTGTAAAGAGAGATAAAACTCTGTCAAAGCACCTCTGGAAAACTTAGCAGTGCCCTAAGGGCTTACTGTAGTTTTGAAGGGCAGTTGTGTTATTTTGCTTTTTTGCTGGGGTATCAAAGTGGCTGCCAGATTCTCCAGCTCATTTGTGGAAACTGAAGAGCCAGAAATAATCTGACAAAAGGCAGTCTCCCAGCATGTGGCTGTAGATCTACAGTATGGGCTCTTGCATCACCATGGAAATTAAGAAATCTCTGACAGCTTAAATCTCACTGAGAAGGAAACGAATCAGTGAAGTGTCACAACATGGAAGGATGAAATCTGTCTTTCCTGGATTTCCAGTCAGATAGACAGCGTTGGACCAGGGTCAGACAGAGCGATAGGGGCCATAATGGGCTCCTAATGGAAAGCTCCACTGCCAGAGAGAAGTAATATCTTAAGTGGTTACAGTGCATTAAAAATTTCTATCCTGCCCCTTGGAAAAACATGCTAGTTAAACATTAACGTGGTTCCTTTGCCAGTGGTGCAGGTCTCAGGACAGGGACAAGCACAGACAATTAATCACAAACTGGGGTTTCTCTGGCCTTTCACAGATCCAGGGTTAAGGTTTCTTAGCCCATATTTACCTCATAGAGTGAGAGCCCCTGGTATTTCTGACACAGTGATTTTAGGAAATAGTATTGCTGATGGAGCATGATGAGAATGTGACTAGGCAGCACAGGCTAAATCTGTTGAGGAAGGTGATGCTGTTCCAGTCCTACCACTCCCTTCTTTCTCAGTCTCTCAAATACTTGCTACTGCCATGTTGTTTGGCTGGACACTGGTGCTTCTCTGACCCTCCTCTGAGCCAAGTTACTTTGTTAAAATAGCAGAAAACTAACTGTACAAAGAAAAAGTGAATCACTGCTGGGTCTGTAGGAGGGAAACTATGTCCGTTCACTAAAGGCTCAGATAGCCGGCAAGAAAAGGATTGTGTGTTGGGGAAGAGCAGGGATTGGGAGAGCAAGGGGCAGGTCTCTCTGCCGGGGAAGCAAGGAGCTGTTGGAGCAGGTAGGCTGTCTTGTCTAACTGCACCCTTATTGCCCATGGCTTGCATACAGCTGCCAAAGCCTGGCGGCATGGCGGGGCTGAGCCCCAGCTCTGTCCTTCAGCGAGGCAGGGCAGTTGAGCCAGGACAGGCTGTAGGAGCCAAGGTGGGTTTCACTGGGCCCCTGGCTTGGGTGAAGTTATGTGGCAATCTAGGACAGCAGAGATATGAAAATAAGGTCAAGGGGAGGAGAAATGGAGAAGGAGGCTTTCCCAAGCTCCAGTTACAGTAGCTCCACATCCTGTTTTGATTACTGCATTCCCTCCCCTATGCTGTTGGGATGAACTGATTTGCTCCAAAGCCTTCCGGGGAAGTCATATGAAAAACCAGAACAGCCTATTTGCTACTGAAAGGCACTCAGTCTTGAGGTATACACATATGCAGTGAAAAACATGGTGTTGAACATGCTAAGCCAAAGATAATGTGGATCAGGCAAAGGCACATGGTCCTAGCCCCACGGGGTCAGGAAGAGTGTGACACAGGATTTGTGCTGCCTCTAGGCTGGCTGTAGGAGATGGCAGGTGATCCAGCGTAAAGCTCGAGTGGCACAAACAGATGATACTAGATTAAAAAAAAACCCAACCCTGCCAGTACAACAAATCAGCTGTGAAAATCTGACTTGGCAGTGAAAGCTTAACGTAAGTCAGCACTGTACATTGCGTGGCTGCAGCAATTTTGACTTAGGAGCCCTAATGCTGGATTTACTGCACTGCGAAATCATGGGCACAGGAAGGGGAATGCAAACAACCAAGTGAGGCCAAAGCACTCAGCACCTCAGGAACAGGGGCTGATAGGACTAAGCCTGCAGAAAATGACAAGTTCTGCTGGGTCTGGCAGTGTTCAGAGCTCCCAGCTCTATTGTAAGCACTCATCAGAGCAGATTAACAGCTTGCCAAGTCCACTATCTACATGAAAAGCCGAGAAGAGGGAATACGATAAATGATCTTTCCATATTCTGATTGCATCTAATTTGGTGACTGACCATCTGTCTACTTTTTTTAGCTTCTTTTTAAGTCTGTGGCATATGTGCTGGCTTTCAAAATCACTTCCAGATGTAAAATTCTTCCAGATAACAATCCCTGTTTTCTTCTTTCACATTAGGTATTTAGGTGTAATGGGTAAAATTTATTTTTTTTACCATTGCCTTTCTCAACATCTTTATTATTATTATTATTATTAAATGTGCTATATTCCAGAATAAGAGTGTTGTTCTGGTCCTCTCAAATACCGAGTGCCTACAGTGACATTCAAAGTTTATGTTCCGCATGCTCTTCTGCACAAAAGACTGGTGCCTTAAAGTAGCAGAGAACACAGCCAGCACCTGGGGTAGTCTGCCTGAGGTAAGGTCTACAGGAAGGAAGTTTATGAGAGAAGGGAACCGTGAGAGGAAGATATCAGTGTTGTCCCCGATTACCATTTTTTTTAAATAGCTAGAAGGGTTTGCCCTGGAGTGTCAGACTTGCACAGTGGCAAGAACTGAGTCGATGGAAAAATTTAAATAAGCAAAACATTAAATCCACATGGAATACGATGAGTTTGAATGTCTAAAATTTGTCTCCTGAGGATTTCTGGACAACAAATTCTCACTACTCACTGACAGTAAAAATGCTTTGAAGCCAGCTCTGAAATAAATGCATTTCTAAAGATGCCTTGTCTCCTCTCATGTCCTTTTACTTTCTGGCTCAGTTTTAGATAAGTTTAGATAGAACTTATCACCAGCAGTATCTTCTGCCTGCTGGCGTTCAGCTCATTATTGAGATGAAGGATCTCAAATATTTCCATTTCTTTTATCAGAAAGTTAAGAATCTCTGCATAAAATTATCAGCAATGAAAAAAATGTTCCCTGAAAGCAGGTCCTGGTTATTCAAGTTACCTGGAAGTAGGATAGCAAAGATAATGGGTATTTTGAATCACAGATAGTTCAGGAAAAAATGAAAAGAAAAAATAATTTTGAGTTGCATTGAAACAGAAACTTTTTCAGAAATGGCTTGTAAAAAACAAAGTTTTGAGAAAAATAATCTCAAGATAAATGAAATATTTGGTTTGACCTAAAATGCATTATTCTTTCTGCTTTGAGCATTCATATTTAACTTTCTAGAAAGTAAATTTGAAGGAAATACCAACAGAGAAAGCTGAAAAGAAATGCATTTCATTTTGAAAAAAGCAGAAGTGAAACAAGTAATTTTCTTCAAAAAGAAATTTATTTTTTTTATCTGAACAGACAATTAAAACTCAGCACCAATTCACAAAATTGAAGTTTCTCTGAGAAATAATTCCCACATCTGTCCGTGCTTTCCAGGTGGGAAGAAGAGAGAGCAGGAGGGGGATGCAAATAGCCGTAAGGAGACAGTAATTGCAGGCCCTGCTGCCCATCTCCTCTAGTGAGGGTCCTGAGGGGCCCCAGCCCTGGTTTGCTGGCAGGACTCTCAGAGAAAATGAATCTGCCTGGGGCTCCCAGCCTACACTGTGCACAGATGGAGGCGTCTTGAGCCAGTGGAAGAAAATCAAAACCTCTTGTTCTGAAACAACTTTAATCTGGTGAGGGAGAGACCTCCATATGGATGTTAAAGCAAGCAGAAATTCTTACTGACAGTGTAACCCATTTAGATTTCCTGTATCTACGGAGTTAAGGAACAGCCATTAGAACGCTGACTTTTTGTGACTCCCTGCCCTGTTTGTGAATGACAACTGAGATGCAGCCCGGATTCAGGGCAAACCCCGGGGGCGGGAGGCCCCCTCCCTCTGGGCCAGCCCTTGAGGCACCAGCCTCTCTCCACTAAGAGCGGAGAAATGAGAGTCTGAGTCCCTGCTCTGAGTGATTCTGCTAGGAAAATGTGACTACTGCCTTGGCTTTGCAGCCCAGGTGCAGCTCTGATGCTCACTGTTCAGTTTCACCCCATATTTTCAGACCACTTTGTGTTTGATTTTCAATCCGTGCTTCAGCTTGCTTCTCCTTCTTGATCTTCCTGAAAGTCACATTTGCTGTCTTTGCAAGACCATTATCAAACAGCTAATACAGAGGAGGGATAAAATGTTTCTGCCAAAAATACATGACAGATTCCTAGTCTTAAGAGCAGGCTCTGAGTTCTAAAACCTTATCTGCACATGAACTGTACTGCCGTGTAAAGAGTTAACCATCTTCATGTGGAAATGCTTATTTCTGGAAAGAAGAATCCATCTGCAGAGGCACCTTTGTACCAATGTGATGGAAGGTGTGACCATAAGGTGTGTGTGGTATAAATGAATCAGTAAAGATAAAGCCTCATCTTCATATATAATTCAGTAGAAACTTTCCAAACGGAGTGTTTTGGCAGTATGTCATTATTTGAAAGGGCATATTACTGCAATGTGTTGTTTTCTTGCTTTCCAGATATACTATATATTCTGTGGATTACAAAAAAAAAAAAAAAAAAGAAATTGGCATAGGACAAAGCAAAGAAACAATAACTTCAAAACGCAGCACAGAAATCCTTCTGGTGGCAATCACTCCACGCAGTAGGACACTAGTATTCAGCTAAACTAATCTTCTGGTACAGCAGGTTCTGGCTAGCGAGGCTCCATTGTCATTTACAAGCAACCATATTTATGTGATTAGGATGTCTTCATCCCATTTGTTTCTGATTTGACTGGTTTCCTTGTGCTTATTATTCTCCAAGCACACTTAAGGGACCAACCCCTTCATTGACATGTTCAGTTACACAGACATTTTTTCATCAGATCACTCTTTTGTGAGTTGCTATTTGCCGAGTACTGCATTGGAAGCATTTGCTGGTCTCAGGAGGGGCAATGCTTCACTTGTCCTGGGAAGCAGAAGACAGAAGTCCTCACGGGCAGGGAAAGCTGGGCTAGATGGAAAATGCATTAGCATAAGTAAGATACAAATTTAAGGCACAGAAATTGTACTTGCAAAATACATCTGTGTGAATTCTGGCATTAAGGGAACTCTGGAAACCACAGAGAAAATAACTGCCATTAGCCTGGGAATGGCAGTAAAAAGAGGTTTAAACTCTATTACACGGTGTTTAGGATGCACCAAGAGCACCTGTAAACATTGGGGTATACCTGCGCAGTACACCTGAGGATTACTGCCAGAAGGCGCAGTCCGGCCATTCTGTATTGGTCTTAACTTAGCCCTCCAGCCCTGCTTGCAGCCCCAGAGCTTTGTCCCTTCTCTTGAACCATCTCTGGCTCTCAGACTAGAATTGATGAGCCAATTCTCACCTGGCAGAAAATGCTCACCTTTTTCTTTTTTTTTTGGCAGGGTTATTTTTGGTCAGCACAGAATTTCAATTGGCACTTCATTCCATCAGACGAGCACCAGAGCCAGTGCTCAGAAGAGGTTGAGGGCTTTCACTCGATGCGGGGAGGACTGGCAGAGGACTGGTACCTCCTCGTTCGGTGGCAAGAAGCACGTAGGTTGGCAGAGCTCTGTCATATTGCAGCACCTGGGAGCTAAGGTACTTTAACTGTGCTGTATAGTTGTGTAACTCAAAGGAATCTGTTCCCTGCCAATAAAAGCCCATGATTTTTCTGCAGGATTCATAATGTTGCATCATCTTTTTCTCCATGTAGAGTTTCTGAGTATAGAGGGACAAAACAGTTCAATTTGGGGCACAGAGTACTGTACCCGTTACAGTAAGAAGCTTTGAGTAGCTGGCAGGCATACTTTAAACAGTGAGAGAGAAAGCTATGCCTTTGGACTGAGAATTACTCACGGCTTGGCTTTTTTTCTCCCCTCCCAGTTCCTGTGAATTTAGTGTCACTGTATCATCATGTCAACAAACCAGCCTCAAATTGCCAGGGTTTGTCCCATCCACGAAAGCTCAAAACGGTACAGAAATAATACAAAGAGGGTCAAAAGTCTCATTCAGATGCAACCACATCAGTATGGGTTACTGCTGGCATAACACATTTTTTTCTGCGTAAGTGTTGCTCTTTCCAAGTTGGTATTGGTACACAGCCTATTCCTTAAAACACTACAACACCAGTTGCAGTTACTGCCTCTTGTGCTGCTGTCCCAACTTGACAGTTACTGCTGCTAAACTGCAATATAACTGAAACATTGAGGTATTTGCCTGGCAAGGGACTTTCTGGAGTCTCAGCAAGGTTTGTAAAGAGAACAGTTTAAAACTACAAATGTATATTGGAGGTCTAGATAGTGCAGACAAGATTAATTTGGGACTTTTAGAACAGTAAAGGAGATTTAGCCATGTACTTTTCATTAAACAGTATGAGGAAATCCTAATGTCCAGCTTGGAAAATTTTAATATAAACTATTTAATTGCAGATGACAGAATCTTCTTGAGCAGTAATAGCTCCAGCTCTGATCCTTTTGAAAATAACAAATTAATTAGAAAAGAATGAAAGAAAATAAATACAGAAAAACTGTTATACATATAAAATTGCTGAAGAATGGAATGCTTTCCATGGTGATTTAAAAATCCCAAGCAAACCAGAAATCTTGTTGTTAAATTCAAAACAGCATTTAGGGGCTACAACAATGTAGAAACCTTGGCAGGATAAGGAGCTCTGACTGAAGAGTATTGTTATTACTCATTTTCTGGTAAAGCAGGAGCCAGTTGTGCTAGAGTTTATCCTAATAATTTTAAAGGGAGCTTTTTAAGTATCTCTATTTAGTTCTTTTATCATTCTCTTAAACTTTTGACTACTTCTGGTTTCATTTCTTTTTGGGTCAAAACCACAAACATTTGTTAAGGAGGACTTGGTTAGTTCAACTCAAATTTTCACTGCTTGCTTTCTGACCAGTTTCTTTTAAATCCTGTGTGAGCAGATGTTAGCTCTATGGGTTCTGAGCTTCACTTGCCATTCTTTGACAATCCGAGCTTGGGAGAACTGGAGCTCGATGTAACACTTGGAGTTGAAATGGGAGAAGTGTTAGGTTTCTGCTTAGTCACCTGTTTTTCAATTGATGTTCCTTTTTCTTTTTCCTTTCCCATTAATGACTGCTGAATAGTTTGCAAAGAATGCTGCAGATGACCAGTCTATTGTGCTGCAAAGTGGAAGCTCTCTGCCCCTGGAAGCTCTCCAGTGTGAACACTAATACCTATTTGTGTACAGTGCCTAACAGGTTACACTGTAAGATGAGTTGGAAAACCAAATCTGTAGAATTCCTAGGAGAGGAGAAAAAAGAATAGATTTGAAAGAGATCTGATGAGATTGATTGCAGAATTAGAAACAGAAAATTACTTTATCTAGTCATACAGGATCCATCACCCTGTTGCCCCCTGAAGCATAGACTCTATATCCTCATGTGTGATCTTCCCAATACCTTTTTGAGAAAACAAGTAAGAACCAAGTCCCTCTGTGGCTTTGGTTTCTAAATATGTCCAAATCAAAAGGCGCTTTCATAAAATCCCTGTTTGGCTGCTCTTGACCCTGAGGTGGAACTAAAGGTCCTGTGTAAGAGGCTGTGAGTGCATGTATTTGGGAGTAGGATGAGGACGGAGCAGGGGGAATCAGTGTCTTTCCTGTGGAAGCCCAGGTGGGCCTGCATAGGTATAACATCAAACCACAGACTGGGGTCAAGAATTGTGCATAAAGCCACCTCCAGGTGCTGGTTTGCCACTTCAGATGCTTGCTGATGGCCAGGATCCCAAAACATCAAACTTTCTTCTTGAGTATTTAAGTGTTTCTGAATCAAGGGAGGTACTTTTTGTCCTGGAGTAGCAGTTCTTAAACTTTGAGGCATGGAGTATTTTGTGGCAGTCCATGAAGAGGCAGCTGGTTATTCACACAATGGTACAGGGCTTGTACTTTAATATGGCTCTTTTGAAGTCACGTGTGGCTCAATTTGCAATTATCAGAATATAATGAAAGAAATAAAAGTTAGATCGCATACTTTCTTGAAGTTATTCTGCAATCTGGGGACTAGCAACTGATCTGCTATGCCATAATTTGCTGCAACATAGTTTGTGGTGTGCAAATAATGAAGAACTCTGACTCTCTATTGAGTAATTACCATAAAAAATTATGTTGGCTTAAAAGTATTTATCCTCAGAAAGATCCTGTTCCCTCTTTTGACTACAAAAAGATTAAAAAGAGAAACTGGTGTAGTAATTTAACTTCTCGATGACTGTATTAGTCCTGTAGATCCTGCTCAATCGAGACGCTAATGCTGCTGATGATAAAATATGGGTTGGCAAATGCACACCAGCACAAAATGTATTCCTGCACTTGACATGAAGAAAGTGTGGCTAAGGTTAATCATAAGGAAGTTCTAGTTAATCATAGCTCTGGAGTGAAGTAGAAGCAATGTACATAAATTAGTGTAATACAGAGCAATTTTCAGCAAAAGACCCTAAAATTTTATTATTATCTCCCTGTGAGACTGCAATTTGTAATTTGCACTGTAATTCCATCAGCTGTCTTCTCTGCTTCTGTGCACAATCAGATATAGAATCACTCTGCCATTACAGAAACAATTATTCTAACAACAGAGCTAATAGATGCCTTCTGTTAGATGCAGGATTTAGCCAGCAAACACAAATAGACCTTTTACATCAATACCAGCTAGGATTAACAGTGACATTTAATGTCACCCACTTGTTCATGAATTGCCACATTGTCATTGTAAGCCATGGAGTGGAGAAAAAAAAAAAAAGGGGACACAACTAGCAAATGCAAAGTTATCATTCATGGGAGTGAAGAAACTGTGACTTATTAAAGATGTTAGTCAAAAACTCTAAAATTAGCAAATATTTGAATCCCACATAAATTCCATATTTAAGATTGTAGGACTGAATATTTAATGAGAATTTGGTTGAACACATTTTTTTCAGGTACAGTACATTATATTTCCTACTTATTCACAGCCTTCCTGTGTTAACTTGGACAACACATGTAACATTTATGTGCCTCTTATTTTCTCAGGCTTGTAATTTTTGGGGTATATTTTACAGTAGCGTGTCCCATGTGGAATGGAAGCAATTTAGTGGTGTCTGTAGAAACTCTAGAGATGCTCTGTATGGGTAGGGTAACACTGCTTTTATGATGAAACATAGGAACCTGAGGATCCTATAATAATTGCCTTTTTTTCCCCTCACATTCCCCAAATCAAAAGCAGATTATAGGGAGCAGCAGTGTTACTGAGATTCTTAACTGATGTATAGTTAAAATTACGCTGCAAAAATAGACTAAATTTCAAATGTCAATTTTTTAACAGAGATTTTTTTTTTCTGCAATTGTTTTGTTAACATCAGTGTAGGAACACAAAGCAGATTTTCTGTAGCACTCATCATTATGGTAGTTTTAGGTATCAAGCCCAGATTCTAAATGCAAGTTGCCAGCTAAAGCCTTGTATCCAGTCTTGCAGTCACACACTGATTTTCACATATATTCATCAACTAGGTTGGGCTTAGGCTCCTTCCTAGGAATATTAAATCAGTCTAGTGTGAATTCAATTGTGTTGTTTAAACAAGGTTTTAAGAATGCAGGTTTGAATATTTAGGCTAGTGTTATCTCTTTAATAGTATTTGAAAATTCAGGAATGCCAAGCATTCTAGAAGATTTTTAAATGAGTTGATCGGCTCCCAGCGCAGTCATAATGAGTGATGGAAAAGTAGGAAAATGTATAGCCAAAAGTGATATACCTTTTCTTTTTTGTGTGTGTATATATACATTTGATCTATTTTGCATATATGATCCCTGCCTGGCTGCTACCACTTGAGCAGGCTATAAAGATTCTAGGGACAGTGGGTGAGGAGCTACATCCTTTCTTGTATTTGGATATCACCTGATGTTATGGGATACCCACTGTGATTTAGCAGTACCAACCTACAACCAGTAGTAGTAGCAATGTTGTCAACAGAAGTTTTGACAGCCTAATACATTTCCTCCACTCCCAATCAATCCATTTCTACTTTCTCAGTATCACTTCCCTGTTGTTTCATTCAACCTCAAGTCAAAAGAGCAGGAGAAACCTTCATAAGGCCATAAAGGAACATAAAAAGTCATCCTGGCAACAGCTGCACTGTAGCTTATGGTAATAATTCCTTTCGAGAAAGACTACTGGGGAAAAAGCAGTATTCTCTGAACAGGTAATTCTTCATTACCCATGAAAGTAACAGCTGTTTTCTATAGAGCTCAGTGGGATTTAAACCAGGGAATGGAAAAGGACCCCTGAAGAGCACTCGTGTGGAATGAGGAACACTAAAATCATTCAGTTATTTAAAAAAAAAAAAAAAAAAAGGAGCTGTTGCCCTGTACTACTTAGTCACTGTGTATGCTGGCATGTTTGAGAGGGGTTACTTTTCTTTTCCTCTTGTTTTTACATCAGGCATTCAGTTTGAAGGATGCGTAGGGAAGTGAACTTTCAAAATGATTAGTCATCTGTAAAGTTACAGTCTTCTACTTTTAACAGGATGTGAAGCAAAGTTTTCCAGAATTGGATTCATCTATGCAGTGATCCAACAGGACTTATATGCAAAGGAGGATGAGGTGGGCATTCAGATTAGCCAGAACTCTCGTTTACAACCCATTGACATGGCTAATAGAATAATCCATGGAAATCCTGTGAACTATGCTTAGTGTTTCTTACACAAAGTGATCTATTATTCACAGTGTTGCCTTCGAGGTATGCAATACTGAAATCATTGAGGAGAAAGCGTGGTCTTTTTGTATATTTGCCCACCAACTTTTAAGTTTATTTGTCTATGCTATAATTAGAATGCTGTATGTGGAGACCTTTATCATCAACACAATTTTTGTTTGTCCCACTCTCAAAGTTTAAAGTAGAAGGGGAAAGCTTATGTTTAGTTTTTGCAATTTAAGGAATGGTTTTCTTTTAAAATATGGAAGACACTGGACCTTTGTGGACAAGAGCATCTGTGTTTTCAGTTGGACTACTCTTTTTTCTTCAATGGTTTCTTCTGAGGATGGCTTTCGTTATACCAGCAACAAAAATTTTGCTATAAGAAAGTTGAGATTGCTGCAGGAACTTGAAGCAAACTTTAGAAGGTGAGAAAATTTCAGGTTAAACCCCAAAAGCCTAATACTTTCTATCACTCTAACAGCTCAGTGACCTACTATACAGCCCTTAAAAGATAATACTTCTCGGGATATAGTACTGCAAGCTATTATGCACAATGCAACTAACTCATTTTGCAACTCCTATGCAATGAAAAAACATCCTTAACAAATGATGTATCTTAAGAACGGATACGATAATTTTTCAGCAACCCTTCTGCAGTAGTTTCCTGTAGCAGCTGTTCAGTGTTGATCCAACTGATTTCTATCAGTGGTTAAAGATTAATAACATACTCTAGCCACATCTGCTATATGAGGTACTTGGCATCACTTAAATGTAAAAGTCTCCTAAGCACTCCAGTTTCATCCGTAGTTCAGTTTATGCCATTTATTCGCATGTTAAAGTGTAACATCTGTATAAATGTCGCAGGCAGATGAAAAGGTGTAGCATCTCTGCTTCCATCCCCATCAAGGGAAGTACTGCCAGCAGCTTCAAAAGGCTTCAGATTTACAGCCCACACTGTGCAGCTTCAACACCTGCAGTCTTCCACCCAGCCCATCTGTGACAGAAAGGGAAGTTTCAAGAGGCAGAAGACAAGTGTGAGGTTGGGAGTGAAGGGCCTGTTGTAGGGGGCAGTTGAACCAGCAGGACCTTGTTGCGTCCCTTTATACTCTCCCAAATTGTCACTAGAGTTACTTTCATAAGATATACCTATAGTAAGATACTATATGATAGGTAACAAGGAAAAGAAAAAGCAAATATAAATGTCATAGAATCATAGAATGGTTTGGGTTGGAATGGACCTCAAAAATCATCTAGTTCCAACCCTACTGCCATGGGCAGGGACACCCTCCACTAGACCAGGCTGCCCAAAGCCCCATCCAACTTCCAGGGATGTGGCTGACACAACCTCTCTGGGCAACCTGTTCCAGTGCCTCACCACCCTCACAGTGAAGAATTTCTTTCTAACATCTAATCTGAATCTGCCCTCTTTTAGTTCAAACCCATTACCCCTTGTCCTGTCACTACATGCCCTTGTAAACAGTCCCTCCCCGTCTTTCCTGTAGGCCCCTTTTAGGTACTGGAAGGCTGCAATTAGGCCTCTCCAGAGCCTTCTCTTCTCCAGGCTGAACAACCCCAACTCTCTCAGCCTCTTTTCATAGGAGAGGTGCTCCAGCCCTCTGATCATCTTCGTGGCCCTCCTCTGGACTTGCTCCAACAGCTTAATGTCCTTCTTGTACTGGGGACCCCAGAGCTGAACACAGTACTCCAGGTGGCTCTACGAGAGCAGAGCAGAGGGGCAGAATCACCTCCCTCAACCTGCTGGTCACACTGGTTTTGATGCAGCCCAGGACACGGTTGGCTTATATGTCCTTATATATTCAAGTGTTACAAACATATTTTCTGGTTCTTTGAGGCTTTAGGTCATGCCAGCCTATGTCCAGTGCACAGAAGACATCTTTATATCCTGCACAGTTATTTTTGTCTTCCTGTATTTAAAGTAGTAACAGGGACAGCATCTCCTTAGTATGAACTGTCCCAAGGGGTTTCTGTGTCCCAACGAATACTGCAGACATCCTTTATCTCTTTTTTAAAAGCAAAAACCCCACACCACCAGAAAAAACAACCACTCCACCTAGCTTCAAAAAGAGGTCTCTGTTACTTATGCCCGTTCTACTACCAGTTTCTCAGGCGCTCTAAGGAACTGCAGAGTGAAATAACAAGTAGAGCTCAACAGCTGGCTAGCAAAAGCAAAAGGCCTCTAGCTCCAGGGGAAAAATACTGAGGAAACACTGAAGTTAGAGCTAGCTCTTGATACAGCCCAAGCAACTGGATTATTCTGGTAGTTAGAAACATTTAAGATTAAGTTTCCAAAGTCTCTCTTCATGGACAAGGACTGATGTCCATGCAAGGACCCCTTCTGTAGGCTGTCTGCTTCAGACTGGCAGCAGTAAGCTTCAATGCTTTACCTGCATCGATGCAGAGGCATGCATAGACACAGATCTGTTCACTTCCATCGTCACCTCTTGACAGTCCTACCAGAGGCTTGCAAAATGCCTTTTAATGAAATAAGTACATAGATTAATATAACTTGCTAGCTTCTTCTCATGCTTCCCAGTAATCGAGGGGGGAAGATAGTTTACGGCTGTCTATACAGAAGGGTAGGTGCACCTAAACTACAATGGTTCATTTTGCATGACTAATCTAGGGGAAAGAACAGAGAATGCTTTTGCACCTTGACCAGAGTTATTCCCTGCTTTTAAGGTAACTCTTCCACATGCCACTAGCAGCTTAACTCCTTGTAATAGAGTTTCTTCAGGTTTTACCAAAGAAGATGAAATACATCACCTGTAACACAGTTTTATTAAAAACAAATAAACAAAACCTGGTAGCTTGGCTCAGTTTTTCCAATAATGTGTACATATTAGGACACATCAGTACTAATTTTGGCTAAACTGAAAGATGAAAAAGATGAAATCTGGAACAGCTGCAAAATTATAAGACAGGATGCTTTGTTATAACAAAACTGGGAATTCAAAATCCCATGTTCCATTTTTTCTGTCAAACTGTTCACAATTTGACACAAACTCAAAAGCTATTCCCTCTCCCAAATCCTAATATTAATCTTGGACTTCTTCCTTCTCCCCACACTCAGTTGAGGACACAAAAAAAAATGACAGTATGCACCTTTTGTGTTTTGGTGTGGGTTTTTTTTTTTTTCTTCAATGCCAACAAGGAAACAAAATGCATGAATAAAATACTTTTTTTCTGGATGAAGTCCATAAAATTTATTGCCTTCTGGTTCATATGCATTTCATATAACTCAAGGCATATTAAGTCAGGACTGTAGCCCCTTTACCCCTCCTTTCTAGCCAATGGAAAATAAGTTAGCAATGCAATGCTGAAGGGCTTCTCTCCCAGCAAGAAGCCTAAAGTTAAGTGGGGCCATTCTGATGAGTACCAGGACTCTCCTGCAACAGCTGTCGCTACACTCAACACAGGAGTTGTTTGTGCTTTTGCAAAGTTACTAGCTACGCTAAGAAATCTTGGTGAGAGGATCAACTAAAATACTTAGCATCAGACATTAATTTACACTAGAGCACTCAGCAAGTCTTCTCTCTCAACTGTTACTCTGTAGGAGAAGGGATGTATGTTTAGATACAATTTTCTAAACAACTAGTCAAGCCATTGCGTGATCAGCCAGGCTCATGTAGACTGCTCTCCTACTGAGTCCTCCACCTCCCCCATAATTTAGGCTGCTTCCTGCATGCCCCCACTCTCCCCTAAGCTTCCAAGAACACTTCCCCCTCCCTTCTCCTCTCAATCCTGTCCCCAGGCTACTGCTTTGGGGTTGCTTGGTTTGGAGCTGCACGCATCCTGATCCACGAGCATGGTAATGGCCGAGCCATTTTTTTTTCAGTCCAAGCACAAATCTGTATGTCTCTCAGAGGAGTTACTGTCAACATGAGATTTACTAGTTTTAACATCTATTTTGGTAAGGCAACAGCTTCAAAGAATTTTTAGATGTACCAAAATCCCAGAGTCTAGCTTGGTAATGAAAAGAAACTTCCCTTTAGAGAAGCTGCCAGTTGTAGTTAAGACACACTACAAGAAGCCTTAATCCTAAACCTTTTTTAATTAGGTATTGACCTTTACATAGTGACCAAAACTAGTATTAGTCTTCCCAGAGTCGGAGAAATAAGGTCAGGACGCTATTTTAAGTTAAGCAATGCCACTCTCTGAGGCCCTTATTTAGACATACTTCTCTACACAAAAAATTGTCTTCATTTACTTTGACACGAGCTATTAGAGAGTAACTGCCAAAGAAAAATGTTACTGTCTTGCAAACAACTCAACTGTATTTTTTTCCGTGTCTTACTCTTCCAAGTGTTAAACAATATCAGACATCTTTAAGATAAAAAATAACCACCAAAAAAACCCAAACCACAAAATGGTATAAATAGTTTTAACAGCCAATATGCAAATAGCACCTAAGCGTGTAGCACACAGAAGATGATTCAAGCATAAACAATTCATGGGCTCTTTTTATTTCAGTAAAACTAAAGCTTACAGATTCTTAACTCATAACCATTCAGAAGGATACCCATAAAAGTTGTATTAATAAAAACTGACAGGCTTCCAGGCCTCTAAAATATTTCAAACGTAAGATACAGTAAAAGATATCAAAAGTTTACATTACAGTCTTGCTGCCTTACACACCACGATAAAAAGTGAACAAACACATTCAGTAACTTCAAGCGTACCATTAAAAAGACACCAGTAAGTGCTCCAGTTTTCTGTACCATACAACTTTATTTCAAATTCACATCTTTCTAGGCAATGTATCCAAAATATTTGACTCAAGAGTACCTTTATACTGTAAATATTCTGAAACAGGCCATCAAGCCTTTCCTATCTCCAAAAAAATCTTAAGTTTTAGCTCATGTTATAAAAAGTAACCATATGGAATGTGACAAGTCATAATGTGAAATCAAAGTGCTTTAGTCCCGTAGCACAGACGCTAGCAGTTATCTAGCCATTAGCCAATACAACTCAAACACCAAAAGATATTTTTGCTCTGCTGCACTCCACCTTGCAAAAGACCTTTGGACCAGTATGGTGAAATTTCATTAACTGTCAGCTAAATAGTGTCAGTGGACCAACAGTTTCACTTTGATGCTTCAAACAATGAATTATAAATGAGGCATCTTTTTACCATTTTTGAAGTTCCCCTAGTAATTACCAAAGTTCTACTGTATTATGCAAGATAAAACTATGTTCCAGTTAGTCTTTTAAAATCCAAAGTGTGCTATATTCCAAATCCTAAAGCATCGAAACCCTCAAATTATTTCCCCAGACCCCAACAGCTATCTAAGACTCAGTATTTTTGTGCAATTCTTTGCTATTTGCATGTGAAGAGATAAACACTTCACCCAACAGTTCATGTGAAAGAACTATAAACTCTCAAAGCAGAAAGCTACTTTAATAAGGTTTGAACATAGGTAGTTGTGTGGAATATGTGCTCAATTCAGACATGCCATGCTGAAGAGGGCTCATGTTGCAAGTGTTCAGCCAGAAAACTTCCTTTCTTCAGAAGCCTAAAAAGCTATTTATTTCCCAGAGTGAAGGAAGTTTAAGACTTAAGCATTTAATTATCTTTTCTGTTACAAAATAATTATCTCTACAGTATAGTGTGTATGATTCCCCCTCCCGCTTCAGACACCTCACTGTTGTGCAAGTTTACATCTTAAACAGGAAGGGTTGAGGGAAAATTTCTGGTCCTGTCCCACAGACGTAAAGACAAGGTGCTTTGTAAGACTGATTTTATCCATCGCATTTGTGGCAACCAACCCAAAATGAAGGCACATGAAATGTAGTTTATAATTTATAATCTATATTATTAAAGCTGAACCTCTGTATAATTTCTAGTCCTTTTGCACAACAGTAATGACTAGCACCTATACAGAGATTCAATTTCTTTTTCATGTAACTTTTCCCAGAAGCAGTGAAGTGGTGCTTGCATGCCTATGCAAATACTGTCATTTATTAGGTTTTGACACAAAGAGCAGAAATTGGTAATTTATCTGCACGGGAAGTCTGAAACCAATGAATTGCTAGCACCCCTGTCGCTACAAGAAATGTAAGCCACCAGCAGCATCTACAGACAGCTATTACCTTGAAAGTGCACAGCTCCCAGCAGCAGTTTCCCCGTGAGGTGTTCTACAGCTTGTGGCATGCATTTAATCAGTGTCTCAAATTTGGATTTTAACACATGAAAGCCTATCTACTTTTGGTTAGTTACTGGCCATACATGCACATACATTCCGAGGAAGCCATCTCGAAGCATGCTTTGACAAATGTGGCATTGAAATTGGCCGTACCTTAACTTCCAAGCACAGATGAGCTTCACCTTGAGCAGCATTAAGGATCCAGGGTCAGCTCAATACCTCATTCTTAAGGAAAGCCTAGTCTGGATACAAACCTGCCTCCTAGATTTCACTGGAATTGCTACCTTTAAAGCAGAGAAACAAGATTCAAGATTTCTGAAAGCTTTAGCAGACGGATAGGCTCGTCAATCAGATTAAGACTTACTAAGTTGTTAAACAACAGTTAAAAGCCTTGGTTATCACTTCTCTAGAAATACAGGTTAAAAAGAACTCAAATACCATTGCCATGACTTAACTAGAATATGTCATCATACTGCTTTCATTCAGGATGATAAACAGGGATAGTTTGAGAGTTACGGTTATTCACACACTCTCCCCCTTTTCTTTTTTTCTTTCTTTCTCCTCTATTTCTGCACAAAGTCAGTTGAAGGGATTGGCACACAAGTTACGAGCGAACACAGACCTGTAGCTATTACATTACGGGACCACATTAGAGTTTCATGACGATTTCATGCAATGGTGTCTGTGCTCTTTTCTAAAAGAGAACGACTTTCACAGGTAACACATACAACACAAATTTCTGATTTCAAATGCAGTGAGTTACACAAACAACATTAACAAGAATTGACCAGACTTAAATAACTGGAACTGCGCTAGGTCTGGCACTTGAGAATTCACAGTGATTAAAATAAAACTGCTTTGCCTAAGACAAAACATAAGATACCAAATACATAAAAACACTCTTTGCTTCCATTATCTTGTATTAGCATTCCAACAGCAATAAGCAAGCTCAGTAGTACCTCAGACAGCAGAGACTTCTGCACATAGTTAACTTTATTCACTGTTTGCAGTGCAATGGATTATTATTGTTTTGTTTTTTTTTTACATATTCACAATGTCAAATCAGGCAATTTTCAATGAATAAAGTCAACACAGGCTCAAGTCTTTGCTGCATTGAAGCTTGGATTCTGACAGGAAACCATTATCTACCATCTCATTTTGGGTACCCAACTCCACGCTGTGCCAGGTGGTATTGCTGTTAAAGAGAAACTTAAAGTATATTTGCATATTACTGAGGTGTTCTTACATATCAAGTTGTTTGTAAGTAGTTTATAGTACCAGCTGATAACATAAGAGTAGAACATTTGCACTTTTCTTTCCCCCACTCAACTCGCTAATCCTAGTAGATGCACTAACACAGGTTTCCGATCCAGAAGCCCGCCTTTAGAGAGAAAGGAGCACAGCTTTTAAACACTCCCGTGTTTCTCAATGCACTCGCTGCCTCTCATTTCAGCACCGAGGGCCCAGCCGAAGCAGCTGCTCTCGGGAGCTGTAAGCCACCAGAGCCCTGTTGACCCGCTGGGCTCGGTGACCCCACTGCACTGAGTTAAAGCAAGATACTCAGAGGACCCATCTCCCTGGAGTATACGCGGCTAGATGAGTACACTTGTACCTGCCTCATCTTCCGCGCTACACCCTAGGGCACTTTAGTCCATGCGCCCACCTCCCAGACTTCCTGCTCCCCAGCCTTATCCAAAGACATTGGACTTCGGCCTGAGCTTGAATGATGCTTTCAGGGATTTCTCCTCGTGCTCTTCTTCCTCGGTGTCACCGCGAAAGGAGGGCGTGTTGTGGATGATCTGAGTCCTGAAGCGGATCTTATTAAGCCGAGGCTTCATCCGCCCGCTGCCGGAGGCTTTCCTGGTCATCTCCTTGCCCTTGCCTGGCACTGCTGCCCCTTCGGTGCTGTCAGCTTCCTCCCCAGTGCTGTGATGGTGGTGGTGGTGGTGGTGGTGGGAGAGCCGGTAGCTCATGAGGTTGGAGGGCAACACCTTGGAGAGCCTCCAGCGCCCGCTGCCATTGCCGACAGCCCCTTCCTCCTCCTCCTCCTCCTCCAGGGCGCCCACGAGGCTCCGCATGTCCCCGGAGGTGCCCTGGTGCAAGTACTGCGCAGCCTTGCGCCCGCTGTAGTCACGGATGTCCACATCGGCATCGTAGGCTCCCACCAACAGCTTCACCACTTCGGCGTGGCCGTGCATGGCGGCTATGTGCAGCGCGGTGTGCCCGCCGCTGGTCCGGGCGTTGATGTCCACGGGCAGCTGGTGCCGCTGGGCAAAGTTGACCAGCGTGGCCAGCAGCTCCTGCCGCCCGTGCTTGGCGGCCCAGTGCAGCACCGTGAAACCGGTGATGAAGTCCCGCTTGCACAGCAGCGCCGGCTCACAGCTCAGCAGCCCCTCCAGGCTCTCCCACCGCCCGTCCGAGGCCGACAGCATCCAGGCGTGCTCCAGGGGGTCCAGGGCTACGGCGCCGGTGGTGCTACCCTCCTCCTCGGCGGAGGACGAGGCCACCGAGGCGCTGTCCGAGTCCCCGCCGCGGCCCCGGGCCCCCCCGGGCGGGGCGCCGCGCTTCAGCTGGGGCGAGCCGCCCCGCGCCGCCTCCCGCAGGCTCCTG